>CM035169.1:48930756-49337892 GCA_020205615.1 Panax quinquefolius | reverse complement strand
CTCTCATCCTCCATCTGGAAGAGAGGAACTCGTCGGGTGGAAATCACATACTCGGCGCTAGTCGGTACCAATCCTCAAAATCGATGGCCAAGTGCTCCCCGAATAGGGAATCCATATAATAATGTCACCGAACAACTCCATTTGTGAAGCGACAATGAGTGAAACCCTTAGCTATAGGGACCTCCTTGAAGATGGAATAATGCCATCGTCGTCCTCGTGGATAGGTATCTATACCTAACACGCTCACATGGCACAAACATGGAAGCCTCTCATAGGCCCAAAACTGCCAACACAAAGGTAAACATCTGTGGTCAGTAAACACTCTTAACCTATACAGGGGAAATGACCAGAGAAATACATACAAGCAGAAATGGGTAGATCCTAACCAAGCCTCAGTCAAACCCTACGAGCGCATACGCATGCCCGTGAGGAAATAGGCAAAGGTATAGGAACCCCAATCATACTCTCCAATATAGTCCACATGATGCGTGGCAGTGATCAAAGCGAACGACACCGTAGAAGAGTTATCTCTGCTATGAAGAAGTCTCTAATGATCATCGAGAACAATCGCCAAGAATGCGATCCACGACTCGACATCATCATGGCATGGACTCATTCAAAAGCCCACTCATAGCATCTACCTTAAAGGACCAAGATGCGCATCCCCGCCCTTGGCGCCTCACGTAAACTCCTAGCAAAGATCGTGGTAGTAGGGGTAATATCCGCGATGTAAGGCATTGGTGCCCCTCCAACTCCATACATGATAAACCACCAATCTATCGGCTTCATCATCACCTCACAGTCCAGCAAATGGAGTGACTGAGTTTGGTGAAACCAGTGCCCAGACAATTCCCTGAGGTAACCCCAAGGGCAACGACGGGGAAGGATGGAAAAAAATGCTCCAAAGCCCAAGTCATGCATAATTGCTCTATAGTCAGGATGAAGAGCCTGGTACATGGAGTGTATGCTAAACTAGTTCCCTCGAGGCTGTGTAAAGCCGGGAACCTACATGAAATAAAGATCAACATCAAAACCCTTTTATCTTCATCAATAGGAAAGAAGGAAGATTAAGATCTAACGTCATACCTCGTTGGCATGCAAATACATTGAAGGATGTCGACTCAAATCACCTAGAAGCTATGGGTTTTCCACCTGAATACTTAGAAGGTCCCTATGGGGAACATGTGTAGTGGGAGTGGAGTCCGCAACCAGAACATCTTCCTCCTCATCCTCGACGTTCGGCACCTCAACCTGGACTGGACGTATAACCGCCTCCACCAACCGATGAGGTTATCTAACAGAACGGGGTCGAGGCACTTCAGAAGCCCTTCTCCATACACCAGAAGTGGTCCCGTGGGAACTACTAGCACGATCTGGATCCATAATATCTGGACAACAAGTCTCAAAATCACCTTAGAAATGGTGTGGTATTTTCTAACTTGGAGCTTTTCAAAATGCATTTTATGACTACATGCATGCATGCATTACTTTAACATACGTTTATAATAAAGTTAAAAATACATGATTAATCAAATGCCTACATTTTGGAAAAATTTTGCCATAGTCCCCTTTGTAAATCGGACTATCCACATGCACATAGGCATGACTAGGTGGTCATTCAGTAGCACACATGTCCACAGTCATATACATAATATATGCATTAAAAATCAAAGTCATCAATACATAAGGTTAACCTCAATACTAGGAGTACTTTGCCTTTTTACCTTTTGCTCATTTGTCCTCAAATATGATAAGAAATAGCAGAAAAAGGTGCCAATTTGACTATCTCAAAAGTCAAATTTTTTCACATCATTATGTTCAACATGGTTTAATACTAACATTTACTATGTTGAATATTTTTTATCAAGTCATTTGAGCATACATAATCACTACTATGTGTTTAGATGGATTTCATGTGATAAGTCATTTTCCAACGGATAAAAACTAGAAAAAAATACATGCATACGTTACCAGGACAGTGTAGAACACTTGTACAGTGACAAGAATTTGCAGAACATCGCCTGAACTCAGCAGATCTAAAGAAGAGCTCTCGGATTTCCTTCGCGGTGCAACTTAAAAATGACTTATGAAAGCAACCTGCTGGCATTTAGTATCCACAGTTGGCCGCAAGTCCATCTGCGGTTGAAGCAGGTGTACCTACGGCACCTCTATGTGGGTCCCACCCCTCTGGCTCAGTCTAGTTCGAGTTGCAAAGGAGTTCTCACAGACTGAGAAGGTCAAATCAGGAATAAAAAAAAACTACGCGATTGAGCAGAATGGCTTACAAATCCTGGTCTTCTCAGATTGAACCTTGGTCTGCGTCACGTACTCATTGTTATTCTCCCAAGCACGGGTATACTATTCCAATAATCTCAAATGTTACAAGTCACGATTATAATACCTTACCTTGCGGTCCAGTGCCACCAATTTAGGGTCGTCGCCCTAATTTTCAATCAGTTCCCTGGCGGGGGCATCACACAAAGTCATCCATTGACACACATATAAACGAAGGTCAAGCATCCTTGACATCAGTGTAACCGTTGGCAAGTAAATCCAATGAAGCGTCGAAAACCATCCGATGAACAGTCGCTGATACACACATCAACGATGACCCAAACAAACCCTAGTGGGGGTCACAACGCATTCTGAGGTTCAAACCCCGACGGGGGTCACAACACATTCTGAGGTTCAAAACCGGGCAGGGGTCATAACATATTCTGAGGTTCAAACCCGACGGGGGTCACAACGCATTCTGAGGTTCAAACCACGGTGGGGTCATACTGCGATCGAGGTTCAAACCCGTGAGGGTTACAACAAATATCACCGTGATTCACACGTCGGTGAAGGTCAAGCGACCTTGATAGTCATCGATAGGGTTTTCATTTGTTGATTCACACGTCGGTGATGGTCAAGTAGCCTCGACGCCATCTACCCCACATGGTTTTCATCCGTTGATTCACACGTTGGTGAAGTACACGCCAACGAAGGTTGAAGCAACCGTGATAACATATGTTGTTGGCGATAAATCCAATGAACCTTAACATATCCTGGCGATAGAAACCAGGAAAGGTCAACATCATCGAGGAGGATTGATGATGGAATATGTTATACACATCCTCAAACAGACAAAGCTTTATCCCCAAAAATCTCTTAAACATAAGAGTCACCTCTTCGGAATCAAGTATGTATCAAGGATTAAGGACTTTGGTGAAAACTCCAACGTCAACATCCTAAGAGATTCGGATCACACATCCAATTGGGTCATAGTTTCCAATCCCCAGTAGAAGCTACAAGGAGTCGGCAATCATCTCCAGTATATTGGGCACCAACCCCGCACACATGCATTATACATTTGCATTATGTTGCATTTCAAGTGTCTAGGATTCTTTATCTTACCCATGTGTTGCATTGCATGAATATGATAAAGAGGGGGATCTGTAGACACTCGAAATTTTCTACACACTTGTCACTGACATTTCAGGAGGGCAGGTTCATCTTTCAAAGATAACCCAGGAAGACAGTTCACGTCAAGTCCGGATACTACCAGAAGTTCAGTCTTAACCCCGGAAAACACCTGCAGAATAGCCCAACCTCGGAGATAACCCCGAGGCATGCATATCCAATACTGGATTCCACCGGAGAAGACCGGTTAATCTCAAAGATAACCCCGAGGTATCCAGTCTCAGTCCCAACACTTGGAGTAGCATTTACCAACCTTGGTGATAACCCCAAGGAATGTAGTTCCGGCACTAACACCGAAAATGCTTGTTTCAAATGTATGTAATCAACTTCAACCTCGGAAGTCACACCGGGCACTCGATTACTGCAACCGGAGATAGCACCGGAAGGCAGTAAACCTCAAAGATGACACCGACGATCTTCAACAATTGCGTGCGATCAATCTCGGAGATAACCACGAGCAACGCGTCTACTTTACCGGCCCAAACCGTCGATAACCCCGGTGAGGGGCAAAGTCATCATCCCGAGTGACTATTATGCAGGGTAACGGATATAATTTGAAGCTTGAAGACCGGAGGGCACCGTCCCATCTTCCTAACTTCGTACAACCTCTAATATCATGCCATTGCGTAACTCTCAACAACGATGATCCAAAATAGGTTTACATACCTCAGTCGGATGCCCAGATTGTAATTCTGAAAGTTTGAGTGGACATTACAGTGCATGTGTGCACATACTATGAGACGACGTGACCCGCGAAGCCCGGGCCAACCCGGGTAGCTACAGGTACATCTGCGGCCTAGATGCAGGTACACCTGCGGCTCCCCCCTCTATAAATAGAGGGTTTGGGGTGGCCATTTGTAAAAGAAAATAAGGCGAGGAAGCCCTGTCAAATTTGCTCCGTATTCACCCTATATTGAGTGCTTTCTCATTTTAAAAACTTGTGAGCTCACATATAGCTACTTTTGTACCGGCGGGAGCTGAGTGTTCATCCACTTTAAAGATATAGAAGTCTTCTTTTGCAGCCCACAGTAAGCTTTCTCACACACTTTAAAACATTTCTCTTCATCTTTGCACACACCCTTCTTCACGTTGAGAGTCGTGTTCATCCATGGGTTTATTTCAATTTGTATATATATATATATATAGGGACTAACATTATCGAGTTATATGCCTTGATTGAGCTAGACTTGATGCGAGCGTTTATTTGTTTTAATATATATATATATATATATATATATATATATACTTATATATATATTAACTGTTGTCAAACTTTGTTCGATGAGCCTAGACTTCGGTCTGGAGCGTTTACTGCTTTAATATATATATATATATATATATATATACTAATATATATTAACTATTATCGACTTTGTTCGATGAGCACCGGATTTTACATCCTGAGCGTTTATTTGCTTATATATATATATATATACTAATATATATGAACTATTTGTTGAACTATATTCGATGAGCACGGATTTTATATTGATGCATTTATAAATATATATATATATATATATCATCCCGCATGGAGTGTACTTCGTGGCGGTTGATCGCTTTTACAACTTTCTTTACGTTTCGTCCCGCCTGGAGTTTCCTCTGTGGCAGTTGATGGCTTTGACAACTTTATTTATATTTTTTGATCCCCCATGGAGGTGCTTCGTTGTGGCTGATCATGTCTATATATATATATATTTACAGCTTTTATATATATATATATATATACCTGCTTACTGCCTTCATACAAATTGTGGCATCATGTGAGCCTAGGAATCATGTGATCACAGATTCAACCTATTGGATCTAGATTCGGTTCCCGTGATGGACATTTTCAGTCATATGGCGACTTGTAAATTTATTTACGGTGTTTGGATTTCCTCAGATGGTTTTCATACCCATGAGGACTTCGACATCATTTTGTACATTATTTTCTTATAGATGTTTCGCATCTCGAGATTAAAAACAATCCAAATTTAACACTTAATAAAAATGGGAGTGTAAAAGGACTCAATTACTATTGAGCACAAGGGTTTGAAAAACCTCTTTTATAAAACATCACTGCCATATCTTGCTAAAAAATGAATTTTTACATAAATTCAAACCCTGTGTATATAGGTGCGAGTGAGGCCTCGTACTACTTCCAAATAATTGCACATTGATCCACACACACACACACACACACACATTCATATAACAGTTTCTTGAAAAGTGGCGGTCACCGTGGTAACACGGATGCCGGTGGGTGCCTAACACCTTCCCTCCGCATAATCAAGTCCCCGGACCCTAATGAATCTCGGTTTCACCGACCCGTTTAGCAGTGTCACATCACTGGGTCAATGTGCAAACCTTTTCTCGATTGTGTTGGTACAAAAATTTAAAAAACCAACTGGCGACTCTTAACAGTCCATCGTCGACATTATACATGTCGGACCTTTTTCACTTGTTTTTTCAAACAAATCTCACATAAAATGAGAACACCAAAGAACAAGTAACGAAAAGGGACAACTAAAAATTCCGACGTCGACACACATTTTATTTCCTTCTCGAAATTCACTTTCCCTAACCGTTAGGTTTTAAGTCCGCAAGCGAAAAACTGCGTTTTCCATAACTAAAATATTATTGGATAATCCATATTACCTCAATATTCTATCGTTACGTATTTCTCGGAAGTTCAAAAATAATTCTCGAGCAGAAATGTGTGAATAGTCTTTTTTGAAAAATTTCTCGGAAAGCTTTTATTTTCGTCTCGAAAATTCAAATACTTTAATTCTATTATGTAGCCAAAATACTACGACGTTTCGACATATCTAGGTCATAGAACGAACTTCAATTAGCTTACTCCATAAATAATCAATTAAATTTGTTGGGAGAATGCATATGTTGATTTGATGTTTAAATACAAATGCTCATGATTATTTGTAAAGTCTTTCAAGGAATATATGTACAAGTACTTAGTGATAGATCACATTTGTTAGGTTGATCTAAGCTCTTAATGTGTATCATTTCTGAAAATGAATGTATAGATAGAAAGATCAAAGCTGTTAGGTTGATCTTGAGATGTAATAGATAGGCTTCGAAGAATTCGTAGTGCATCAATCTGATCAAAATTGCAGAAGTTAAGGTAAAAACGTGGAGCTTCAAGAATCGTAGTGTGCCTGCTTTGAAGGGCCTCTTCGGAAATCGTAGAGTGGTCCCAACGTTTGCCGAGCCAAATCAGAGATCGTAGTGTGCTCTCGGAAACGTAGAGTTTACAACTCAAGCAAGTGAAGATCGTAGTGTGTAAGTATTTTAAGAGAAATCGTGTTGCTCTCGGCTGATAGCATCAGACCAAGCACCAAGGCGACAAGTCACCATGATATGAATCGTAGAGTATCATCTGTTCTGTGTCAGAAGCATCAAGCCTCGCGATTTATGTGGAGACAAACTCCAACATATGAGGAATAGATTCTAAACGTTGTAGTACTCACAAGTCCCAAAGACATAAGAGATATCCTTAGTATACAACAAAGAAGCATATTGAAGAAGCAAAGGAAATTACCATTGGTAAGGGGGAAAACACCTTTTCAGGTGTTAGGTTAGAAAGTAGTCTGCTGTGTCAGTGGGCTAGAATGCAATTCAGTAGATGTGCAGAAAAGTCACCATCAAAGAACGAAAAGGTCAAACGCATTTAATGCTTTAACGATGGATCCAACGATAGTTTTCAAGATCACATATATGCAAATCAAGCGAGATGAGAGTAGTATGCAAGCATTGAACAAAAAGCGTTACAAACTCTCTCAACGCTCAACTCTACGATATGAGAAAAGAAAAGCTTGCTCATTACTCGGTTCTTTGAACAAGTGCTTAAACAACCGAGTAGCAACCATCAAGAACTCAACATCTACAAATCAATCAAGAAAAAGTTTCAAGTCAGAAGTATTGGGAGAATACATATTATGATTTGATGTTTTAATGTATATGCTTATCATTATTTGTAAAGTCCTTCCAAGTAATATATGTACAAGGACTTAGTGATAAATCAAATTTGTTAGGTTGATCAAAGTTCTTAACGTGTATAATTATGTAATAGAATGTATAGATAGAATGATCAAAGCTGTTAGGTTAATCTTGAGATGTAATAGATAGGCTTCGAAGAAATCGTAGTGTATCATCTGATCAACATTACAGAAGTCAAGGCAGAAATGTAGAGCTTCAAAGATCGTAGTGTGCCTGCCTTGAAGGGACTCTTCGAAAATCATAGAGTGGTCCCAACGTTTGTCGAGCCATCTCAACGATCGTAGTGTGCTGAAGGAAACATGGAGTTTACAAGTTAACGATCGTAGTGTGCTCTCGGAAACGTAGAGTTAGAACCCAGCAAGCAAATATCGTAGTGTGCAAGGGTTTAAGAGAAATCGTAGTGCTCTCTGCTGATAGCATAAGATCAAGCACCAAGGCGGCAAGTCACTACGATCTGAATCGTAGAGCATCTGTCTTATGTCAGAAAATGTCGAGCCTCATGATTTATGTGAAGACAGATTCCAACATATGAGGAATGAATTCTAGATGTTGCAATACTCATCAGTCCCAGAGTAATATAAAATATCCTTAGTATGCAACAAAGAAGCGTATTGAAGAAGCTAAGGAAAGTACCATTGGTAAGGGGGCAAAACACCTTTTCACGTGTTAGGTGAGAAAGCAGTCTACAGTGTCAGTGGGCCATAATGCAGTTTTCAGAAGATGTGCAAAAATGTCTCCATCAAAGATCAGAAAAGTCAAATGCATTTAATGCCTTAACGGATGGATCCAACGGATAGTTTTCAAGATCACATATATGCAAATCAGACAGATGAAAGAAAATCAAGGAAGCATCGAACAAACAGCGTGAACAGATCTCAAGCTCAACTCTACGATCTGAGAATTTGCAAAGCTTGCTCAGCTACTCAGTTCTTTCGAACAAGTGCTTACACAGCAACTGAGTAGCAGCCATCAAGAACTCAACATTATTAACCAACTGGAGAAGAGTACCAAGTCTGCTGGACTTAAAGAGTTCGTAGTGAACTGTAAGAAAGCCAAGTCTGCTGGACTTGAAGAGTTCAAGAGTGAACTAAGAAGTTCCTAGACTGCTAGTCTAGAAGGAATCTGTGTGATTCAGAAGTTATAAAAGACATCCTTAGTGGATTACCTACTTGTCGAAGTAGAAGAGTGGACTAGGAGCTTTAAGTGCTCTGGACCACTTAAAACGCATTGTGTGTTTTTGCATTTATATCATAACCGCTATATCTCATTATAACTTCCATAACTACCTCACTCTCATAACTCCATTGCTTGGTAAAGAAGATTAAAACAAACATTTATTCCGCTAAGTTTTAATCATTATCAAAGAACAAGTTAAAACGAAAAGATTTTTAAATATCTATTCAACCCCCCTTCTAGATAACTATTACTAACTAGGAACTAACAATTTGAAAGTAGTATGCACACAAGCCAATCATGTTTAATGATAAAGCATATACTTTGTAACAATCTTATTCATTAAGTATTAATTTATTAAAGGCTTTTAATTATCTACATGATCTTTGTTTTATAATATGTGATAAACCCATAGTTTTAAGCAATGCTTTTAGAATAATGATGATGATCATTCTAATGAGATCAAAATTCTTAGAAAGCTTAAAACTAAAATAGTTCCCAATCGTTGGATTACTAAATTGGGGATTAGTGAATCCGGATAGATTGGTACATACGTTGTTTGCTCATTGGATGAGGATGATTGATCTCATGATCATTTGTGTGGAGACACTAAAGCAAGTATGTAGGTGCTTATTAGAGAATAAGTTCACTAAACGTCGCTCGCTAAGGAATACCTAATGGAGTTTTACTTGCCTGTCAATAGGAATTCCTGTAGTGATAGTAGTACAAGTGATCCTTGGACTTGAGATCATCATAGTATCTTGTGTATGATGAGTTATACTTTGACTTATTCCTTAAGACCCTTAGGGTATATCAAAGGGTATGCTTGGGTATAACAAGTTGTACATGGAGATAATATATGATCAATAAAGAATCTACCACTTCTAATAAAAGAAGAGAATGTCCTATGTGATTCGATAATTGACAACCCGGTGAGTCCTTGGCGGCGAAATGAAATTAGAAAGGAGTTTCTAATTTGCATTATTTGAGTTGTGCATTTAAGGATCGAAATACATATAATTAAATAAAATAAGACTTGTGATAATTCCATGTCTTATATTTAATTGGGACATTGTATGGTGGAAGGATTGAATTATCAAGGTAACTATTTACTCAAAGGTTCTTTTATTATTAATGTTGAAATCTATATTATCCGGAAAGTCGTTGATCGCTAGGGAGGCTTATCCCTATTGTAGAATAAATATTATTTATTTAAATAAATTAATTGTTTAATTTATTTATTTAAATAAGATTAGAATTGTTCTAATTGATTTATTCACAACCTAGGTTTAATATGGAGAACCTAAAGGGTCACACCATAAAAGGAAGAATAATTATTTAAGAAGTTAATGGCATAATCATAATAATATGTTATGTATATTTAATTTAATCTATGGTGATAAAATAAATTAAATAGCTTAATATTTATTATTTAATATTTTAGAAATATTAAATATAAATTAATAAGAGGAGTCTTATTAATATTATTACAATTATTATTATTATTTTAATTTCTAAAAGAGTTTAGGAATTAATTTAATATAAGTACTCTCATTTATTCCTAATTGGATTAGGAAGGAAAAAATTAGTTAAATGAGTTTAATTAATTATCCCTAATAAGATTAGGGGCCCCTTTAATTAAAAGGGTTTAATTAAATAATATCTTATTTTAATAGGGTTACTTGATATCTTTATAAGAGGAGTCTTATATCGGATATCAAGACTACGTTATAATTCCAATGGTTGGAGAGTGCGCTCCTTTTCTATAGAGATGGAAAAACTAGGGTTTAGCCAACCACCCATCTTCTTGAATCCTTCTTCTTCCTTGGTGGATCACCTCTGAGGCCAAACACTTGGGTGGCTAACGTTGATCGAAGGAAGGAACCAAACCCGGTGAATTCAAGTTGAGCGTGAAAGGATTTGGAGGTGAACTTGTACGAGGAAGCTCGATCTTCAAGGGTATGATTTTATTCTTTATCTTTTCGTTTAATTAATAATTGTGCATAAAGGGTGATCCGGGTATATGGTTTATAAAATTTTAAAACTCGATTTTTTTTACGTTTCCGCTTATTTTTGCAATTTGATTGCGTTCATGAATATTACAAACCCAACACAATTGGTATCAGAGCAGGTTCTATTTTACAGCTTACAAGCTTTAGTAGATCCAATGGCACTCGTACCAAGCGAATCCAGGACCGGGGGAGGCAGCAAGCAACCAATGTTCAACAAGGATAAATTTGATAACTGGAAAGTCAGGATGCAAGCATACATGAACTCAATAGATGAAGATCTATTTGAGACCGTTCAGAATGGGCCCTATATACCAACCAAGCTTGCACAAACAACTAACGATCCAAACAGAGTACAAATTAAAGTTAAAGAAGAATGGACATACACAGAGAAGAGAGCCGTCCAACTTGACAAAAAGGCTAAGAACATCCTGTTCCAATCCTTAGAGGACGATCTGTTTGAAAATGTTTTAAACAACAAAACAGCTAAGGAAGTTTGGGAAGCACTGCTGATCATGCACGAAGGAACTGAAGAAGTTAGAGAGAATAAACAGTCTCTCCTAACACAGCAGTATGAAATGTTCGCTCATGTGCAAGGAGAAAATGTAACTGCCACCTATGAAAGATTCGACGTTCTGCTCAACTCTCTACGAGCATATGGAAAGGTCTATCCTAACAAAGATCTGACCAAACATTCAAAGGACAAACAAAACCTTAAAATACATGATGTAAGTCTCGGTGAGGTATTTGACTTCAACTCACCTGATGTAGATATAAATGACTTAAGCACTGCACTACATGGCATAACCACTGATCTACATCAATATATGAAGTGGTTCAGAGTTTTGTCTAAGGATCATTCACTTCTTCAAGAGGAAAAGAAGAAAGTACAAGGAGAGCTTAAAACAGCCCTTCTAAGTACTAATCTTCTCTCCAAGCTTGAGGCTGAGAATGAGACCTTAAGACAGATAAACACACCAATGCACAAACAGAGTCTAATCTAACCTCTAAAATTGAGGATCTAGAAAAGACAATCTCTACATGGAACAAATCCTCATCATCCATGGACCGTCTGTTCTCTAGTCAGAGAAGCACATTCGACAAAAAACATGCCAGGCTTTGGGGAATCCATCTCAGAGCCTTGTGTGGAAAAGGCAAAGGAAACTAGCACTAGTAATGCCTCAAGTTTCAGTAGAAGCATTACCTTTGTGAAATCCTCATAGAAGGAAGAACAAGTTCAACCTTGTCCTACTGTCTCCATTCTTACTCATAGGAGTAAGGATCTCACACTAGTCTGGGGTTCATAAAAGAGAAGAGTAACCTAACCTCTACTCACCAACCTCGAAGAATCGTAGAGTCAAGCAAGACCAACTCTACGAATCAACCGGGAAGGTACAGTAGAGGTAAGACACACTCATCACTATTTATGAAATCCAAGGACACGTGGAAAAATGAGAATCAGTTTAACAGAAGGATAATTAAAGAACCACACAAGTCCAAATGGAGGATGAATCATCATGCACACACTGGCATGCATCATACTAGGTGTTTTATATGCAATAAATATGGTCACAAGGCTGCCAAGTGTTATTATAATTCCATGCAAGTGAGACCCAAGATTAAATAGATTTGGGTCCCCAAAGGCACTAACAAAGAAGGACCCATGCAAATATGGGTACCAAAATTAAGGTTTAATATTTTGACAGGAAAAGAGCTCCACGATCACTACATGGTATCTGGACAATGGATGCTCACGGCACATGACTGGGAACAAAGCCCTCTTATCTAACTACATAGAAAAGGAGGGTCCCTTAGTCATCTTTGGAGACAACGGCTCGGGCAAGATAAGAGGATATGGGTCTGCTGGCAATGGTGCAGTATCTTTCAGCAAGGTAGCATATGTAGAATGAAACTCTGCGACAAGGGTCATCAAGTGACATTCCTCAACAACCAATGTCAAGTTAGAGATTTGAAGACATCTGCTGTAAAGCTAACCGGGACAAGAGAAGGAAATGTCTATAAAGTGGATCTTGGTCAACTAAGCTCAGATGAGACAATATGTTTTCTAGCAAAAGCATCTGAAGAAATGAAATTTGCAATGGCATGAACGGTTGTCTCACTTAAACTTCAAGAGCATGTCTAAACGGCATCAAAGAGATCTAGTATGTGGCCTACCAAAGTTTAACTTCATAAAAGAAAGGCCATGCAATGTGTAAGACCCCAAATTATTAATAAATGAAATTTATTTTCCTCTATTTATTATTTTGAAATAGTAAGGGTTGATTTGATTAATGTGGATAGTTATGGGTAAAATACGCAAATATTTGAATAAGCAAGTCATTATAAAATATTCATTATTATTTGGAAATATTAGTTTGGTGCGTGGAATATTAAATCTTTGTCGGGGAATATTAAATGCGGCACGCAGATCTTTAATGGGGCCCCATAATGGAAAGCAATTGGATGAAGAAAACGACAAATATAAGTTGTTATAAATAACGCAGCGTAGTTATTACTAAATTAATATTGTTGGAATACCGGTGGTTAAAACACACTAATCTGCGTTGTTGAACGAAGAAGACACTCGGTATTGCACCAATTATTGATTCTTACGTGAAGAAGGCACTACTCGATAATTATTACGATAATTACTTCGCTCATATTTTATTTTATTGATTCAATAATTCTTTGTATTGATATTTTATATTCTTGTTGTTTCAATAAATTGTCATTACACGTATTTTCCATTATCGAAGCAATAATTCATATTATCTCGAATAATATTATTAGATAACATTATTGGCAATGTCTAGAAAGTTACATCTAAGGAGAGGTTTGGTCACCTAATTGCGCGCCATGAAGGAGAAATTCTTATTGAAAGCCCCTCTTTCTTAGGAGCGGCACGGTTGCCCGATCTTGTGATTCTGTAATATTATTTGTGAATAATTAATTATTGATTTATATGATGAGGAAAATATTGATTTTATGTGGATATAGATGGAGAAATTTTTTAATGTGACAATTGTTGAAAATTAATATTTTATCTTTTTACGATAAAATAATTCATTTAAATATATTATTTTAATAATATATTAACTGATATATTTTATAATGAATGTGGGATATATGAGTATATGAGGAGGATGAGTATTTTTGTGGCATTAAATGTTTAACACATATTTTGTGTGTTGGTGGACACAATTATTGACCGAAATTTGATTATAGCCTGTAAAATCGCCCGTTTGAGGATTTCGGTTAATTTCTGTTTGGCATTTGGAAAATCTTTCTTCTGCAAAGTTGTAGATAATGGAATTTCCTATGGAAAGTCGCGAGTTTCGAATTTTTCTGATAAAAGAGCTATTTATTATGAATTATTAAAGTTCCGAAGCTCCGAAATAATTGATTTTGGAAGTTTAAAATATTTAAAATAGGAAAAACGTTTTTGGAATGTTTAGGTGGCCTCATTTAACATGTGTAGGAGCTGAATTCAGTTGGCAAGTGTGCATATGAGGTTTTGGAAAATAAATATTAATATTATATTAAATTTTCTGCTTTGGTGTTCTAAGCATTTTCCTATAAATAGGGTGCTTAGGTTAGAATTGAAAATCACACCGAAATGAAGTTTTTCTCTCTATATTATCGAGTATTTTTGTGTGAGTATTTTGAGTATACTTTTAGTATTGCTATACTGGTGCAAGTTCAAGTCATAGCCTATATCCTGGTGTTTCAACTAGAATCTTGTTTTCGAGGTAAGGGATGTTATTTTATTCGAAAATGATATTATTTCTTCAATATCATTATCTTGAAATATTGGTTGGAAATTTTATCAAATTTGGAACTTTTTTATGTAAAGGTTACTATTCACGAGTTACTATTCACGAGTACTATTCACGAAGGCGTGATGATATTTTTGGGAAATTTCTATCTTTTGGTGTTTGGAGTTCTTATTCACGTATCGTCACTATTCACGATATCTGACACTATTCACGAATCACGGCACTATTCACCGAAAAATGAAATTTCTTCTTTTGTCCAAAATATCTATTCGGATACTAGCTTTGATTGTATCCATGTTTTGATCATTCTTGAATTTTACTCCACTCACGATTACTTATGAAGTATTTTTGAACTTGGATTGTTTAAAATACGAATCCTTAATATTTGTTCTTTTGTTTCAATTTGGATTCGTTTCTTTTAAAAAAATTTCATCATCCTCAGTCCTAAATGATGATATTCTTGAATATTTTTGGCCCAGGTGCAAAGATGAATGATTTCTTGATGAATATCTTTGGCCGTGGTCTGCAGATGAGCAGTGTTGAGATGAACATGGCCGAGCTTATTAATATCTTTGGCCCGTGGTGCAAAGATGAGCAGTGTTTAGATGAACATGACCGGTGATGAATATCTTTGGCTGTGAGTGCAAAGATGAATATTTGATTCCGTATATATATTGATTGATGTTACAGGGATAAAATATCGATGATGAACTTTTAAATTCATATATAGAAGATAGTAGTTTGCATTCTCTACTTAACTCTTCTAATGAATTGTTGTTTCATTGCAGATTGTTGATTTAAAAGCCGGTTGTCTATTGTATTCTATTAGATTTTTCCTGTTAGAGACTAACGATAATTTGTTGTATATTATCTTAGTCATAATATTCTTTACTTGGCTAGTTGAGCTCACCCTTTTCCTTTTTGTTCTATTTTTCTTCTCGTGAGGCGAGAATGTAGCGAGTACTAGTCGTGGGTATGGAATGAAGGTTCTAGAGAGAGTTGTTTAGTAGTCCTCACCATTTTGTAAAATAATGTATCAATAATAATGATGGGGATTTATTTGCGTGTGGATATTGTCTAGATGGAAATATCTCGTATTTAAACTCACAGTTTATATGTTGTAATAATAAAGTTGTAGTCATTTCACATTACCATGTATTTGGCGACTCGAGAATGGGTTGGATGGAATGGACCTATTTTGGGGCGTCCAACAATACTGTCGACTTGGAAAACAAACCGAAGCTCATTCAAAAGCAAAACGCCAACTCTATCGACAAGCCCCTACAGTTTCTTCACATGGATCTATTTGGGCCAATTCCAACAACTAGTCTTGGAGGAAAAAGATACTCTCTAGTTATATTCGACGACTACACCGGATTCACATGGGTATTCTTCCTAACTTCAAAGGATGAAAAGAACTCTCAATTAATCAAGAAGTTCAGACTGGTGATGAACGAGAAAGGAGAGAAAATCAAGCCCATAAGGAGTTATCACGGCAGAGAATTCGACTTCTCAGAAATGGACCAGTTCTGCACAGACAATGGGATCAGTCATAAATTCTTAGCTCCACGAACTCCTCAACAAAATGGAGTAGCTGAAAGAAAGAATAGAACTTTGATAGAGGCTGGAAGAACTTTACTTCCAGCAGCACATCTTCCTGAATATTTACAAGCGAAGATGTCAACTTTGCATGCTACACGCAGCAGTAATGGATCATTAATTCACTCTCGATCAAGAAGACGCCTCTACTTAACTGTGGAAAGGAAGGAAGCCAAGTGTCAGCTACTTCCATGTCTTTGGCTGTGCATGCTACATTCTCAACAATGGAAAGAAGTATTTGACAAAATTTCAGCCCAAGTCAGACGAAGGGATCTTTCTTGGGTATGCCACAGACAACAAAGCTTATAGAGTGTTCAACAAGAAGACTCTGAATGTTGAAGTCTCGATACACATCATCTTTGATGAAACTGACTTAGACAAAACAGTGCATCAAGACACTACGACCGATAGTGCAGACACTACGAATGAAGTCGTCGAGCTCAACACTACTGAGCGTAGTACTGAGACGGTGAAATCGTGAGCGCATGAGAATGTGATCGTAGAGAGGTCAATGCCGATACGTGAGCCTCCACTCCAAGAAGAAGAGATAGACCTTGAAGACTTAAGACATGAAGGCATCGGGACGGATGTCCCAATCCAGTATGAGATGGGCAAGAGATCACACTCGGGGATCTAATCATTGGAGATCCGAAGTGCTAGAGTCAAAACAAGAGTCTGCTACTTTCGAATGAATGCTTTTATCTAAGCTTCCTTTCACAAATAGAGCCAAAGAAGATAGATGATGCTATGGAAGACTCCAGTTGGATAGAAGCTATGCAGGAAGAACTCAACCAATTTGAACGAAGCAAAGTATGGAGATTGGAACCAAGACCAAAGAGTCATTCTGTGATAGGAACAAAGTGGGTCTTCGTAAAAAAAATGGATGAAGATGGGGTCATAACTAGAAACATGGCAAGACTAGTGGCAAAAGGGTATTCTCAAGAAGAAGGTATCGACTACGATGAGACATTTGCACTGTTGCGGACTAGAAGCCATCAGAATCTTTCTTGCCTTTGCTGCCCACATGAAGTTCAAAGTCTTTCAGATGGATGTCAAAAGTGCATTTCTAAATAGAGAACTCCAAGAAGAAGTCTATGTAGAGCAACCTCCAGGTTTCATCACTCCATCTCTTTCCAATTATGTCTATAGATTAGATAAAGCTTTATATGGTCTTAAACAAGCACCTAGAGCATGGTATGAAACACTGACTAACTTCTTAATTGAAAATTGGTTCACTAGAGGTAGAGTAGATACCACACTGATTCTTAGATAGCATAAAGATAAAGTCTTACTAGTTCAAATATATGTTCATGATATTATTTTTGGTTCCACTGACGAAAAGTTATGCAAGAGATTCTCTAGCTAATGCGAGCAAGTTTGAAATGAGCATGATGGGTGAGCTGAATTTCTTCCTTAGACTGCAAGTAAAGTAGACTGATAAAGGAATTTTCATAAACAAAGCCAAGTATATCAAAGACTTAATGAAAAAGTATGGCATGGAATCAGCCTCTCCCATGAAAACACCAATTGCTCCTGCAACCAAGCTTGACAAGGATGAGAAAGGTTAAAGTATTGATATCACTCAATATAGAGGTATGATAGGTTCTCTTTTATACCTAACTGCCAGTAGACCAGACATAATGTTTGCAACATGCATATGTGCTAGATTTCAGGCTAACCCTAAAGGGTCATATTTATCTGCTCTAAAGAGGATCTTCAGGTATCTCAAGGGTACACCTTACTTGGGGCTTTGGTATCCCAAGGAATCCTCATTTGAACTAACAGGATACACAGATGCTGATTTTGTAGGATGCAAAATAGATAGAAAGAGTACCAGTGGCACTTGTCAACTGCTAGGAAACAGACTTGTGTCCTGGTTTAGCAAAAAGCAAAACTCAATGTCTACTTCAACTGCAGGTTTAATATATTCTTTGGGCAAATTCTTATGAATCGATCCTATGGATGAGAAATCCGCTAGCTGACTATGGGTTTGATTTCAAATCTATTCCCATACACTGTGATAACACAAGTGCCATAGCAATAACTCATAATCCTGTTATGCATTCTAGGACTAAGCATATAGAAATAAGGTATCACTTCATTAGGGATCATGTGCAAAATGGAACTATATCTTTACAATATATCCCTACTGAAAATCAACTTGCTGATGTTTTTACAAAACCACTAGATGAATTCAGATTTAATAAGTGAGATAGGCATGCTAAATCTAAAACCATGAGATATATGCTCTAGATTGTGCTAACCATGGCAGAGATATACAAAAATTTGAACTCAAAATCGTAGACATGATCAAGGAAAGTTCACGATCGTAAAGCTGAAAAGACAACTACCTCAACGATCGTAGGAAAGACTCAACCATCGTAGTGGAGACTCAACGATGACACAAGCCCCATCAACAAAGCAAAAATGCACCCTGTGATGACAAGCTTCATAAACAAGGCAATGTTTCTAAGAGGTGGCTCAGGAATAAACCTAACCCTTGAATCTCTCCAAGAGGTTAGCCCTTCCTGAGCTGCCTTAAAAGAATGCTTTATCAAAAAGTCATCACAAGGATTCGGATAGACTCAATGATCGCAGGACAGACTCAACGAATGATTGATCATACTCGAAGATCGTAGGACAGACTCAACGAATGCTGGACAGACTCGACGATCGTAGGACAGACTCAACGAATGATTGATCAGACTCGACAATCGTAGGATAGACTCAACGAATGCTGGACAGACTCGACGATCGCAGGACAGACTCAATGAACATAAGACTACCTCAACGATCGTAGTCTTCCTAAGGAAACCTCAGTTCTGAAGAAGCCAAGGGCAAATCAGTACATTCCTGAACAGTTAAAATTGTAGAGCCAAGCAAAAGTCGACACCTATCCCACTAAGCAAAAAAGAAGAGAGGGAAGTTACAAGTACAAGTTAAAATCGTATTTTTGAAATCTGAAGTTCAAAAGATTATCTCTCTCTCATTCTCTCTCTCTCTCAAAGCAAAAGCCCTAACTCAGAAGAAAGCTCAGTCGAATCTGACTTACAATTGGAAAATCAATGGCGTCATCTAATGTTATCTCAGGCTACAGACTCTACTTTGATGAGTTCAAGATACTCCACCAAAATTTCACAAGACCACAAGCGCCATCTTGAGGAAGGTGGGTCTCGAAGAGGCTCTGGCGAAGACATTACTGATATATCCCAAGTTAGTGAAGGAGGTCTACAAGAATGGTGTGCTTGAAAAAACACCATCACTACAAAAAGTAACAGGAGTAGAAATCGGTCAAGGCAAAGGACTTCAATCTTGCCCTAGGTCTCAAGAATGAAGGGCATCCACACTTAGATTCTATAGACTTTCAAGAGGGACTAAGAAAAATGCATCACAAGAAAAACCCCTCTGTGAAAGGGTACAAGAAGAAGGAGTTCCCCTAGAGGTACGAATGTTTAGCTGATATTATTGGGAAATGTATATGCTGCAAGAGCTCAGGTCATGACTTGGTGAATGAAGCTCAACTTAAGCTCATGACTGCCATATATTATGGTATACAACTAAACTATGGAGCTATATTTCTCAAATGGATTGGTAAGTGGATAGTAAACTGGAAGAAATCAAAAAGCCCTCAGAAAAAGCTATATGGGCGTTTCTTGAGTATCATTCTGCAATCTGCATTGGGTGACAAAATTGGGGATGAAGAGGGAGAAGCCATCAACCCAAATCGAAGAATGACCCAGCAGTTGTTTGAAAACTGAAAGAGGAACCCTGCTGAGTATGTACGAATGATGACAGAATCCAGTGGAAGAACAGGGGATCTGAAGAACTCAGGCCTCCCAGGAAACATGTCTGTGGTCAGGGAGATCGAAGAAGAAGAAGAAATCAACAAAGAAGAACCTTATGTCCTTACCAAAAAAAGCAAGGGCAAGAGGAAGCTAAGGGCTAGACAGGTGGAAGAACCTCAAGGATCTACTACTAATATACTTGTAGAGTCCTCTGATATAGAGACTCTGAGGATGCTAATGAGAAAGCAGTAGCAAGATGAAGCAGATGAGGATCAGGCTACCATATCCAAGAACAAGAAGAAAAACAAAGTTGGTCAAAAGTCCAAAGGCCATCACACCTCAATCGTAGAGTCTCTCTACTATTGGTGGAGACCGCACCTAAGCGTGGAAGACAAGGAGGTAGTCGCTTGAGCATAATGGTACGCTGAATAGGACAAAGATGAGATTCAAGAGAGTCCTAAAGTTGTGACTAAACCCAGCAAAGCAAGGAGAAAGCTGGTCAAGAATTACATTCTTGAAAATGAAAAGGTGTTGAAGAAGGAAGCAAAGAGCATGGCTGCTAAGAAGGAACTGTCCAGAGAAAGTCAAGATGACAGTGCTCCAGCTGAGGGGGAGATCCCTGAAATTTTTTTGATAGAGAATACACCGGCTGAGGGGGAGATGGCTGAAGCTTAAGAAAATGCTCCACTTGAGGGGGGAGCTTTTGATCTTAAAAAAAGATGATCAAGTTGAGGGGGAGCCTCAAGATATCCCCATGGCAGAAGAAGATGTCCCTGCCCGAAATGAAGAGGAACCAGTAAAAGATCATCAAGAACCCATTGAGATAATGGAGTCCTCCAACGTAAAAAGAGAAGAAGAAGAAGAAGATGATGATGATCTTCAGATCACTGGTGTAGGCAGAGATGGGTATAGAAGCTACCTATACAATCAGATGTCCTCATACATACCCATGATGCCATACCATCAAGCCCAAATCAAGAACTCTTGGGATCACATATTCTGGAGTTTCAATGAATATACGGCCATCTCAGTGCTGGCTCATGGATTCCCAGGGAGATTCCACTTTGGAAAGAAGTTGATCAACAACACCTCTTCCTCAAAGGATAAACTTGAGGTATTATCTATCCCTACTCACTTCAGAGTTAATTACTTGCCATCATCATCATTTAGTCAATTCCATGAATTCCCTCGATGGTTGGAAGTGATTCTCAATCCATAGAATCAATTCCCGATTCATGAAATCTCAAAATTCTTTAGCTGAAGAACCAAATATGGCCAACCTTATTTTGCTTCCACAAACCACCATCTCTACGATCCATGACTCTAGCCCAGTCGTAGAGTCCCAAATAGAAATCGTAGAGCCCCATATTCCAAACATAGAAACTCAAGCTCCATCGGACATACCATCCTCCTCCTCAAATGACTATTTTAGTCTTGATCTTGCTCTCTACTCCATGCAAGATCAGTCTCAGAAAGAATCCCCACCATCCAACAATCTTCAAACCAATGATTCTCTCCCAAATCTGCCCACAAAGGATGACTTGAAGGAAGCAACCAAGGACATGGTCAAGAATATAGAAGAAAGCCTGGAATCTCACTCCGGCCTCATTCATATCCGGCTGAATCGAATGATCACAGCTGCAAATAACTTTCCTGGTACTATGAATGTTGAGCTTACAAAGAAGCTGAGGGAAATTATCCATGAAATTCTTGAGAGCATGAAGGACAGAGATGAGATTCACTTCCAAGTAGCTGAAAGTAGTATGCACACAAGCCAATCATGTTTGATGATAAAGTATATACTTTGTAACAATCTTATTCATTTATTAATAAAAAGTATTAATTTATTAAAGGCTTTTAATTATCTACATGATGCTGTTTTATAATATGTGATAAACCCATAGTTTTAAGCAATGCTTTTAGAATAATGATGATGATCATTCTAATGAAATCTAAATTCTTAGAAAGCTTAAAACTAAAATAGTTCCCAATCATTGGATTACTAAATTATGGATTAGTGAATCCGGATAGATTGGTACATATGTTGCTTGCTCATTGGATGAGGATGATTGATCTCATGATCATTTGTGTGGAGACACTAAAGCAAGTATGTAGGTGCTTATTAGAGAATAAGTTCACTGAACGTGGCTCGCTAAGGAATACCTAATGGAGTTTTACTTGCCTGTCAATAGGAATTCCTGTAGTGATAGTAGTTTAAGTGATCCTTGGACTTGAGATCATCATAGTATCTTGTGTATGATGAGTTATACTTTGACTTATTCCTTAAGACCCTTAGGGTATATCAAAGGGTATGCTTGGGTATAATAAGTTGTACATGGAGATAATGTATGATCAATAAAGAATCTACCACTTCTATTAAAAGAAGAGAAATGTCCTATGTGATTCGATAAATGACAACCCAGTAGTCCTTGGCCAAGGCGTAATGAAATTAAAAGGAGTTTCTAATTTATATTATTTGGAGTTGTGCATTTAAGGATCAAAATACATATAATTAAATAAAATAAGACTTGACAAAGAATTCCATGTCTTATATTTAATTGGAACATTGTATGGTGGAAGGATTGAATTGTATACGGTAACTATTTACTCAAAGGTTTTTTTTTATTAATGTTGAAATCTATATTATCCGGAAAGTCGCTTGATCGCTAGGGAGGCTTATCCTTATTGTAGAATAAATATTATTTATTTAAATAAATTAATTATTTAATTTATTTATTTAAATAAGATTAGAATTGTTCTAATTGATTTATTCACAACCTAGGTTTAATATGGAGAACCTAAAGGGTCACACCATAAAAGGAAGAATAATTATTTAAGAAGTTAATGGCATAATTGTAATAATATGTTATGTATATTTAATTTAATCTATGGTGATAGAATAAATTAAATAGCTTAATATTTATTATTTAATATTTTAGAAATATTAAATATAAATTAATAAGAGGAGTCTTATTAATATTATTACAATTATTATTATTATTTTAATTTCTAAAAGAGTTTAGGAATTAATTTAATATAAATACTCTCATTTATTCCTAATTGGATTAGGAAGGAAAATTAGTTAAAGGCGTTTAATTAATTATCCCTAATAAGATTAGGAGCTTAATTAATTAAAAGAATTTAATTAATTAAATAAAACCCAATTCCTTAATTGTTAAGGTGGGTTGCCCACATCTATAAATAAGAGGAGTCTTATTATGGGTGATGGTTTTTTGTTGACTTTTACAACATACGTAATTCCAATAGTTGGGAGAATCGTTCTTTTCTATAGAGATAGAAAACTAGGGTTTGAGCCAAATACCCATCTTCTTAAATTCTTCTTCTTCCTCGTGGATCACCTCTGAGGCCAAACATTTGGGTGGCTAACGTTGATCAAAGGAAGGAACCAAACCCGGTGGATTCATGTTGAACGCGAAAAGGATTGAGGTGAACTTGTACTGAGGAAGCTCGATCTTCAGGGTATGATTTTATTCTTTATCTTTTCGTTTAATTAATAATTGTGCATAAAGGGTGATCCGGGTATATGGTTTGTAAAATTTTTTAAACTTTGATTTTTACACGTTTACGCACTTTTATGCAATTTGATTGCGTTAATGAATATTACAAACCTAACAGTGGTATCAGAGCCAAACCTTTATGCGAATTATTAATTGTTTTAAATTTGATATGTATATTGATATGTGTATAGAACAATTTAATTGGGCATAATCAGTTGTATAAAATTTATTTAAAATAATAATAATAATAATAATAATAATAATAATAATAATAATAATAATAAATTCCAAAACCTCATTATCTGGAGATATTAAGGTGTTCCTTCTTCTTTTAGCATCAAGCGCATCCCTTAGGAACTTGAGAATAAGTGATGTGCATCTTCATAGTGACCATCTTTATTTACGGGCATGTGATATAGAAATCCGTGGTAGTAGTTCATTTGTGGAGGTGGCCACGCGGTTTATATAAATATTATAATATATAATTTTTAATTATTTTATAATTAAAATAAATAGTTTATTTTAATCTTAAAATAAAAGTTTATTTTAATATTAAAATTAAAAGATTTATTTTAATTTTAAAATTAAATTTCATGCTAACTAATTAGAGTTGGAATTGGATTCCATGATAACTAATTGGAGTTGAAATTGGATTCTATTGTTTCCTTAAATAAAGGAGTTTATTTAAATATGAAATAAGATTTCATATTATTCAAAATAAAGGAGTTTATTTGTGAATAGGAAAAAAGAATTAGCGTTTCCTTTAATAATTTTTTTTATGGAATTGGATTCCATAATTAATTAAAATAAAGGAGTTTATTTTGATTAAAATTTTGATTAAAATAAAATAGTTTATTTTATTCAAAATTAGATAAATTAAAATAAAATAGTTTTATTTTATTTAAATTTGGATTAAAATAAAGGAGTTTATTTTGATTCAAAATTAGATTTTATACTAACTAAATTTGCCCATTAAATGATATCAATATATATATTGAATGTTTATTATTCATTAGATGAATGTTATTTATTGATGCGTATGGTGTATGATAATAAATGGGATTGATTATGGACTATTGACCAATGTGATTGGATTTTATTTTAGTTGGATGCATGAATGTATGGGTTTTATTAAATGGGTCTCACAGTACCTCGCCTTCTCTAATTTTTCTCAATGTAAATTCTATCTCCCTCCTATGTACTTCCCTCGATCACGATCAAGGTTTCTATTTATTTTAAATAGTTTTGTAATAGAATAGTTAGAATTAATTTTGAAAAATTGGAGATCATGGAGCAAGGAGCGCTTGAAGACCCATTTGTAATGGAGCCCTAGGTTTAAATGTAATAGTTATATTTAAATATTATTTCTTGCACCCTAGAGGTTTGACCTTTTGGTTCACTTGGTGGCTCTAGTGAACCAAACTAGAATAAAAGTCCATAATCAATCCGGGTAGAATATAGTATTCTATATGTGCATGCTTATACTATATATATTATATATTATGCAAACATGCTCTTATGTTAATTAATATAACGCGTATTTTATATATATATATATATATATGCATATGCTAAACAAGATGAGACAAATTAATAACAAACCCCTCAATTTTTTTATATTAAGTCCTAAGCGTTCAATGATATTTGGAATATCGAACGCATTAAGCTAGCATTGATAAAATTAATAGAGTATTAAATATTTATTATGAGTTTGTTGTGTCACCACAAGGCAAGTATTAAGTATTTAAGAAGTTAATTTATCACATTTGATGCTTATAAAGAAAATTGAACAATATTGTTTTTTGTGTCACCACAAGGATGATATTTTTCTTTTTGAATATATGGAGTGCTAGGTCGGACTTAACTTGGATAATTTTGATTCGGATGTGCCACCACTTGATCAAAAATAATCTAAGAGGCAAAAAGAAAAGGAATTGCATAGTTGATGTAATTGACAAAAGTTGTCTACCTATTTATTTATATATAGTTTGTTGTGTCACCACAAGGCTATATACATTTGAAATGGGATCCTTATTCTCACTAGCAAATCTTTAATTAGATTTTGCCAACTATATAAGTGAGGTAATATAGTTTGAAGAAAATATTGGGAGATACCAATTTAAAACAAGACCTAAATTATTTTGGTAATTAATAAAAGAATGTATGTTAAAATGTTGTTAATTACAAATTCATTTACGAGAATTTTAAAATGTCTAAAATTACTATCACTTTGCGAAGCATATTAGATGCTAAATTAACCGGGCCAAGATTAAATCGGATTGGTTAAGGAATTTGAGAATAGTTCTCATAGTTTTGAAAAGCTATCTTATGTCCTTAATACGCCTATCCTGCAGATGGTTGCGCATAATGCCTCTGAGGAAGACATTGCTACTTTTAGAAAGTGGCAAGATGATGCACAATTGGCTCAATGCATCATGCTCGCATCTACGAGTAACGAGCTTGCGTCGGCATGAAACTATGGATGCTCCTACTATATTCCCGCACATCAATTAGTTGATAGTGAGGAAAGTAGGACCGATAGATATCGAGATATCTAAGGAGCTCTTCCGATCTAGAATGGCCAATGGCACTATATATGCGAATAAAAAGTTCTTAACATAATCAATTTGATTGATCAATTAGGACAACTGGTTTTGTTATGGATGGAGATTTGAGCCAAGATTTGATCTTGCACTCACTCCCTGCACTCCTTTCACAATTGTTGTGAATTTTTCATATAAACAAGCTAGATATCGCCTTCGTTGATTTGCTTAACATGTTGAAAAATGTTGAGAGTCACTTTCCAACCAAGAAAGATCAAGTCTTCTTGGTAGGGGCAAAGAATCTTCCGAAAAGAAGAACGATTCAAAGAAGGTAAACAAAAAGGCGTAAACAAAGGATAATAAGAACAAAATCGATACGGATAGCAAAGGAGTTTGCTTCCACCGCAATAAGCCCGGACACTCGGAAAGAAATCTGAGAAGCATCTTGCGAGGCTAACCAAAGAAGCTTAGTGAAGTTTGATTTACAATCGATTTTGTTCATGATTGAAATAAATTTTTCTTTAAGTCAAGGTTCTACTTGGGTATTGGATACCGACTTTGGTTTTCATAAATATAAATTTATGAAGGGACCAAGCAGTAAGAAGGCTAAACAAATATAAGTAATCCTATGTGCGGGAAATGTAACAAAGGTTGCCATATTAGCCATAGAAATATAGTTTAGCAATGCCTACGGGCAAATCTATTAAGTCAATAAGTTGTTATTGTATTCCAGTTCTTGTTAAAAATATTATTTCCATTTTATTGTTGGACAATGAAATCTTTGGCATTATAATTAAGAACAATTATTGTTCTATTTATAATAATAATGTTTTGTACAGAACTGGAATATTACTTAATTGATTTTATATACTTGACTTACGTGAAAATAATTTTGCAAATCGAACAAACTAGTATAAGAAAAGGAGATGATCATTCAAAGAGTTGAATGTATGTATTTGTTGAAATACAGTGTGAATTATTTGAAAGGTTCAAAGAATTGAAATGAAACAAATTGACAAAGTATTAAGATTCTTTGATTAGATTAAGGAATAAATACTTGTGCAATAAGTTTCTAGATCATCTCAAATGGTTTTCTCATAATGGACACCTCTCCGATACATAATAATTGATTGATGTATCTGAAAGGGAAAATTGTACCTTGTTGGACATGGTGTTGTCCATAATGATTTTATCGATATTCCAAAGATCCTTCTAGGTCGTCATGTCCTAGAAATGGCTGCATATCTACAAAAGGTAACCTCAAAAATCCTATTTCCAAGACTCCATAAAAGTTATGGATGTGGAGGATTCCTAATCTTAAGTATGTTAAGATAAGGGGTTGTCCAACTTATATGAAAAGGTTTCAAAGGATAAGCTTGGGACAAGATTTGACATGTATGATTTGTGGGACATCCTAAAGTAAGTTTAGGGTATATGTTCTATAATTCTACTTAGCAAAAGGTGTTTGTTACGAAACACGCATTCTAAGATAAAGGTGTTTATCATTAAAAGGGGCTAGTGGGAGGATAATAGATCTTGAAGAGTTCAAGAACCACAAAACACTATAAGTCAAATAAGAGGAACACAGTAGATAGACCTATTGTACCACAAACCAATCGTAAATCTGAATAGTCTTCAAGATACCTAGAGGTATGGATTCATCATAGATGATGATGATGAGGTACGATCATAGAAGATGATGATCCAGAGTTACATTCGATGATGTAAGACTTTTAGTGTGTACAAAAGGGTCAGTGGGAGCATCGTGATATTCCTAGTACTATATGTTGATATATTATGGATAAGGAATGACATACTAATGCTATAATCAGTAAAGATAAAGTTGTCTAAACATTCCTCCATGAATGATTTGGAAGAGTATCTTAATTGGGGATATAAATCTATATAGATAGATTTAAGAGGATGCTAGACTTAACCCAAGGAACGTATATTCATTTGATGCTAAAGTCGTTTAGCATGTCAAACTCCAAGAGATGTCTCATGTCGATGAGCTATGGAGTGTATCTCTCTTAATAGTCCCCACGCTTACGAAAAGAGAGGTCGCATGAGTGACAATCATGTATGCAATGAAATGTACTGAGACCGATGTTGATCAATCATATTATGGAGAAGTTCACTATGAGTCGGTGAAAAACATCTTAAAGTGCTTAACCCAAGACTAAGGATGTGATCATATTCATGGTGGGTCTAAATTAAAACTAGAGGGCTTAACAGACTCAAGTTTTTTGGCAGACTAAGACGATGAAAATCCACTTTAAGGTAAAGGGTTACCTTGAGCAATGGGTGCGATGAATTGAAAGGTTCCAAACAACAAAAGAGTTCTTTGGTTTAGTGATAAAGACAAAGTATATAGCTATAAATGAAGTCGCAAGTTGATTGTTTGGATTAAAAGTTCATTACGTAACTAGGAATAGTTCTAAGTCTCATCTTGGATCTAAACATGTGTTGTGGCACTTTCATTTGATTATTAGAATCATTGAAAGATGGGAAATCACTATAGAGATAGTGGACTCTCATGAACAACATTACATATCCATTAACTAAAGCTTATCCAACAGCAGGATAATCGTCACTTAGAGAAGAAGAGTATGAGATACCATGATGATTGGCTTTAGTGCAAGTGGGAGATTGAAAGTAGTATGCACACAAGCCAATCATGTTTGATGATAAAGCATATACTTTGTAACAATCTTATTCATTTATTAATAAAAAGTATTAATTTATTAAAGGCTTTTAATTATCTACATGATGCTGTTTTATAATATGTGATAAACCCATTGTTTTAAGCAATGCTTTTAGAATAATGATGATGATCATTCTAATGAAATCTAAATTCTTAGAAAGCTTAAAACTAAAATAGTTCCCAATCATTGGATTACTAAAATTGGGGATTAGAGAATCCGGATAGATTGGTACATACGTTGCTTGCTCATTGGATGAGGATGATTGATCTCATGATCATTTGTGTGGAGACACTAAAGCAAATATGTAGGTGCTTATTAGAGAATAAGTTCACTAAACGTCGCTCGCTAAGGAATACCTAATGGAGTTTTACTTGCCTGTCAATAGGAATTCCTGTAGTGATAGTAGTACAAGTGATCCTTGGACTTGAGATCATCATAGTATCTTGTGTATGATGAGTTATACTTTGACTTATTCCTTAAGACCCTTAGGGTATATCAAAGGGTATGCTTGGGTATAATAAGTTGTACATGGAGATAATGTATGATCGATAAAGAATCTACCACTTCTATTAAAAGAAGAGAATGTCCTATGTGATTCGATAAATGACAACCCAGTAGAGTCCTTGGCGAAGGCATAATGAAATTAGAAAGGAGTTTCTAATTTGCATTATTTGAGTTGTGCATTTAAGGATCGAAATACATATAATTAAATAAAATAAGACTTGTGATAATTCCATGTCTTATATTTAATTGGAACATTGTATGGTGGAAGGATTGAATTGTGCGGTAACTATTTACTCAAAGGTTCTTTTATGATTAATGTTGAAATCTATATTATCCGAAAAGTCGTTGATCGCTAGGAGGCTTATCCCTATTGTAGAATAAATATTATTTATTTAAATAAATTAATTGTTTAATTTATTTATTTAAATAAGATTAAATTATTCTAATTGATTTATTCACAACCTGTTTAATATGGAGAACCTAAAGGGTCACACCATAAAAGGAAGAATAATTATTTAAGAAGTTAATGGCATAATTGTAATAATATGTTATGTATATTTAATTTAATCTATGGTGATAGAATAAATTAAATAGCTTAATATTTATTATTTAATATTTTAGAAATATTAAATATAAATTAATAAGAGGAGTCTTATTAATATTATTACAATTATTATTATTATTTTAATTTCTAAAAGAGTTTAGGAATTAATTTAATATAAATACTCTCATTTATTCCTAATTGGATTAGGAAGGAAAATTAGTTAAAGGAGTTTAATTAATTATCCCTAATAAGATTAGGGAGCTTAATTAATTAAAAGAATTTAATTAATTAAATAAAACCTAATTCCTTAATTGTTAATGTGGGTTGCCCACATCTATAAATAAGAGGAGTCTTATTATGGGTGATGGTTTTTTGTTGACTTTTACAACATACGTAATTCCAATAGTTGGGAGAGTACGTTCTTTTCTATAGAGATAGAAAACTAGAGTTTGAGCCAAATACCCATCTTCTTAAATCCTTCTTCTTCCTTGGTGGATCACCTCTAGAGGCCAAACATTTGGGTGGCTAACGTTGATCAAAGGAAGGAACCAAACCCGGTGGAATCAAGTTGAATGCGAAAAGGATTGGAGGTGAACTTGTACCTGAGGAAGCTCGATCTTCAAGGGTATGATTTTATTCTTTATCTTTTCGTTTAATTAATAATTGTGCATAAAGGGTGATCCAGGTATATGGTTTGTAAAATTTTTTAAACTCTGATTTTTACACGTTTCTGCTCTTTTATGCAATTTGATTGCGTTCATGAATATTACAAACCTAACAGTAGCCACCAAGCAAAGAGAGGCTGTTCTTGAAATACAGAAAAATCAAGAACTTCAAAATAAACTTATGCTGGAGAACTTCATCAACTTGAAATCCTCAGTCCAAGAATTCCAGAAATCATATGTCAATCAAGAACGTCAGAATGACATTGTTCTCACTGCCCTCCGAAACAAAAAAGCTAGATCGGAAAAACAAATCAAGGAAAGTCGAGAGGACATTGCTCAGACACAAAGCCAACTGATTGAGCTTGTCCAAGGAGTCAATAGGCTTTCTGCAGACATTCGAACCCTTGATGCTGACATAAAGGGGTAGAATGAAGGGAAAAGAGTTCAAGGAGCACAGGGATATCAGGGCAGAGGCAGAGGGGGTCAAGGAGGTCAAGGAAACCAAGAAAGGGGAAGAAGACAATTTCATGCTCAAGCATCAAGAAGCCCTCCTGCAAGATAATTCCACCATCAGACTCAACGATCTGATCAGTAGGGAATTTTAACGGCTATACCTTTAAGCTGTCAGGAGTCAACTCCCAGCTCATAAGATGTGTCTACCGTATGCATAAGAATGCCAACTGGAGATCCTGCATTCATGTACAGGCATGAGGAAAATCCAAGACTAAGTCCAAGCAAGCTGAAAGAGTTAGCCAGAAACAAGGAAGCTTGCAGAAAAAGAAGGGCTGAGGAGTATGCCAACCAACCAAGAAAAAGGTCAAAGAAATAGAGATAAGTTGAAACTTTAAACTCTTATTGATGTAAAGCTAAAACTGCAATATTTCTTGAACATCAATAAATTCATGCTTATTCTCTAGAAATTTCAGCTGCTCAATGAAATACTAAGTCATGTTCAAATTTCCTGCAAATGCATCTAGACACTAATAAATCATGACAACAAATCTCCTTGGTTATGTAAACATCAAATAGGGGGAGATTGTTGGGAGAATGAATATTATGATTTGATGTTTTAATGTATATGATCATGATTATTTGTAAAGTCCTTCCAAGTAATATATGTACAAGGACTTAGTGATAGATCAAATTTGTTAGGTTGATTAAAGCTCTTAACGTGCATCATTCTGTAATAAAAACGTAGAGCTTCAAAGATCGTAGTGTGTCTGCCTTGAAGGGACTCTTCGAAAATCGTAGAGTGGTCCCAACGTTTGCCGAGCCATCTCAACGATCGTAGTGTGCTGAAGGAAACATGGAGTTTGCAAGTCAACGATCGTAGTGTGCTCTCGGAAACGTTGAGTTAGAACCCAGCAAGGAAATATCGTAGTGTGCAAGGGTTTAAGAGAAATCATAGTGCTCTTTGTTGATAGCATCAGATCAAGCACCAAGGCGACAAGTCACTACGATCTGAATCGTAGAGCATCTGTCTTATGTCAGAAAACATTGACCCTCATGATTTATGTGAAGACAGATTCCAACATATGAGGAGTGGATTCTAGACGTTGCAGTACTCATCAGTCCCAGAGTAATATAAAATATCCTTAGTATTCAAGAAAGAAGCATATTGAAGAAGCTAAGGAAAGTGCCATTGGTAAGGGGGCAAAACACCTTTTTATGTGTTAGGTGAGAAAGCAGTCTGTAGTGTGAGTGGGCCAGATTGTAATTTCAGAAGATGTCCAGAAATGTCTCCATCAAAGATTAGAAAAGTCAAATGCATTTAATGCCTCAACGGATGGATCCAACGGATAGTTTTCAAGATCATATATATGCAAATCAGACAGATGAGAGAGAATTAAGCAAGCATCGAACAAATAACGTTAACAGCTCTCAAGCTCAACTCTACGATCTGAGAATTTACAAAGCTTGCTCAGCTACTCAGTTCTTTCGAACAAGTGCTTACACAACAACTGAGTAGGAACCATCAAGAACTCAACATTATCAACCAACTGAAGAAGAGTACCAAGTCTGCTAGACTTGAAGAGTTCAAGAGTGAACTAAGAAGTTCCTAGACTGTTGGTCTAGAAGGAATCTATGTGATACAGAAGTTGTAAAAGACATCCTTAGTGGATTACCTACTTGTCGAAGTAGAAAAGTGGACTAGGAGCTTTAAGTGCTCTGAACCACTTAAAACGACTGTGTCTTTTATATTCATACCATAACTGCTATACCTGTTATAACTGCCATAACTGCCTCACTCTCATAACTTCATTGCTTGGTAAAGAAGATTAAAACAAACATTTATTCTACTAAGTTTTAATCATTATCAAAGAACAAGTTTAAAACGAAAAGATTTTTAAATATCTATTCAACCCCCCCTTCTAGATAACTATTGTGCCAACTAGGATCTAACAAGAAGGACTTGAAGAGTTCTAAGTGAACTGTAAGAGAGCCAAGTCCGGTGGACTTGAAGAGTTCAAGAGTGAACTAAGAAGTTCCTAGAGTGCTGGTCTAGAAGGAATCTAAGTGATTCAGAAAGTGTAAAAGAAATCCTTAGTGGATTTCCTACTCGAGAAGTATAAGAGTGGACTAGGAGCTTTAAGTGCTCTGAACCACTTAAAATGAATGTGTCTCTTACATTCTTACTATAACTGCTATATCTGCTATAGTTGATATATCTGCCTCACTCTCATAAACTCACTATCTTAAGGGAGATTAAAACTAATATTCATTCCGCTAAAGTTTTAATCATTATCTATAACAAGTTAAAACGAAAAGATTTTTAAATATCTATTCAACCCCACCTCTGGATAACTATTGTGCCTCCAGAAACTAATAATTGGTATCAGAGTATGTTCTATTATTCAGCCTACAAAGATTTAGTAGATCCAATGGCACACTTACCAAGTGAATCATGAACTGGAGGATCCAATTTGCTAACTGGAATGTTCGGATGCAAACATACATGGACTCAATAGATGAAGGTCTATTTGAGATCGTTCAAAATGGGCCCTATATTCCAATAAAGCTTGCACCAACAACATATGATCCAAATAGAATACAAATCAAAGTCAAAGAAGAATGGACTGACAACGAGAATAGAGCTATCCAACTTGACAAGAAGGCCAAGAATATTTTATTTCAATCCTTAGAAGACGATCTGTTCAAAAACGTTGTCAACAGCAAAACTGCGAAGGAGGTTTGGGAAGCACTGCTTATCATGCACGAAGGAACAGAAGAAGTAAGAGAAAGCAAATAATCACTCCTAACACAACAATATGAAATGTTTGCTCATGTTCAAGGAGAAAACATAACTGCCACCTATGAGAGATTCAACGTTCTGCTCAACTCTCTACGAGCATATGGGAAGATCTATCCAAACAAAGATCTGATCATAAAGTTCATGAGAGCCCTACCAAGCAGGTGGGATGCCAAAACCACCACTATTAGAGAATCAAAGAATCTTCATGAGATAACAGTTCAACAACTATATGGCAATCTCCTAACATACGAACTAGAGCTGACTCAACGAGCTGAAACCCTATCAGAAGGAAGAAAGAAGGACAAGGGTGTTACTCTCAAAGGAACTGAAAGTGCATACAAGGTGAACACTGAGATTGACTCTTACTATGATGAAGACGATGATGAAGACTTTGCTATGCTGGAAAAAGACTAAGAAGGTTCATGCGTCAAGGCGAAACCAAAGAAGCGAAAGAAGGTCGACAATCACAACAGCGAGAGCAAATGAATGATCTATGCTACAACTGCAAGAAGCCTGGCCACTTCATTGCCAACTACAACAAACCTCTCAGAGAAGAACTAAAGAAGAAATCACATGCAAAGAAGGAATACAAAGGCAACAAAAGGCCTGAGAAGATAGATAAAGGCCTGGTAGCTGGAGGATCATGGAGTGATTCAGACAATGACTCCAATCATGATTCTGGAGATGATGAAGAACCACAAATGGCTAATATGTGCCTAATGGCCAAACATGCAAAGGACAAACAAAATTCCAACATACATGAAGTAAGTCTCGATGAGGTATTTGACTTCAACTCTCCTGATGTAGACATTAATTATTTGAGAACTGCACTGCATGGCATAACAACTGATCTATATCAATACATGAAGTGGTTTAGAGTTCTGTCTAAGGATCATTCACTTCTTCAAGAGGAGAAAAGGAAAGTTCAAGAAGAACTTGAAACAACTCATCTAAGTACTAACCTTTTCTCCAAGCTTGAGGCTGAGAATGAGATCTTAAAACAGACAAAAGAACTTAATGCACAAAGAGAGTTTAATATAACCTCTAAAATTGAGGAACTAGAAACGACTATCTCTACATGGAACAAATCCTCATCATCCATGGACTCCCTGCTCTCTAGTCAGAGAAATGCATTTGACAGAACAGGCCTAGGCTTTGGGGAATTCACTTCAGCGCCATGTGTGGAAAAGACAAGGGAAACTAGCACTAGTAATGCCTCAAGTTTTAGTAGAACATTACCTTTGTGAAATCCTCATAGAAGGAAGAACCAGCCCAACCTTGTTCTACTGTTTCCATCCATACTCCAAGGAATAAAGGATCTCATGCTGGCCTGGGCTTCAGAAAAGAGAAAGGGTAACCCATCCTCTACTCACCAATCTCTAAGGATCGTAGAGTTAAATAAAACCAACTCTATGAACCAACTGGGAAGGTAGAATAGAGGTAAGATACCATCCTCACATTTTATGAGACCCAAGGACATGTGGAAGAAGGAAAATCAGTTTAACAGAAGAATGACTAAAGAACCACAAAAGTCCAAATGGAGAATGAAGTCTCACACACACATGCATGTATCACACTAAGTGTTTAGTGTGAAATAGAGTAGGTCACAAGGCTACAAGATGCTATTATAATTCCATGCATGTGAGACCCAAAATAAAACAGATTTGGATCCCCAAGGGTACTAACAAAATAGGACCCATGCAAATATGGGTACCAAAATGAAGGTTAATTGTTATGACAGGAAAAGAGCTCTATGATCACAACCTGGTATCTGGACAGTGGATGCTCAAGACATATGACTGGGAACAAAGCCCTTCTATCTAACTACATAGAGAAGGAGGGTCCCTCAGTCATCTGTGGAGACAACGGCTCGGGCAAGACAAGAGGATATGGCTCTACTGGTAATGGTGCAGTATCCTTCAGCAAGGTAGCATATGTGAAAGGTCTCTAGCACAACCTTCTAAGCATCAGCCAGCTCTACGACAAGGGTCATCAAGTAACATTCCTCAACAACCAGTGTCAAGTCAGAGATTTGAAGACATCTGCTGTAAAGCTAACTGGGACAAGAGAAGGAAATGTCTACACAGTAAATCTTGGTCAACTAAGCTCAGATGAGACAATATGCTTTCTAGCAAAAGTATCTAAAGAAATGAGCTGGCTATAGCATAGACGGTTGTCCCACTTAAACTTCAAAAGCATGTCCAAACTGGCATCAAAAGATCTCGTTGCAGGCCTACCTAACTTTAACTTCGTAAAAGAAAGGCTATGCAATACTTGTCAGCTTAGAAAGTAAACCAGAAGCTCATTCAAGAGCAAAACTGCCAACTCTATCGACAAGCCCCTGCAGTTGCTCCACATGGATCTATTTGGGCCAATTCCAACAACAAGTCTTGGAGGAAAAAGATACTCTCTAGTTATAGTCGACGACTACACCAGATTCACATGGGTATTCTTCATAACCTCAAAGGATGAAACGAGCTCCCAATTGATCAAGATGTTCAAACTGGTGATAAACGAGAAAGGCGAAAAAATCAAGGCTATAAGGAGTGATTGTGGAAGAGAATTAGACTTCTCATAAATGGACTAGTTCTGCACAGACAATGGCATCAGTCATAACTTCTCAGCTCCATGAACTCATCAACAAAATTGAGTAGCTGAAAGAAAGAACAAAACCTTAATAGAGGCTGGAAGAACTCTACTAGCAGCAGCTCATCTACTAGAATACTTCTGGGCAGAAGCCGTCAACACTGCATGTTACACGCAGAATAGATCACTGATACACTCTACGATCAAGAAGATACCCTACGAACTGCGGAAAGGAAGAAAGCCAAATGTCAGCTACTTTTATGTATTCAGCTGTGCATGCTACATTCTCAACAATGGGAAGAAGTACTTGACAAAGTTTAAACCCAAGTTAGATGAAGGAATCTTTCTTGGATATGCCACAGACAGTAAGGCATACCAAGTGTTCAACAAGAAGACATTGAGTGTTGAAGTCTCAATTCACATCATCTTTGATGAAACAGACTTAGACAAAACAGTGCTTCAAGACACTACGACCGATTGTGCAGACACTATAAATGAAGTTATTGAGCTCAACACTACGATTGCAGTGCCAGATAATGAAATCGATGAACAAGTGAATGAGATCATAGAGAGGCCTATGCAAGACAACGAACCTCCACACCAAGAAGAAGAAATAGATCTTGAAGAATTAAGACAAGAAGGTATCAGGACAGATGTTCCAACCGAAAACAGATGGGCAAGAGATCACACTCAAGATCTAATTATTGGAGATCCGAGTGCTAGAGTCAAAACAAGAGATGCAACCCAAAATGAATGCTTTTATCTAAGCTTTCTGTCATAAATAGAACCAAAGAAGATAGATGATGCTATGGAAGACTCCAGCTGGATAGAAGCAATGCAGGAAGAACTCTACCAATTTGAAAGAAGCAAAGTATGGAGATTGGTACCAAGACCAAAGAGTCATCCTGTTATTGGAACCAAATGGGTCTTTATAAACAAGATGGATGAAGATGGAGTAATAACAAGGAATAAGGTAAGATTAGTGGCCAAGGGCTACTCTCAGGAAGAAGGCGTTGACTACGATGAGACATTTACACCTGTTACTAAGCTAGAAGCCATTAGAATCTTTCTTGCCTTTGCTGCTCACATGAAATTCAAGGTCTTCTAGATGGATGTCAAAAGTGCATTCCTGAATGGAGAACTTCAAGAAGAAGTCTATGTAGAGCAACCTCCCGGTTTCATCAATCCATCTCTTTCCAATTATGTTTATAGATTAGACAAAGCCTTATATGGTCTTAAACAAGCACCTAGAGCATGGAATGAAACACTAACTAACTTCCTGATTGAAAATGGATTCATTAAAGGAAGAGTAGACACCACATTATTTCTTATAAAGCATAAAGACAAAGTCTTATTTGTTCAAATATATGTTGATGATATTATTTTTGGTTCTACTGATGAAAAGTTATGCAAGAGATTCTCCAAGCTAATACAAAGCAAGTTTGAAATGAGCATTATGGGTGAGCTAAATTTCTTCCTTAGACTGCAAGTAAAGTAGACAGATGAAGGAATCTTCATAAACCAAGCCAAGTATACCAAAGATTTACTTAAGAAGTATGGCATGGAATCAGCCTCTCCCATGAAAACCCCAATTGCTCCTGCTACCAAAATTGACAAAGATGAAAAAGGTAAAAGTATTGATATAACTCAATACAGAGGTATGATAGGCTCTCTTTTATATCCAACTGCCAGTAGACCAGACATAATGTTTACAACTTGCATATGTGCTAGATTTCAGGCTAACCCTAAAGAATCACATCTATCTGCTATAAAAAGGATTTTCAAGTATCTCAAGGGTACACCTTACTTGGGACTTTGGTACCCCAAGGAATCCTCATTTGAACTAACAGGATATACAGATGCTAATTTTACAAGCTGTAAAATTGATAGAAAGAGTACCAGTGGCACCTGTCAATTGCTAGGAAACAAACTCATTTTCTGGTTTATTAAAAAGCAAAACTCAGTATCTACGTCAACTGCAGAAGTTGAATACATTGTTGCTGGCAGCTGCTGTGCTCAGATCCTATAGATGAAAAATCAGCTAACTGATTATGGGTTTCATTTCAAATCCATTCCCATTCACTGTGATAACACAAGTGCCATAGCAATAACTCATAATAGTGTTATGCATTCTAGGACTAAGCATATAAAAATTAGGTATCACTTCATATGGGATCATGTGTAAAATGGAACTATATCTTTACAATATATCCCTACTAAAAATCAACTTGCTGATGTTTTTACAAAACCTCTAGATGAATGTAGGTTTAACAAGTGAATAAGTGAGCTAGGAATGCTTAATTTATAACCATGAAATATATGCTCTAGTATGTGCTAACTATACAGATACAAAGGCTATGGTTGAAATCGTAGACATAATCAAGAGAAGTCCATGATTGTAGAGCTGAAGTGACATGAAAGAAAACGATCGTAGCAAAGACTCAACCATCGTAGTGCAAACTCAACGATAGCAGAACCCCACCATCAAGAGGAGCATCCTATGATGATAAGTTTCAAAACAAAGCAATCTCTCTGATAAGCGCCTTAGGAACAAACATAACCCATGACTCACTCCAAGAGGTTGGCCCTTCATGAGCTACCTTAAAAGAATGCTAAGTCAAAAACTCATCATAAGGATCCGGTCAGACTCGACGATCGTAGTTCAGACATGACAATTATTGGAATGATACCACGGCGAATGCAGATGGACTCGACGATCGTAGCTCGAGACCGGACGATTCTTTGGATGTAATCAATGATCGTAGTTCAGACTCAACGAATGCAAAGCAGACTCAACGATCACAAAAGCTACCTCAACGATCGTAGTCCTCCCTAATGACACATCAGCTCTGCAGGAGCTAAGGGCAAATTAGTACAATCCTTCTCAGTCAAATTCGTAGAGCCAAGAAGAATTTGACACCTGTCTTACTAAGCAAAATGGAGAGAGGGAAGTTACATGTACTATTTGAAAGCGCCTTTTTGAAATCAGAAGTTCAAAAGATTATCTCTATCATCCTCTCTCAAAACAGAAACCCTAAATCAGAATAAAGCTCAGTCAATCACACTTATTACAAGAAAATCAATGGCGGCTTCTAGTGTTATCTCCGGCTACAGACTCTGCTTTGACGATTTCAAAATAGCTGAATCAAAGTTTCACAAAACTCTGTCGTTATTGAAGAAGGCGGGTCTAGAAGAAGATTTAGGCACAGACACATTAATCTACCCGAAGTTGGTAAAAAAATTCTACAATAATGGTGTAATTGAAAACAACACCATCACTGCGAAAGTCAGGAACGTAGAGATCAAACTAAAGGCTATGGAAATCAATCTAGCCCTAGGTCTCAAACCTGAAGTGTATCCGTCCATAGATGGCATAGACTTCCATAAGGGACTCAAAAAGATACATCATAAGAAATCACCCTCTGTCAAAAGATACAAGAAGAAAGAGTTTCCATCGAGTGGAAGAACTGGTGAAATAAGAGAATCAGGAGTACCAGGAAATATGTCAGTTATCAGAGAAGTTCAAGGGGAAGAAGAAGAAACAAGTAAGGGAGAACCCTCTTCCTTTATCAGAAAAAGCAAGGGCAAGAGGAAGCTTAAGGCTAGGATGGAAGAAGAACCCCATGGATCCACAACTGATAAACCAGTAGAGTCCTTTGACATTGAGACTCTAAGGATCCTGAGAAAGAAGCAACAGTAGGCTGAGGCAGAAGAAGATAGAGCTACCATATCTCAGCTACTGAATAAGGATAAGATCAACCACAAACCCAAAAGGCTATCTCTCTCTTCAATTGTAGAGTCTCTATTGATCATAGAGACCAAACCAAACACCTAGAGCAAAGAAGCTGCCACACTTGATAGTCTGGGTGATCAACAGGACAAAACTGAAGTTCAAGAAAGTCCTGAGGCTAAGGCTCAGCCTAGAAAATTAAGAAAAAAATTGGTGAAGAAATATATCCTTGAAAATGAAAAAGTGCCCAAGGAAGAAGACAAGAATATGGCTGCCAAAAAGGAACTGTCCAAAGAAAGCCAAGAGAACAATGCTCCAGCTGAGGGGGAGATCCTTAAAGTTCTTCTGATAGAGAATACACCAACTGAGGGGGAGATGCCTGAAGCTCTCATTCTAGAAAATGATCAAGTTGAGGGAGAGGCTCATGACATCTCCATGCTAGAAGAAGTAGTTCTTGCAGAAAATAAGGAAGAACCAGAGCAAGAGCCAAATGAAACCATTGATATAATGGACTCTGCAATAAAGACACAGAAGAGGAAGAAAATGATGAGGTCGAGATCATAGCTGTGGGCATTGATGGGTATAGAAGATCCAACTATGAGCAACAATTTTCATATCTACCCATGATGCCTTTCCATCAAGCTCAGATTCTAAATTCCTGGATTCACATGTTTTGGAGTTTTAAAGATTATCCGGCCATCTCAGTACTAGCCAATGGATTCCCAGGAAGATTCAACTTCGCTAAGAAGTTACTCACAAACAACTCTTCCTCAAAGTATAAACCTGAGGTACTATCTATCCCAACCCTCTTCAGAGTTAATCACTTGCCATCATCCTCATTTAGTAAATTTTATGAATTCCCACGATGGTTGGAAGTGATCCTTCATCCACTAAATCAATTTCCAGTTGCAGAATCCCAAAATTCTGTAACTGAGGAACCAAATGCGGTCAACTTCATAATGCTCCCATAACCCATCATCTCTATGATCACAGACTCTAGCCTCATTGCCGAGTCTCCACCTCAAATCGTAGAGTCACCAAACCCAAACACCCAAACTCAGGCCCCTCCATAAGATATTCCCTCCTCATCCAGCAACAAATACTTCAATCTCGATCTTTCCCTCTACTCCTTGCAAGATCAATTCAAGAAACCATCCCCTCCTTTAAACAATCCTTAACTCAGTGATCCACCCTCAAATCTGCCCACGAAAGATGACTTGAATGAAGTGTCCAAGAACATGGTCAAGGACATCGATGAAAGCCTTGAAACTCACTCAGAACACATTCATCTCAGGCTGACTAAAATGATCATTGTTGCAAATAATCTCCCAGACACTCTGAATGCTGAGCTTACAAAGAAACTGAGGGAAATTATCAAGAAACTGCTTCAAAGCATGAAGGACAGAGATGATATTCACTTCTGGATAGCTACTAAACAAAGAGAGTCTGTTCTTGAATTACAAAAATCTCAAGAAGCCCAGAATAACCTAATAACGGAGAACATCGTCAACCTGAAAACTTTAGTCAAAGAATTTCGTAAAAGCTATATAAACCAAGAACAACAAGCGACATCGTTTCTAGCCGCCCTCCCCTCATGCAGGAAGCTCGATCTGAAGCTCTGGTCAAGGAAAATTGAGAGGACATTGCTCAAACACAAAGCCAACTCAACGAGCTTGTCCAAGGAATGACTCAACTATCTGAAGACATTTGAACCCTTGATGCTGACATAAAGGGGGTGAATAAAGGGAAATGAGTTCAAGTAGGCTAGGGCAGAGGCCGAGGAGTTCAAGGAAGCCAGGGAAGAGGTAGAGGACAGTTTCACACTCAAGTTTCAAGAAGCCCTCCTGCAAGACAATTACACCAACAGACTCCACAATCAAGCAATCAGACTCAATGATCTGATCAGCAGGAAGTTTTGATGGCTCAGCCAATAAGGAGTCAAGGGCCAGCTACCAGCTCATAAAATGTGACTACTACAGGCCTAAGAATGCCAATTGGAGATCCTGCATTCATGAATAGGCATAATGACAACCCAAGGATAAGCCCAAGTGAGCTGGAAGAGATAGCCAGAAGGGATGAAGCAAGCAGAAAAAGAAGGGCTGAGGAGTATGTCAATCCTCCACGAAAAAGACCAAAGAAATAGAGATAAGTGAAATTTTAAATTCTTATTGATGTAAAGCTAAATTGTAATACTCTTCAATCATCAATAAATTCATGCTTATTCTCTAAAAATTTTAGCTGCTCACTGAAATACTAAGTCATGCTTAAATTTCCTATAATTGCATCTAGATACTAATAATCATGAAAATAAATCTCCTTGGTTATGTCAACATCAAATAGGGGGAGATTGTTGGGAGAATGCATATGTTGATTTGATGTTTAAATACAAATGCTAATGATTTTTTGTAAAGTCCTTCAAGGAATATATGTACAAGGACTTAGTGATAGATCAAATTTGTTAGGTTGATCTAAGCTCTTAATGTGTATCATTCTGAAAATGAATGTATAGATAGAAAGATCAAATCTGTTAGGTTGATCTTGAGATGTAATAGATAGGCTTCGAAGAATTCGTAGTGCATCAATCTGATCAAGATTGCATAAGTCAAGGCAAAAACGTGGAGCTTCAAGAATCGTAGTGTGCCTGTAACGACCCCAAAATCCATACAATTTAAATCTCAACTTCGGTCGTTAACCATACATTAAATCTCTAATTTTACATCATTATTCGATATTAAAAACACTAAAATTGTGGAATATTTAAACCGTTTATATGTTTCCTTCTTTCTTGCCCTGAATCGCAACCTTTACATTACATCTCTTTGATTCAATCTTATCTCATGAATCGTTACAACAAAATGACTATACAAAGTCTTACATCATAACTAAATATCCATATACATTGGATAGCTCAACTTACAATTCAACAACATATTACGTTCAAAATATGAAATACATTTCTCATAAAACATAAGTAATCTTCGTGAATATAGATCTCTATAACTCACTTAGCACATATCTTTACCTTAAAATCTCGACTAGCAAAAGTGGTTATTTGCAAGAGTGAGCTCGACAGCCCAGCAAAGTCTAACAATTTTCATGCATCACATAGCACATAATAACATGCTCGATATACATCTCATTAAAGTAACATGGCATACATGCTTTTAATTCACATATCAAATATAAAGATTCAGTTCCTTACTCAATCATCATTACTTAGCCAAAACAATGCAATCATATATTGACTTTAACATTTCATGATTTCAACATGCATAACATATCATGCAATTTAAAATAGTTCATCAAGTCCAAGTAGAAAATAGGAACCAAAAGACCTACCTTGATCGTTTTTTAACAATAATAGTTTAACAGCTTACAGTTATCTGCACTTCACGTGCCCTACACAATTATGTAATCATACACATCAACTATTAGTCACATAACAACACATAGTAATTGTAATATAAACTCTACTCCACATCTCATAATCTTTCCTATTAATTAGCACACAATGTTCAATTAGATTGTGTTAACTTTTCGACTTATGACTCACTATATTTCTTCTTAGTCAAACTCGAAGTTCATTCAAGTGCTTAAGTCTTGCTAGGACTACTTATTGGTTTTATATTAAACCCATTTCATATCCTATAATATCCATTTCAATTGAATTGAAACATTTTTTAAGTTCATTAACACTTGGCACGACGTTTTGACGTTCATTTGTCACACGCTCGATTTGCCTCTGTTGTGTATGCTTACTATGCTTCTATAACTTATCTAATACATCATTTATTAATGTTAAACATCATTATATTTACTAATATTCATGTTTTATAACTTATAATAACATATTTTAATGTCAAAAGCACTACACATGCATATGTACATGCCCGACGCCCTCTGATTGCCCTTGAAAAAACACAACAGTCCTACAGATGACCATTTTGAGAACTGTTATAGACCTCAAATTGAAATACTTAAAGAACAACCATTGTAGGTCTATTCTTCCTCGTTTCGGATCATCTTGAATCACGTCAATCGGAGTTCGTATGAGAAAGTTATGACCATTTTACTACAGGAGGCCAAAACTGTCCGACTCAGACTACAATTCTGGCACTGAGGCGCGAGGACTAAGCTAACCAGTGACGCTGGGGTGCGAAATTTGGAGTTGGGGCATGAATTTTAGCGTTGGGGCACGAATTTTTGGCGCTGGGGCGCGAATTTCGACGTTGGGGCTCCATTTTTGGCGCTGGGGCTCCGAAAACTAACAGAACCGAGCACGAAGACCATTTTCGGTCTGTTTAAGAAATTCTAACAACTAATTACATACATATAACTGATGTAATTTACACATAACCTCACCAAGCATACATATATTAACTTAAAACTACTGAACAATAATTTAAGAGAACTTAAATCTTTGAAAACCATATTTTCAACCCAAAAATCTCATCTTTGATATTTCTTGACACAGTGAACACTGTAATCATTATGATACACCAATTTGATTCCTTTGAACTAAGTTCTCTTCATTTCATACCCAATTAACATAATCACACTTCAATTTTACAATTAGCGTACAATCAATTACCAATTTTGTTATCCTACAAAACATGTTCATGCATATATTTTTACCGTAAAAACTCTTTTTGTTCTTTTTGATAAAACATAGTGAATTTCAAGAAAACAAACTTTAAGCATTATACTGTAAAACATATATACGTGTAAAGATTATGCAACATACCTTTTAATTGGTTAGATAATCTTTGCTAACACCACTGTAATTCGTTTGAAACTTCAAGAATTCTCTCTCAATCCTCTCACAAATACTCTGTAACTTTCTTTTCTCAAAACATTTTCTTTTCTCAGACAACTTCTCTTTTTCCTTCCTTAGGCTTAAGTTAAATTCAATATACGTAAAACCAAATACAACTAAAACCCAAACGTACGAAACTTCCATATACTTAATATAATAATAATTACATGTCAGTTATACACACATATAATATATATTATCTATTTTATATCATTAATAATTCAAAATATAAAATCCAAAAGCCATATGGCTTTGTTTGGCAAAATTATTTAAAATTAAACACTTAATATATTTATGCCTTGTTTGGCAAAATAAATTAAAACTACTTTAATTTATTTTAATAACCACTTATAATATAGTTATTTGTCACACTTTTATTTAATTAAGTTTTCACACTTATTTAATTAATTCTAATAACAATTCAATGCATACTATAATAATTTATTTAATCATTATAAACTCTCTAACTTAATTATTAAATTAAATTAGATTACTATTTTAAAATATTTACTTTTCTTAACTCATTAATTATTTATTAAATAAATAATTAACCCAATCAAATCAAATCAATTAAACAAATATTTATTCAACAATAAACACATCCATTAAAAATTTATATAATTCAATAAATATTATAATATTATAATTAAAAATCTGGATTGTTATGCCTTGAAGGGCCTCTTCAAAAATCGTAGAGTGGTCCCAACGTTTGTCGAGCCAACTCAGAGATCGTAGTGTGCTCTCGGAAACGTAGAGTTTACAACTCAAGCAAGCAAAGATCGTAGTGTGAAAGTATTTAAGAGAAATCATATTTCTCTCGGCTGATAGCATCAGACCAAGAACCAAGGCGACAAGTCACCACGATCTAAATCGTAGAGTACCACGATCTGAATCGTAGAGTATCATATGTCCTGTGTCAGAAGCATCAAGCCTCACGATTTATGTGGAGACAAACTCCAACATATGAGGAATGGATTCTAAACGTTGTAGTACTCACCAGTCCCAAAGACATAAGAGATATCCTTAGTATGCAACAAAGAAACGTATTGAAGAAGCTAAGAAAAGTACCATTGGTAAGGGGGGAAACACCTTTTCAAGTGTTAGGTGAGAAAGCAGTCTGCTGTGTCAGTGGGCTAGAATGCAATTCAGAAGATGTGCAGAAAAGTTTCCATCAAAGAACAGAAAGGTCAAACGCCTTTAATGCTTCAACGGATGGATCCAACGGATAGTTTTCAATATCACATATATGAAAATCAAGCAGATGAGAGTAGTATGCAAGCAATGAACAAAAACGTACAAGAACTCTCAATGCTCAACTCTACGATCTGAGAAAAAGAAAAGCTTGCTGAGCTACTCAGTTCTTTCGAACAAGTGCTTAAACAACAACTGAGTAACAACCATCAAGAACTCAACATCTACCAATCAACTGAAGAAAAAGTTCCAAGTCAGAAGGAGTTGAAGAGTTCTAAGTGAACTGTAAGAGAGCCAAGTCTGCTGGACTTGAAGAGTTCAAGAGTGAACTAAGAAGTTCCTAGAGTGCTGGTCTAGAAGGAATCTAAGTGATTCAGAAAGTGTAAAAGACATCCTTAGTGGATTTCCTACTCGAGAAGTAGAAGAGTGGACTAGGAGCTTTAAGTGCTCTGAACCACTTAAAACGACTGTGTCTCTTACATTCGTACTATAACTGTTATATCTGTTATAACTGTTATATCTGCCTCACTTTCATAAACTCACTATCTTAAGGAAGATTAAAACTAATATTAACGAAAAGATTTTTAAATATCTATTCAACCCCCCCTTCTAGGTAACTATTGTTCCTCCGAAAACTAACAAAATTCATTTAATCCACATAATCAAATAAAAATTTAATTCTCATAAAAATCCTATTTTTTTGGGGCGTTATAGATAAGCCATTGCAACACTGTGATTAACTCCATCCTTTGCCAAGAGAGTTATAAAGAACTTATTGCAGGAGTGACTTCCTTCGTCACTTATAATTGCTCTCGGTGTGCCAAATCTTGTGAGGATGTTTTTCTGTAACAATTTTAATACAACTTTTGCATCATTCGTAGGGAGTGCCACATCTTCATCCCACTTAGATACATTGTCCACAACTAACATGATGTATAAATTGTTGTTTAAAGGGGGAAAAAGTCCCATAAAGTCCATCCCCCATACATCAAAAATCTCGACTTCCAAGATTATGTTGAGCGGCATCTCATTCCTTTTTGAAATATTACCCACCCTTTGACATCTATCACAACATTTTACGAACTGGTGGGCATCTTTAAATATAGTAGGCCAGTTATCATACCCGAAGAACCTTTACCGCTGTTTGTTCACTTCCATAGTGTCCCCCATATACAGATGCATAACATGCGTGCAAGATGTTATTAACTTCACTGTAAGGCTCGCACCTATGAATCATCTTGTCTGTGATGAATGCGATTTTTTTAATTTAATTTGAATATTTATTGAATTAAATAAATATTTTTCGATGATATATTATTGGGTTAACTAATTAATTGATGAATTTGTGGAAGATTAATTAATTATGTGTTACATTGATTAAATTAATTTGGAGAATTTTATTATTCAAAGTATGTATTTACTTGAGCTTATTTGATTAAATGAATTATTTAATAAGCATAATGTTATTCTAATCAATTTAATAATTAATTAGAGATTTAATGATTTGACATAATTAATAAATGAGAATTTAATTATGAGACAATGTGATTTAATATGGAATTATTCAATTTTATTTAATTAAATTAAATAAGATATTTGATTAATTGCTTAAATGGGTGTGACATTATTAAACTATATAATAAAAGTTTAATTAAATTAAGTGGGAAATAGTATTTATGAGGCTAGCCAAACATGGCCCTAGGAGGAATTGGCCAGTTAATCCACTAAGGGATTAACAGACCACGACAATGTCAGTTTAATTACACGTATAATTATATATCATGTTTATAACTTATAACTTATATCATTCATCAGAAGGAAACTTAGAGAATTACAGAGAGAGTTTAGAGATAAAATTGAGAGAAAGTGGGAATTGAAGAAGAAATAGAGAAGAACTTCATCATCTTTGAATCATATACACAAACTAGCAGGGTAATCTCTTCAACCCAAACTGTAATTTACGTTATATTTTCTATGAAAAACTATTTTAAAGTCCTCTATGATTAAAGAGATTGATAATTGATGAGTATATGATGATATATATGTTAGTATATGTTTACAATATGTTTATATCATATATTCATGTGATTAGAGTAATTGATTTCATGTAAACATGCTATAATAAAAGTTTTTCCATTAATGGGTGTTTTGAGTTCTCTGTAAAACAACTATTATATGATCAATACATGAATAGAGGATTCATGTGTATATATAATATATAATCATAACATGTTTTCTACTATCTATGTATGTTTTTAAACCATCGATTTCATATAAATATGTCGTAATTTGATTTTTGAAGTTACGTAGTATAAAAGTTGTATATATGGCCCTTACGAACAATTGTATGCCATGAATAGTTTGTTTAACTTAAATTTGAAAGTAGATTATGATAATACATGTTTAAAAAAAAAAGAAAGCAAACTTTGAACGAATAGATTCGGAGTTATAACGAATCCGTGACGTCAAATTTTAGGTTTTTTTTTCTAAACTTTCAGAAACACAAGGAAAAGTGAAATTATATGATTTTATTTTAGTAATTGCATGAATTAAGGTGTTAAAAACATATTAGTAACATTTTATGATGTTTATATAAAGTTTATACTTTATAGAAATCATAGAAACCACGGTACTAGTTTAATTTGCATTTAATTGGAATTAATTGGGCTACGAACGGTCAAAATCGCGAACCAGAGTAATCACTGGGGGCACCCAATGGCCCTCAGAGCTAAAACCCCCACCATAAGCGGGCGATCTTTGTCATCAAGGGGACCTTGCTTGGTTTCTAAGAAAATTTTATTCAGTGCACGATTAACTAACTTGATGTGATGACTTGATATGTGTATTAAATAATAAGATAACATATTGTTGACATATTTAAGATGATTCAAAGTCTCATATCAATATGTTATGTGTTTTCATAGATATTGTATCATAGAGTATGATTTTGATAGTTTAAGTGTTATAGACATGTGATATACATATTGTGAATTCATATTCATGTTACGTGGTTAGGTAATAAGTTAACACTAGGAACCAAGTTGTAAGTTGAACTCAAATGAAAAGTTCAACTGTTGAACATAGAAGTTATGAAACTAATCGACATCGTATGCATAATGTAATGTATAGGACGTTGAGGAATTGAACTGTAACTATAATTGTAGCTTGCGCACGAGGCAAGTTTCCTTACTCAAAACTTTAATTTTATGGAATAAGTTTCTTTAAATTCTAAATTCTTCGATTGAGCAAGTCTTAGACTTATATTCTATGTCGAGTAAGTTCTTGTTATTAATTATTCAAGTTCAAGATTTTATATTAGATGTTATCATTCTTTAAAAGTATGGGTTATACAATACTTATTCGATTGTATACCTCTTGAGTTTTATTATTCAAATTAAATATCATTTATTGTTGAACCTTGTATGACTAGCAAACCCTTATTGATTCAACTAGTCCATATTTGATGAATGTTCTAAATTCCAGAACCATTATTGAGCTTATCCAAACCAAACTTCCTTTGGTGCGGACTCTGTTTTTAAACTGAGATGAACAACCCTGTTATATGGGATTAAAGATGCTTTAGCGTTAAGATATTGTGCACAGTATGGTACTAAGGGCTGATCTCCCTAAGTACGAGAAGTAGAGTCCATAGTCTTATGATTGTTAAATGTTTCAAGTATAAACACTTGACAACCTAGGACATAGTTCAAGGTCTTATGACCCTCAGAAGTTCTTTTGATTCTTGTTATTCATTCTTGATTCAAAAGCCGAGTTTTCTTATTTCATAAGTCTTTGATTCTCTCATATGGTATTATATTGTTGTTATATTATTATACTTGTGGGCAATCTTGCTGTAACGATCGAGAAATTTTGTAATTTAATTTAAATATTTATTAAATTAAATAAATATGTAAAATAATTTATTTATCAAGGAAAATAAATAATTGATGGAATTGTGGTGCAAGAATTTAATAACTAAATTTAACAATGTTAATTAAATTGAATAATGGTAATTTTATTTTAAAGATTTAATTTAATGAAAATAATTAAATTAAATGAATTGTTTAATATTTAAGAGAATAATTAAATTAAATAAAGTAATATTTAAGTCTAATTTATTAATTAATTTAGATATATAATTATTTATTAATCATAAGTATAACTATAATGAAAAATTATAATTTTTATAATTATAAGTGTAAGCTAAGTAAATGGGTTTCATGTGTGACAAGTAAAAATTGTATAATATAAATATTATTAAAATAAATTGGAATGGAGGAATTGGTGTGTGGCCAAACAAGGCCTTGTGGCCTAATTTAATTGACACAGAAGTATTGTATTTTTACCTGACGTTAGTGGGGGAAGTGAGAGTTAGTTTATTTTTATGCGTCTCATTTTCCTAAGGCTAACTAAGACAGAGAGTTGGAGAAAGAAAAAGAGAAAAACATAGTGAAAGAGAGAATTTTCTGAGATTGTCTAGAGGAAGGAGAGGAATTTCTAAGCCTTGACACTATCTCTTGTTAGCATACAACTAGGGATTTAAGGAATATTATACTTCTAATGTTTAGGTTTTGATTTTCCATATTATCTTCTATAAATTGCTTAATCACGTTGGATTGATACATATACATGTATATATGGTTTATAATCTGTTAATCATCATTTGTGAGTGCTATTTGATGATTAAATACATGAAATTGGGTTTGTAGTATAAGATTTTTTAAAAAGTGTTATATGTATGAAAATGGCTTAAGAAAGTACAAAATTTTATGTTCAATATGTGTTGTAATCTGCGAATTGATGTTGGATTGTGTTAGTATGTTAAAAAATGAAAGCGGCGTAGTTTGAATCGTGTCAATTGGTTAAGAGACAAAGTCGTGGTGATTGAATTCGCTAAAAGTTTAAAATATGAAGGAATTGGGAAAATTGGGGTTTTGATCTTTCAAATTTGTGTATATGTAATGTTTATCTAATTAGAATGAAGAGTAGCATACTTAACTATGTTATTGCAAAGTCTTAGATGTTAGTTTTGTGAGTTTTCTATAGGAATATGGTTGGTTTTTGGAGTCAGGCATGTAACAAAGCTGCAGCAGTTTCTATATGGGTGTGGCAAAGCAAGGCTGCTACTATTTACCTGAAATCTGCGCAGTGCGCACTCATCACCTTCCTTCTCAACGAATCATAGCAGTAAGTGAGCATTGCTTCTTGCAATGGTACTGAGCTTGGGACAAAGACAACAAGTGCGTGTCGTGCCTTACTGGCGTGGCAAGCGATGAGGTCTGTTTGTTTGTAGGTTGTTATACAAGGGTCTAATTTGGCTTGGCATGCATGATAATGATGTTGAATCCTAACCTAAGACATCATAACAGGCTGTAGTATAATATAATACCAAAATATGGAGATTTTAGTTGTCACTTGAATAAGTTATGTAATGAAACCAAATGATATGTTTTCAAAAGTAAGAGAAGAATGATAAAGTTTACGTTAGTTTATAGTGAGATTTCAGGTTTGTTAAGAATGTTAACCAGCATGATTAGACATTAAGATAAGGTTATGGCTTAAATGGTGGGTTAAACCCATAAAGCTAATATTAATACAACTAATGGTTATTGCGATTTCTATGATATGTGTAGATTAATTGGCAAACATTATTATACTTGTGTAGCTTAAATACAAGGCAAGTCTCCTAACTTCATTCTCTTTATTAATGAATGCAAGTTCCTTATCCTAAACTTTTATTGAGCAAGTTTCATAGCTATGCTATCTTTATGTCAAGCAAGCTTTCAATTCCTAAATTTTATATTAAAGTTGAGCAAGCCTATTGATTCTATCTCGTGTATGATTGTACAAGCTCTTGTAATCTAGTTCATTACATTGAGCGAGTTTCACTTTCCTAAATCTTGATATTATTATTCAAAGTATATATTGTTCTAATACATTAATTCAAATGAGATTGTTCTACCTCTTTTGAATATGGTACTATGCACACATACTATGTCTATTCAATTGTACATTGTTGTTATTCGATCTTTGAATTTGATAACCTTGTTCAATTATATATTGGTGTATTAAACCTTCAAGTAATAAGCAAACTCTTATTGATTGAAATAATCTATAATGGAATAGTTTTCTAAAATTCTAGAACCACTGATAAGTTATTTCCGAGATAAACTTTCTTTAGTACGGAAATTCTAAATCCAAACTGAGACGAATAACCCTAACATAGGGGATTTTGTACGTGTAACGTTTCGATGTTTGTGCATAATACATGGTACAAAGGGCTGATCCCCCTAAGTACATTAAGTAGGGTCTGTATAGTCTAAATGATTGTTAAGGTTGGGGTAGTAATACCTAATCACCGGGGACATAGTTCGTTGTCTTAAGACCCTCATATTTTAAATTCGAACTTGTTTTCTATTTTTGATTCGTAGAATAAGTTCATTATTGTCCAGCATTCGTTGTTCACTCTCATGTTGTTATCATTACTACTCTTTATATCAGTGAGCAATTATTTGCTCACTCTTGCAATTAACACTGCAGCTAAAGTTGAAAGAGTCGATGAGCCATCTACGAGCAAAGAAAAGGGCAAGATGTCCAAGTGTTGAAGATTTATTAGAATTTATTTAAGTGAATTATATTATAAGGCTTGTTTTATTTTATGATGTATTCTGCAAACTGATGTAATAATTTAAGGTTTTACCTGGGATTGTTTTGAAATGATGTAACTCTTTAATGGGAAGAATATTGTTGAAGTTATTTAAATTATGTCTTTATCCTTTATGATGGGTAGTTAGATGTAATAGTTTTTTATAGTGAGCACCAAATCCTGTGGGAATGGAGTATCCTTTATGATGGGTATTTTTGCACGAAAATTGTAATAATGAAGTTTGTATTTGGAAATTGCATTGAGTGTAGTTCGTGGCGACTCATAATAGGTTGTGTGGATTGGACCTATTTTGGGGGCGTTACATTTGGTATCAGAGCTTAGGGATATGGTCGCTGCCAAAGATCTGAGTCTAGAACTAGGAGGGGAGAGACGAGTAATATACTTCGCTAGTGTGTGACTTACTTAAGTTAAAATTTCTTACTTGATAAATTGACAAATTGTGATATGTCAATTAACCTTTGTTTTGAAGCTGTAATCTAGAATAAGCAATGGAGAAATCATGATGACAAGGAAGATGGAATCTGAAAGCAAGGTATTCTCAACTCTTCGAAATACCAGGTACGTAAATTTCGGGGACGAAGTTTCATAAGGAGGGGAGATTGTAAGACCCCAAATTTTATGAAATAAAAGTATTCAATTTTTTTTATTTAGTAAATAGTTAAATTGATAAAAGTTTAAAGTTATGGGTGAAATGTGCAAATTTTGTAAAATAAGCAAGTGATTATAAAATATTCATTGTTGTCGGGGAATATTCGTTTGGTCGTGGAATATTCTTGTTGTCAGGAAATATTCGTATGATGGCGCAACCATTTGTGGGCCCCTATAACAGAATAACTATCGGATGAAGAAAATAACAAATATGATTTTTTTATATAAATAACGGCGTAGTTGTTATCGTTAAAACTGTTAGAATACCCGGTGGTTAAAATACAGTAATACGCGTGGTTGCACAGTAGTACACGATATTGCACATTATTTTTGAATGATTGATTCTTATGTAAGAAGGCACTACTCAATAATTGTTACAGTAATTACTGTTCAATATTTTATTTTATTGAGTCAATAATTGCTACGTTGATATTTTATATTATTATTGTTTCAATAATTGTCACTGCACAATATTTCCCATTATCAGATCAATAATTCATATTATTTGAATAATATTATTAGATAACATTATTGGCATTGTCTAGAAAGTTCTGTTAAGAAAAGGGGTTAGGTTATCTAATTGCTCGCCAATAAGGAGAAATCCTTATCGGAAAGCCCCCTCTTTCTTGGGAATGACCTGGTTGTCGTAATTGTGATTCTGTAATATTATTTGTGAATAATTAATTATTGATTTATATGATAAGGAAATATTTATTTTATGTGGATATAAATGATGGATAGGGAAATATTTATTTTGTGTGGATATAAATGAAGGAATTAATGCTGAGGTGTTTTATCAGTATTTTGTCGGAATGGAGGAATTCTTAGAAAAGTGTCAATTGTTGAAAATTGATTTTTTATCTTATATTATAAATGTATAATGTGGTTATATAATAATATAATAATGGTGATATTTTCATAATAAATTCACGGTGCATGAATCAAATGAGAGAAATCTAGAAATAAAAAGAAGAACAAAATATGGAATTTTCAGAAAAAATCAGTTTATTACTTGATTTTGTAAAATCCATAACTCTTTGTGTATAATGAGTTAGGAGATGAGCCATATATCAAAAGAAAGCCCTGGAAGTAAGCTAAGCGTAGAAATTTGAATCACCCTAATATTCATTGTGGATTGTTCGTGGTGACTGTTTGAGTGAAACTTATACGAGGGACTTATAGTGTGAAAAAATAAATCAGTGTTCTTAAAGCTCTATTGCGTGACTTATAATTTTAATCCGACTGTTGGATCGTTGTGATTTTTGAATATGTTATACATATTTAAGTTGAGTATATGTCCATAAATTTTGAACCGTTAAAAATTAACGTATGATTTGATATAAAATTTAAGTGGTGTTGAAAATCGTCCGTATGCGGATTTCAGTCATTTTTCGTTTGGAATTTGGAAAAATTTAAACTTACAAAGTTGTAGAGAATTTAATTTTCTATGGAATGGACATAAAATTCATATTTTTATGATAAAAGGACTATTTATTATGAATTATTGAAGTTTCGAAAATTAAATTTTTTTATTTAAATTATGGGTGGGACCCACTTTTATTTTTTGAAAACATGTGGGCTGCAAAATTTTTCCAAGATGGTTGGCTTAGCTTTTCAAATGAAGTGTGCGTAAGATGAAAGAAAGAAATAATAATATTTTATTATTTTAGTCTCCTTTGGCGTTCTAGCATTTTCCTATAAATAGGGTGCTTAGTTATAATTAAAAATCACACCAGAAAAAAGTTTTCTCTCTCTATATATTATCGAGCGTATTTTGTGAGTATTTAGATACTTTGAGAGTTGCTTTTCAGTGCAAGTTTCCTTCGGCATTACATCTGAAATTCCAGCTATAAGTACTATTCTTTTGACCTAAGGGATAGTATGTGATGTTATTTTCTTCATAATGAAATTATTCTTTCAATATCATTATACTGAAATATTGGTATGGATTTTATTATGGAATTTCTATCTTTTTCATGTCGGGGTTACTTGTTACATTCCAGAATTTTAAATGTAATTTTAAATATTTATTGAGTTATATAAATATTTAATGGATGTGATTATCGGTAAATGAATATTTATTTTATTGATTTAGTATTATTTGGAGAATTATTTGTTAAATAAATAATTGATGACTTAAGGAAATGATTATTATATTGATAATTCAATTAAATGATATATTATTTGTATTGTGTTATGTGATTAAAGGATTTAATTAATTAATTGTGATTTGAATTAATTAAGATAAATATGAAAGCTTGATTAAATATAGTGTGACAAATAACTATATTATAAGGAGTTATTAAAATAATTTAAAGTAATTTATTTTAATATATACCAAATAAGGCTTAATATATTAATTCTTTAATATTTTAAATGATTTGCCAAACAAGCCTTATGGCTTTTGAGATTTCTAGTTTTTATCAAATAAAATAAATAATAAAAATAAAACAAATAAAATAATAAATATAATATATTTATATTATATACGTTTATGTTATAACCGTTATATCATTAGTATGTGTATTAAGGTGTCAATTTACTTTTACGTATTATGTATATGGTCTAAGCCTAAACCTAAGAGAAACTACAGAGAAAAAGTACAGAGGATTATAGAGAGTTTGAGAGTGAAACCTGAGAATTTGTCTGCAATTGCAAGATTGTGCAAGCTAACTTGAAGGTATGTTCTACACAAATTGGATATTATTTGTGTTATGAGTATTACGGCAAAAGTCTTACATAATCTGTGAAATTCAAATTGTTGAATCATTGTTAGATAATTGGTTACTTGTGATTATATGAGTATATAGTGATTAGAGATTATGTTTAAACAACAATTGTATGCTAAATTCGTTTGACAGTGGAAGAAAAAGTTTTGAGAGTGTATATTTAAATATATATATTCATGTGTTCATGAAAAGTATCAATTTAGTTGGTCAATTCTTGTATTATACTGTAAATTGAGGCTTGCATTTGTTAGTTTAATGAGGTATGAGTATAACGTAATTGGAATGAGGTAATTTGGACAAGAATTGAAATCACAGTGTTCAATTTTTTTAAGGAACTAGAAAATGGAGTTTTGTTTGAAAAAAATGAGTTTTGAGAAATTAAAATAGTTGTAGTTAGTGTTAAATTGTGCTAGTTAGTTGTAAATGTGAGCAATCATGTTTATGATATTGTTGTATTTATTCAACTTGTTAATATTACTGTCTATTGGGTGAAATTTATGTTTGTTGGGCTAAAGTCGACTCTTCGTTCATAAAGGCTCTGCGTCTGTCTGAACACGCTAGCAATTGCTTGAATGCCAAGGCAAAAAAAAGCAGTAGCATGTTGTCTTAAGACAATGCCACGGCCCCAACTTTTTTTATATGGCAATTGCTACGCCCCCTACAGTTTGAGATCTTGACTTATGCTAATTCTGCAGAATTGGGGAAATGTCATAACATGATCTGAGATTTTGTTAACATGTTAAATATGTAATGTTAAGGTTAACATAACATAGTGAGTTGTGGTTAGTATGATCAAAATTTCAAAAATGATTAGTAAATCAAAAATGCATTATGTGATAACATAGTTTATACAATGAACGATAGTTAAGTGTTATGATGATTAACACTTGGGAATTCTGAAATGTAAAGCGTAGCACAAGACTTGTGTTAAAATAACAAGTTTAGCTAGTAAAGTGTTTTATATTGAAACGTGAATATTAGTATGTCTAATGGATGTTATGGTTTTAATACTGTGTTTAGGTGAACGTGAGTTTAATATTTTAGCTTACACTCGAGGCAAGTTTTCTAACTCCATACTTTCATTGAGTTACTTTGTTATGATTGATGCAAGTTTTCTAACTCCGTATTTTCATTGAGTTAGTTTGTTATGATTGATGCAAGTTTTCTAACTATACACTTTCGTTAAGTTAGTTCATTTATTATTACTTCATGCTTTTGATTGAGCAAGCTTTTTATATCAAATGTTATTGTTTCCAAAATTCATTTGAGCAAACTCTAACTCTAGTATTATTGGAAATTCTCAATTTATTGATTCATTTTAACTTATTTACAGTTAAGCAAGTTTCTTAAAGTTCGGGAATTCATTTCTAAATATTATAAAACTTGAACCTAGCTTATTTTACTGCTCAAGCAAATGTTAACCATTTTACTAATTCTATTGAATACTTATGCTCTATAGTTATTTCAAGCATGAGTTAGATGTATAGAATTAGTTCATTTATGATTCTCAAATGTTCTAAGTTATGTTGTTATTAAACAACTATTGTATTATCAAACATTGTGGATTCAACTAGTTCCCTAGTTGACGATCATTAAACTTCAATTACCCTTGAAAACTTATCCAAACCAAACTTTCTTTGGTGCAGACTTGTACTCTAAATACTGAGATGAACAACCCTATGTTTAGGGGTTTACGCTTAGCGTTGAAATGGTTGTGCAATACATTATACGAAGGATTGATCCCCCAGAGTAGGTGGAGTCCTTATAGTCATATGACTGTTAAAGTTAAAGTTGAAAGATTACTTATAACTGTGGACATGGTTCATGGTCACTTGACTCTCAGTAGTTTATTTAAGAATGTTAATAGAACAAACTATTCAGTTCTATTTAGCCTATGAGTTGGCAAAGGTTGAAATGTTAATAGAACAAATTATTCAGTTCTATAGAGCCTATTACTTGGTAAGTGTTGAAAAGTTAATAGAACATATCATTCAGTTCTATTGAGCCTATTATTTGGCAAATGTTGTAAATAAATTTATTCTTATCTCAATTGAGATTTGTTTGCTCACTCTTGCATATTTATACATTTATTGCAGCTATGAATGAGAAGGTAGATAAACCTACAACTAACAAAGGGAAGGGAAAAATGTACAAGTGATGAAGGCTTGTAATTTTGTTTTATCATTGATGATAGACTTTTAATAATAATGTGATGTAATAATTTTATTTCCTCACTTGAATGATTGTATTAAAGGTTAGAGAACCTGGGAGATAATGTTTTTATTTAAGTAATCCTGTATGGGCAGGTTTTTATTATTCAATTTATTATAATTGGGTAGCTAGATATGAATGTTTTGATTACGTGAACACCAAATCTTGAGGTAATGAAGTATAGGGATTTTGGGGTGTCACAAGTTGGTATCAAAGCTTTAGGTTATGAACCTTAGGTGGGGAAAAGCCTTAAGAAGTAACATTTGAAAAGATAGTGGTGATTAACTCTTATCGAGTTTTAAGGAAGAAATAATAAAACACTTATGTGATTATGTGTTTATACTTATGTGCTCGTGAGTGTCGAGTAGTAATGATTAATGATTAAAACTTAAATTTTTGATGTCAGGATGACTAATGTCGGAGAATCCAGTCAGACTAGGGAGGATAGACCTCAGATGCCTATAGAGGAGGAGCCTCGAGACATTCATGTTAGTTTGGAACAACTACTGCCACGGGAGTTAGCCCCGTTGGTCATAGTGGTTGAAGATGAGGATGATGATGTGGAGACGGATGAGGAGGATCCCGTTAAGTTGCCACAAGAAGATGAGGATGATGAGGACGAGGAGGAGGAGACTCCACTAACCTCGATAGCTACTCGAATGTACGATGAAGTCTACGACCATAACGTGGAACTTCAGGATACAGTCGAAGAATTTCAAGAGATAGTAGCTGAACAACAGACTGCAATGACGCAAAAAGACAATGAGATTCTAGATCGTGAGGAACGACTGACAAATGTCGAGGAAAAGCTAGAACAAACTGAAGGATAGAAAGACCAACTGATCGAGGAGGTCGCTGAACTGAAGAATAAGCTAAGGGAATAAGCTATGAAGAGGACAAGAGTCGAGGGCGCATATGAAGTAATGTTTCAATGAGCCGGGATAGTAGTGAAAGACGCACATGCGAAGAGAATGAAGATGGAAGAGATGAATAGAGTATTCAACAACATGGTTAATCGAGCTCAGGATCGAGTCACGGAATATCCTATTCAGTTTGAGACGCTGCCATCATACGTATTAGATCGCAGAACAATGTTCCTAGTCATGGAGGAAGAACGTTGTAAGGCTAAGTAGTATCTTATTAGAACATCGTAGTTGTTGTACGATGAATAAAATGTTAAATAAATTGTAAATCCCAAGTGTTAGGAAACCTATGGGATATGAGGATGATGTTGTCCTGAAACTTTTGTAGTTCAGGAAAGTAATGTAAATAGCAGTAATGCTATTGTTTTTATGTTTTCAAAGAGGTTATGAATAAATAAAAGTTGTTATTTTATTCAAAGTGTTATAAGATTTGTGGTTATATCTTTTGTAGATGCAAGTTAACTAGAAATTACTTAAAAGGGTTGAGTAATAATCTAATGGGTGTATTTTTAAATAGAAAATGCCTCCCTGACGTCAACCACCATGACAGAGAACCAACGAAGGAACCAACAATAACGATAATGTTGATGCTAACCCAATTCAACAATTAGTGACGTTACTGACAGGAGCATTGCAGAATCAACCACAGAACCAAGGAACAACGTTTAAGGAGTTCAAGACGGTTGGACCACCTGAATTTCGAGGGTCAGCGAATCCAGTCGAGGCACAGACTTGGATTATGGAAATAGAGAAGGTTTTCGATGATGCTAGGGTAGGAGATGATCAGAAGACTACTTTCGCAACATTCATATTGAAAGCAGAAGCTAGTTATTGGTGGCAGGCCAATAAAACTCTAGAAGGACCAGGGATGATGAACTGGGATAGGTTTATGGAGATATTCTTCGAGACCTATTTTCCTGAGAGTTCGAAGGGTCAGCTGGAAGTACAATTTCTGGAACTGAGGCAGGGAATGATGACGATATCTGAGTATGCCACAAAATACAACGAGTTGGCGAGGTTTGTGCCTTATCAAGTCAGCAGGGACGAACGCAAGGCGAAGAGGTTTGAACAGGGACTAAAGCCCTGGTTGTACAGTAGTGTTTCCCTATTTCAATTGAAGACTTTCGCAGCAGTAATGGAGAAATCAATACTTGCTGAAGGTGGAGGCGAGGCAGTGAAAAAGTTCAATCAAGAATAGAAGAAGAAGAAGAAGAAGAAGGAGGTGGAAATCAAGAATGGAGGTGGTAGTGGTGGAAACAACAACAACAACAACTTGAAGAGGAAGTGGAATGGAAATGTGGGTGCTAGAAACCAGCAGGGTAACCAACAGATCAAGAAGTTTGAAGCATGTGCTAAATGCGGTAAGTTTTACAAGGGTGCGTGCCTGATGGGGAAACGAGTATGCTTCAATTGTGGCCACGAGGGTCACATCGCCCCAAATTGCACTCAACCTAAGAAGAACGTGTGCTTCACGTGCGGATCCAAGGATCATTTTGCTCGTGAATGCCCTAAGAAGAAGGATGGAGTGACAACCAGAAGCAATGGAGGTAATAATGGAGGTACAACATCAAACAAAACCACAGCTAGATCCTTCAACATGACTGTGGAAGATGTTGTGCAATCAAAGGATGTCGTGTCAGGTATTATCCCAATCAATGATATTGATGCTTATGTATTATTTGATTCAGGTGCTACTTGTTCGTTTATCTCTGATGAATTTGCTAAGAGGTTAGAATTGCCTAGAGAATAACTGAATTTTCCTTCAAACATCGAGATTGTGAATAAAGGGATAATCCCTGTTAGATTCGTATACAAGAACTTTAGGGTGAACATTAAGGAGAATATCCTAATGTTATTTTGGGAATGGATTGGTTGTTCAAATATGGAGTGGTAATTGATTGCCAAAAGAAATGTCTAAACCTTATGACTCCGTCAAAAGTAATATTCTATGGTAGCAAATCGCCTAGACAAAGGAAATGTCTGACGATTATGCAGGCCAAGAAATTGTTGAGTCAAGGCTGTGTGGGCTATTTAGCTTACATAGTCGATACTCAAAAAAAAGAATGTGAAACTGGTAGACATACTAGTGGTGAAGGAATTTAAAGATGTGTTTCCAGAGGATTTGCAAGGACTTTCGCCTGACAGAGAAATTGAGTTCGTGATCGACTTAGTGCCGGAGACATCACCGATATCGAAGGCCCCGTACAAAATGGCTCTAGCAGAAATGAAGGAATTGATGGTACAATTGCAAGAATTGTTAGACAAAAAGTATATTCAACCAAGCGTATCACCGTGGGGAGCGCAAGTGTTATTCGTGAAGAAGAATGATGGGTCAATGCGTCTTTGCGTTGATTATAGAGAATTTAACAAAGTCACTATTAAAAATAAATATCCATTACCAAGAATAGATGACTTGTTTGACCAGTTGAAGGGTGCTAAATACTTTTCAAAAATAGATTTGAGAAGTGGGTATCACCAGTTGAAAGTGAGGAAGGAGGATATACCACGAACGACATTCAGAACTCGGTATGGACATTACGAGTTTCTGGTGATGTCATTTGGTTTAACCAATGCACCTGCTACATTTATGGATTTGATGAATAGGGTGTTTAAACCATTCTTAGACAAGTTTGTAGTGGTATTCATCGACGACATTCTAGTGTATTCCAAAACTCAAGAAGAACACGTGGAACACTTACGTTTGACATTGGAAACACTAAGAAAGGAAAAGTTGTACTCAAAATTCTCTAAGTGCAAATTTTGGCTAGATCGTGTGCAATTTCTTTGGCACGTGATTGACAAAGATGGGATTTCTGTGGATCCATCAAAAGTGGAAGCTATAATAAATTGGGAACAACCAAGAACATCGTCGGAAGTGAGGAGTTTCTTGGGACTGGCCGGTTATTACAGACGATTTATTCAAGATTTTTCTAAGATATCTACTCCATTAACGAATTTGACCAGGAAAGCTGTGAAATTTGTTTGGACGGAGAAATGTGAAGAAAGTTTCCAGGATTTGAAGAAGAAATTAAGCATGGCACCTGTGTTGTCATAACCAGATAGTACAGGTAACTTTATGGTGTATAGTGATGCCTCACATAAAGGGTTGGGATGTGTTCTTATGCAGAACGGCAAAGTTATTGTGTATGCATCAAGACAACTGAAGGATTATGAGAAAGGTTATTCGACTCATGATTTGGAATTGGCTGCAGTAGTGTTTGCTCTCAAGATATGGAGACACTATCTCTATGGAGAGAAATGTGAAATCTACACAGATCATAAAAGTTTGAAGTATATTTTCACACAGAAGGACCTGAATATGCGGCAAAGGAGATGGATGGAATTGATAAAGGATTACGATTGTGAGATCTTTTATGTGACACCCCCAAATTCGGGTACTTCAATTCCACGGCATTTGGTGTTCACTGTACAAATATCATCTATCTATTTACCCATAATAAATGCAAAACATGCAATAGATAGAAATAAATCCTCCCCTTATGGGGTTACAACATCTGAATAATAAATACAATCCCAAGTCAAACTAACCTTAAACATCTGTGAGGAAACATAAACAAATAATAAGTCTTAAACAAACATCAAGTCTTAACAATAACATTCTTAAATTTAAATAACGAGTCTTCATCACTTATTAGCTTTGCCCTTACCTTTGCTAGTAGAAGGCTCATCATACATTTCGTTCTTAACTGCAATGTTATTATTACGCAAGAGTTAGCACGATTGCCCATAAGTATAATAATGAAATAACAATATAATAACATGCGAGAATTAAAGATTTCTGAAATAAAGCTCAACTTTTGAATCAAGAATGAATAACAAGAATCAAAAGATTTCTGAGGGTCATAAGACCTTGAACTATGTCCTAGGTTATCAAGGGTTATACTTGAAACCTTTAACAATCATAAGACTATGGACTCTTCTACTCGTACTTAGGGGGATCAACCCTTAGTACCATACTATACACAATATCTTAACGCTTAACGCATAAGAAATCCCTATCTGAGGTTGTTCATCTCAGTTTGACATTAGAGTCCGCACCAAAGGAAGTTTGGTTTGGATAAATTAATAAGGGTTCTGAAACTTAGAACGTTCATCAACTATGGACTAGTCGAATCAAATAGGGGTTCACTAGTCTAACAATGTTCAACAATAAACAATAATTCGATTGAATGATAATCTCAGGAGTTATACAATAGAACAAATATTGTATAACAGAATCATACTTTGAAAAGATAATAAATCTTTAATATAACAATTGAACTTGGTTAATAATAATGAGAATAACTTGAATAATGATAATGAGTAGGGTTAGGAAACTTGCCTCGTGCGTAGATTACACGTTAAATAAACACGTTCCTTGAATTTAATCCTACATATCATTTCCATTCACAGCTCTAGTTAATTATAATGTAATTAGTCATCATAAGTTCATTCTCTTTGTCTAACTTGATTATGACCATACTTAGTCAAATTACTACATTCATTGTCACAAAATTTACACTCCACGAATAACAAACTAATTATGTATTCAATAATTCAATCCACATGCAATTATGTTATTTACATGTTAAGCATCTATTTTAACATCTCATTATACTTCTAACATATTTCTATGTTCATTAAATTAGGTTAACATCACATTTCAAAGACATGAACACTTTAAAAATTTTGCTTCTGAACATTCTGTAGAGTGGCACTGCGGTGCCACTTTTATACTTGTTCTTAGCGCTGCGGCTGAACTTTGGCACTGCGGCGCAAGTCAAAAGGCCTGGATTCGGCACCACTACGCGAGACTTCAGTTTCAATTCGGCAATTCGAGAAAATCGCAGAGCATGGCCAAAAACTCCAATTAAATTATTACTACACGAATTTAATCATACCCACATTTTAGAATTCGTATATAATCATTACTCACATTTATAGAGTGATTTTAACCAATTAAAACACATAATCACATAATTAAAACATACAACTTTCACTGTTCTTGGTGTTCTTGAAGGCTTTGAAAACAAAATATGAAAATTACCATTATGGATTCGTTATAACACTGAATCCGTTCATTTAAAGTTTGGTCTCTTCGTATCAACATGCATAATAACATACAAGTGTAAATTTTACAAAACAATTTATGTTTGACATATTAAAATCACGTATAAGGGCCATATGGCCATATCCCATACTCTGTAATTTTTAAAGCAACCATATACGATGTATTTTCATGAAACTGATGATATGGTTTATACAATATATATAATCAAATACGATATGATACATCTTAATTTATACACAACCCATAATCATATCATTTTCCCATTATAGAGACTTTACAAAATTTTGAAAGCCATATTTATGAAAACTCAAATGACGTAAATTTATAATTTGGAAGAAGAGATTACCCTATTACAGATGAAATAAGAGTGAAGTCCCTTTTGATTCTTCTCCAATATCACAATCTCCCAACAATTCCTCTGAATTCTCAAACTCTCTCTTTCTCTCCCTCTCTGTTTTGCTTTTCTAGACTTAGCAGATAATGAAAAGAAAATAATACGTATAATAATAAAGGAAAGGAATCGACGTTGTGGTGGATTACCCGATCATCATGGGTTAATCAGACTCAATTCCCACTAAGGCCATTTTTGGCTAGTTTTAAAAGACTCATTCCTATTTAATTTAATAATTCTCTTATACTATAGTTTAATAGTGTTACACCCCTTTATGAAATAAATCAAATATCTTATTTAATTTAATTTAAATAAAATATAATAATTTCTCATTAATTCATATAGTCACATAATTAATTTCTTATTTATTAATTATGTCAAATTATTAAATCTCAAATTAATTATTACATTAATTAAATTAACATTATGCTTAATTAAATATTTCATTTAATTCAATAAGCTCACATAAATACATACTTGAATAATAATTATTCTCCACATTAATTTAATAAATATAACACATATAATTAAATTAATCTATCACAATTGCATTAATTAATTATTTAATCTAATAATTAAATCATCAAAAATATTTATTTAATTCAATAAATATTAAAATTAAATTACAAAATCTCGTTTGTCACATTTTATCACCCGGGCAAAGCGAATGTGGTTGCAGATGCTTTGAGTTGGAAAGGTCGGGAGAAGTTGATGCTGATAACTACGTAGGAAGAACTTATTTCAGCAATGGCAAAGCTAGAGTTAGAAATCAAATTTCCAAAGGAATCCGATGAACGACTATTCCAGATAGATACCAGTCCAACTTTGGTGGACAAAGTGAAGAGTTCTCAACTACAAGATAGAGAATGCAAAACGATCAAAGAGAAGGTGATTGAGGGTAGCGATATAAAATACAAGATCGATACTGAAGGACTACTATGATTCCAGGAAAGAATTTGGGTTCCAGCAGTACCAGAGCTTAAAGAAGAAATCTTGACCGAAGCACACAACACAAGATATTCAATTCATCCAGGAAGTACAAAAATGTATCAAGATTTGTGGCGTCATTTTTGGTGGCCGAATATGAAAAGAGACGTTGCAGAATGCGTTGCAAAATGTTTGACGTGTCAGAAAGTGAAAGCTGAACATCAACGACCAAGCGGGTTACTTCAACCGTTGGAAATGAGAGCATATCACTATGGATTTTGTGGTAGGACTTCCAACGACTCAGAAAGGATACGATGCGATATGGGTGATAGTGGACAGATTGACAAAATCTGCACACTTTTTGCCAATAAAGATTAGATTTAATCTTGATCAGCTAGCGAAATTTTATGTTAAAGAGATCGTGTCAAGACATAGAGTTCCAGTGTCAATTGTGTCAGATAGAGATCCAAGGTTCACATCAAACTTCTAGAAGAGACTACAAGAATGTATGGGAACACAATTGTGAATGAGTACAGCATACCACCCATCAAACCGACGGGCAGAGTGAACGAACAATCCAAACGTTGGAAGATATGCTGGGAGCATGCATCATGGATATCAAAGGAAGCTGGGATGAACATTTACCGTTGGTAGAATTTGCCTACACCAAAAGTTACCACGCGAGCATCGGTATGCCACCTTACGAGGCATTGTACGGTAGAAAGTGCAGAACTTCATTGTGTTGGGATGAAGTTTGAACGCCAAATCATTAGAACCGTAATCGGTACAACAAATCGAAGTTGTCAAACTCATCAGACAAGATTGGTAGCGACCAAGGCCGAACAAAAAAAGTATGTCGATCAACACAAGCAGAATCGCGAATTTGAAGTAGGAAATTTTGTTTTCCAAAAAGTTTCTCCTTGGAAGGGGAAGATTTATTTTGGAAAGAAAGGAAAGCTCAGTCCAAGACCTATTGGACCGTTTGAAATATTACGAAAAGTGGGGGAAGTGGCTTAGGAGGTAGCTCTACCTCCAGAATTAGAAAACATTCATAATGTTTTTCACATTTCGGTGTTACGACCGTATAAACCTAATTACAAACACGTGATCGAGTACGAACCATTGCAATTCGATAAAGATTTGTCTTATGAAGAAATTCCTATCCAGATAGTCGACAGGAAAGAACAAGTGCTTAGAAATAAAGTGATACCTTCTGTGAAGGTGATATTGAGAAACCACAATGTCGAAGAGGCAACGTGGGAACTCCAAACTGAACTGATGAAAAGTTACCCTGAGTTATTTGTTTAATCTATGTCTTCGATTCTAGGGACAGAATCTTTGCAAGTAAGGAAGAATGTGACGATTTGATTGTTGAATTGTGATTCTGAGGACAGAATCCTTTTAAGGAAGGAATGATGTAACATTTCAGAATTTTAAATGTAATTTTAAATATTTATTGAGTTATATAAATATTTAATGGATGTGATTATCATTAAATGAATATTTGTTTTATTGATTTAATATTATTTAGAGAATTATTTGTTAAATAAATAATTGATGAATTAAAGAAATAATTATTATATTGATAATTTAATTAAATGATATATTATTTGTATTGTTTTATGTGATTAAAGGATTTACTTAATTAATTATGATTTAAATTAATTAAGATAAATGTGAAAGCTTGATTAAATATAGTGTGACAAATAACTATATTATATAAGTTATTAAAATAAATTAAAGTAATTTATTTTAGTGTTAACAAACAAAGGCTTAATATATTAATTTTTAATATTTTAAATGATTTTCCAAAATGTGTCTTATGGCTTTTGAGATTTCTAGTTTTTATTAAATAATATAAATAAAAACAAATAAAATAATAAATATAATATATTTATATTATATAAGTTTATGTTATAACCGTTATATCATTATTATGCGTATTAAGGTGTCAGTTTGCTTTTACGTATTATGTATATGGTCTAAGCCTAAACCTAAGAAAAACTACAGAGAAAAAGTATAGAGGATTATAGAGAGTTTGAGACTGAAACCTGAGAATTTGTCTGCAATTGCAAGATTGTGCAAGCTAACTTGAAGGTATGTTCTACCAAAATTGGATATTATTTGTGTTATGAGTATTACGGCAAAACTCTTACATAATCTGTGAAATTCAAATTGTTGAATCATTGTTAGATAATTGGGTACTTGTGATTATATGAGTATATAGTGATTAGAGATTATGTTTAAACAACAATTGTATGCTAAATTCGTTTGACAGTGGACGAAAAAGTTTTGATAGTGTATGTTTATATATATATTCATATGTTCATGAAAAGTATCAATTTAGTTGGCCAATTCTTGTATTATACTGTAAATTGAGGCTTGTAAATGTTAGTGTAATGAGGTATGAGTATAACATAATTGGAATGAGGTAATTTGGACAAGAATTGAAATCACAGTGTTCAATTTTGTGAAGGAACTCGAAAATGGATTTTTGTTTGAAAAACATGAGTTTTGAGAAAAAAAATAGTTGTAGTTAGTGTTAAATTGTGCTAGTTGGTTGTAAATGTGAGCAATCAAGTTTATGATATTGTTGTATTTATTCTACGTGTTAATATTACTGTCTATTGGGTGAAATTTGTGTTTGTTGGGCTAAAGTTTGCCATCGCTCATATAGCCGACTCTGCGTCTGTCTGAACACTGCCGGCAATTTGCTACCGATGCCATAGCAAAAAATGGCGCAGCTGCTGTGACACCCCCAAATCCCGGTACTCTATTACCTCAAGATTTGGTGTTCACGTAATCAAAACATTCATTTCTAACTACCCAATCATAATAGAATTGAATAATAAAAGAAAACCTGTCCATACATGATTAAACTTAAATAAAAATCTCCCAGGTTATCTAACCTTTAACAACAATCATTCAAATGCGAAAAATTAAATAACTTCATTACAATCTTTAAATCAAATTCTAAAAGTAAACTATCAAAACTATTACAAGTCTTCAGTATTTATTCATCTTTCCTTTTCCCTTACTGGTACTAGGTACGTCACCCGTTTCAACTTTAGCTGTAAGAAATTTTACAGGCAAGAGTGAGCAAACAAGGCCCACTTGAAATAACAATAAGTAAATCTTTAAACTTTTACATCAATTGCCAATATTAGGCTCAATAGAACTGAACAATATATTCTATTAACTTTCTGAAAATTATAACATTCACTGAGGGTCTAATGACCACGAATCATGTCCACACTTGTAAGTAATCTTTCAACTTTAACTTTAACAGTCATAAGACTATAAGGACTCCACATACTTAGGGGGATCAACCCTTCGTATAATGTATTGTGCACAACCATTTCAACGCTAAGCGTAAACCTCTATTAAAAGAGTTGTTCATCTTAGTATTTAGAATACAAGTCCGCACCAAAGTAAGTTTGGTTTGGATAAGCTTTCAAGGAAATTTGGAATTCAACGAACATCAACTAAGGAGTAGTTGAATAAAACCAATAACACTATACTATAGAATAATCGTGATTGAATCAATCATAGTAAACTAAAGTCATGATTTAGGAATAATCTAATAGCCTACCATTTGAATAACTATAGAATACCTTGCTTGAACAATACTAAGCCAAGGTTAATTAGAATTGAATACTAAGCATGCATAATAACTTGAATGATAGAAATGTTCGACATTAGTATATATATATAGTTGTGCATGCTAAGCAACAAGTTAAATACAAGAATAACTTGCTCCAGAATAACTTACATTATTATATTATAATCGAATTGAAAACAATACTTGAATTAACAAGATAATATATTAGAAAACTTGCTTAAAGATAGCTGCACAATTATGAAAGTAGAGTTAGAGAACTTGCCTCGTGCGTAGGTTAAAAAATTACTATTCACGTTCACCCCAAGTCCTACACATACCATATGTATTGACAATACACATTAGTTACACTAACATTACCTTTATGAGTTACTTTATTACTCTTAGTATAGCTACTAACTAAGTTTAAGTTTAAACAACATCACATCTTTTCATGAACATTACTTTTTAGCTTTATTACAACTACTTAAGTGATCATGTCATTGCACCACATGCACATTAACAACTTGATACAACATCCTATTACATGTCCAACATGTTATCATTAAGTTATACTAATACACAAAGGGTTGCACTTGCATTCGTGCATCCCGACGCCCTCCGATTGGCTCCAAATACACAACAGTCCTAAAGATGGCCATTTTGACTATAGTTACAGACCTCAAATTAAAAGATGTAAAGCATGAAAGTTGTAGGTCTATTCGTCCTCGTTCCGGATCATCTTTAATCAACTCAATCGGAGTTCGTATAAGAAAGTTATGGCCGTTTTACTACAGGAGGTCAAAACTGCCCAACTCAAACAACTTTTCCGGCGCCGGGGCGCGGATTAGTGGCATCGGGGCGCGAGTACCAGCGCCGGGGCACGAGTTCCAGTAGCTTCTGGCTGAGCTCTTGACCCATTTTTGGCGCTGGGGCGAACTTTGGTCTTTGGTAGCGAAATTTGGCGTTTGGCGCAAAAACTCGAAGAACCCAATGACGAAGAACATAACAACTAAATTTTGTACTAAATGATACTGCTAACATCTAAATTTACATGAACAACTAACATAATTTATCCATAATCATAACCAATTATTCAGATACTAATTAACAACGACTAAACAAAGATTTTAAAAACTTAAATTTTGAAAACACGGTTTAAAAAAAAACTAAAACTCCATAGTTGATAACACGAAGAAGCAATGTGAATTCATTAGTATACCAAAATACTCTATTCAAACTACGTTACTTAGTATCTCAATGAAATACCATAAACAAACTTCAATTTACTGGTTTCACAACCAAATTGGCCATTAAAATTGGTACTTACATGATTACATATGGAAACATACCAAGAATACATATCTTGACAAATTTTCTTCCTCACATGAGCGATTTAAATTTGCATGCGATTATTGTTTAAACACCATATCTAATCACTATAAACATGTATAACCCCATAAATTAGTTACATAACAACAATTCGGAAGAAAACTAGAACTCACAGAGCATAGAAGAAATAGAATTCATTTGAGTATAACAAAGCTTCACCGAAATACTAAGTAAATAATATCAAAGTGGTAGAACATACCTATAATTAGCTTATACAATCTTTGTTAGTTGAAGACCAATCTCCTCAATCTCTCAAACTCTTTTCTCAATTCTCTGCTATTCTCTCGAACTCTCTCAAAACCCAAAGAATCAGGATGCGTAATATAAAAAAAAAAAGCGATATGGCCTTAATAGCCATCATCGCTTACCCAAAATAACGATACATTATATTTATTATTTATTTTATTTTATTTATTTTATAAATTAGAAATATCAAAAGCCATAAGGCTTGTTTAGCAAACCATTTAAATTGTAAAGAATTTGTATCTTTAAGCATTGTTTGGGTAAAACTAGATTAAAACTACTTTAATTTATTTTAATAACTCCTTATACTATAGTTATTTGTCAAACTTTATTTAATCAAGCTTTCATATTTAATTTAATTAATTCAAATAACCATTGATTAAATAATTCATTTAATCACATAACTCAATACAAATAATTAACCATCAACTTGAAATATCAATATAATAATAATTTTCTTAACTCATTAATTATTTATTTATAACATAAATAATTAATCAATTCAAATTAAACAAATATTAATTTAACAATAAATGCACCAATTAAATATTTGTATAATTCAATAAATATTTAAAATTACAATTTAAATTTTTGGATTGTTACATCCTTCCCTCCTTACAAGGATTCTGTCCCCAGAATCACAACTCAAACAAACAAATCGTCATACAATACATGCAGTGGCAATTGCTTGCGTCCCAAGCCTTTGTATGGCATAGCTACGCCGTTCCCAAGCCTTTGTATGGCGTAGCTGCGCTATACCCTAGTTTGAGATGCTGACTTATGCTAATTCGGTAGAATTTGGGAAATGTCATAACATGATCTGAGAGTTAACATGTTAAATATGTAATGTTAAGGTTATCATAACATAGTGAGTTGTGGTTAGTATGATCAAAGTTGCAAAAATAATTAGTAAATCAAAAATGCATTATGTGATAACATAGTTTATACAATGAACGATAGTTAAGTGTTATAATGATTAACACTTGGGAATTCAGAAATGTAAAGCGTAGCACAAGACTTGTGTTAAAATAATAAGTTTATCTAGTAATGCGTTTTATATTGAAACATGAATATTAGTATGTCTAATGGATGTTATGGTTTTAATACTGTGTTTAGGTGAACCTGAGTTTAATATTTTAGCTTACGCTCGAGGCAAGTTTTCTAACTCCATACTTTTATTGAGTTAGTTTGTTATGATTGATGCAAGTTTTTTAACTCCATACTTTCATTGAGTTAGTTTGTTATGATTTATGCAAGTTTTCTAACTCTACACTTTCGTTGAGTTAGTTCATTTATTAATACTTCATGCTTTTGATTGAGTAAACTTTTTATATCAAATGTTATTGTTTCCAAAATTCATTTGAGCAAACTCTAACTCTAGTATTATTGGAAATTCTCAATTTATTGATTCATTTTAACATGTTTACAGTTAAGCAAGTTTCTTAAAGTTCTGGAATTCATTTCTAAATATTATAAAACTTGAACCTAGCTTATTCTACTGCTCAAGCAAAGGTTAACCATTTTATTCATTCTATTGAATACTTATGCTCTATAGTTATTTCAAGCATGAATTAGATGTATAGAATCAGTTCATTTATGATTCTCAAATGTTCTAAGTTATGTTGTTATTAAACAACTGTTGTATTATCAAACATTGTGGATTCAACTAGTTCCCTAGTTGATGATCATTAAACTTCAATTACCCTTGGAAGCTTATCCAAACCAAACTTTCTTTGGTACGGACTTGTATTCTAAATACTGAGATGAACCACCCTATGTTTAGGGGTTTACGCTTAGCGTTGAAATGGTTGTGCACAATACATTGTACGAAGGATTGATCCCCCACGAGTGCGTGGAGTCCTTATAGTCATATATTTTATTAAAGTTAAAGTTGAAAGATTACTTATAACTATGGACATGGTTCATGGTCACTTGACCCTCAGTAGTTTATTTAAGAATGTTAATAGAACAAATTATTCAGTTCTATTGAGCCTATGAGTTGGTAAAGGTTGAAAAGTTAATAGAACTAATTATTCAGTTCTATAGAGCCTATTATTTGGCAAATGTTGAAAAGTTAATAGAACTTATCATTCAGTTCTATTGAGCCTATTATTTGGCAAATATTGTAAATAAATTTATTCTTATCTCAAGTCAGCTTTGTTTGCTCACTCTTGCATATTTATACATTTATTACAGCTATGAATGAGAAGGTAGATAAACCTTCAACTAACAAAGGGAAGGGAAAAATGTACAAGTGATGAAGACTTGTAATTTTGTTTTATCATTGATGATAGACTTTTAATAATGATGTGATGTAATAATTTTATTTCCACACCTGAATGATTGTATTAAAGGTTAGAGAACCTGGGAGATAATGTTTTTATTTAAGTAATCCTGTATGGGCAGGTTTTTATTATTCAATTTATTATAATTGGGTAGCTATATATGAATGTTTTGATTACGTGAACACCAAATCTTGAGGTAATGAAGTACAGTGATTTGGGGGTGTCACATTACTATTCACGTATACGGCACAATTCACTTATACGACACTATTCATGTATATGACACTATTTATGTATATGGAATTATTTACATATACGGTACTATGTACGAATACATAGTACTATTCACGAGATACTATTCATAAGTTATTATTCACGAGTTACTATTCACAGGTACTATTCACGACAAAATTGGTTTCTTTTTCTGACCAAATTATCGTTGATTTATGAATCTTACTCTTGAAATTAAATGCAGTTGTTGATCATATTATTTTTATTAACATATATTACATTTTTATAATCCTGGTGATGAAATTTCTCTTTGACTTGAGTGTAAAGATGGGTAGATTATTGGTATGATCGTGACTATGGGTTCTCTTTGGCCAGTAGTGCAAAGTTGAATTGTTAACTGGTATGATCATGACCATTGAATTTATAATTGAATATCTTTAGCTTAAGTGCAAAGGTGAATTGATCAACATGGTTATAATTATTGTTTATATAAATTCTGAAATGATTATATATTTCTTTGAGATATTAATATCTTTGGTCTGTAGTGCAAATATGATATGTTGTTGAATATCTTTGGCCTGTAGTGCAAAGATGATCTGTTGTTGAATATCTTTGGCATGTAGTACAAATATGACCTTTTGTTGAATATATTTGGCCAGTAGTGCAAAGATGAATTATTGACGAATATCTTTGGCCCGTAGTGCAAAGATGAATTTATTAGTATGATTATGAACAGGAAATGTGATTTGGTATAACCATGATCTTTGATGTTTCAGGTAAAGACAGGTGATAAAAATTATCTTCGTCCTGCATGCGAAGAGGAATTTAGAACCACGATTATGATTATGATTTATGTTATAGGGATAAAACATTGTTGGTGGACTTTTAACATGGAGAAGATAATAGACTTTATGGTCTATTTAACTCTTCTCCTTACAAAAGCAAAAACAACCAAAAACATTCCTACACCATATAAGCCATATACAGCGTTGAACCTCTTACACCAAGTTCGAACTACGCAGACCTGATCTCCTCTTCAATAGGAGTACGTAGGCAGCCATTTATGGTGTGGTCTCACCCCCTTCCAAAATATAAACCATTGTCAGCAGGTATTGGGATTCTCTTTCAATCCACTACATTTCATTTGGTTTCAGACCAAAGGGATGGAATTACCTGAACTCCTCCCAAATAGGAGATTCGGCGACCATCTAAGTTGCGGTCATACCTCGAAGAGCAATACTAAACCATAAGAGGTGGAATTAACTAGGCTTCTCCTAAATAGAAGTACTGGCGACCATCTGTGGTGCCGTCAATCTCAGAGAGGAAAGCCACATTCCTCTCCACATTTCCATTCAGAAACAAGTCCCAAGACACCAAAGATGGTAGGGATATACATAGATCGATGATCCATTCTGAACTATCCAAAGACAGCTCAATGTCCATCCACCAAGGAAGAATTCAAAATTCATCCAGATCACAAGTCCTGAAGTAGCAGGCAAAATATCAAGCAAATATTAAGGCATATCTAAAAGGGAAGTGATCCAAAAATATATTTCCCTATCATATATAATGTTGTTTGATATATATACAATGTGAACTGTAAATGACAAAATGGCTAAGCTAGTCTGTGCAGGTAAATACAAGATCATCTACCAATCAGGGTACATTCGAGCTAGCAATACCAACATGGCATCCCTCTCAGATTAAGGAGGTAAAGCTGTAGTGTCCTGGATAAGAATATCCACACGACCCAACAGATCTGTAGCCATCTGCATGATGACCATATGCTCATTGATATAAGCACTCATCTTTGTGATCATACCAGTGGTAAGGGACCTCGCTGCAGTACTATCTGTGACAGCCACATCCCGGTCAGATATAGCACTATCCCGCTCAACTATCACTGCGTCTCTGTCTGACCTGGCCTCATCCCGCTCAACAACAGCGGCATCTATACGAGCTAATGCCTCGTCTCTCTCTAATAGGGCGACGTCCCTCACATCAAGAGCAGTCGACATCATAGATCAAATCTGGTCTCCCTCAAATGTCATCGGATGAAGACTCTGCTCTAAATACTATGCCGAGTGCTGGATCACAAAAGTACTGGTACTAGGAGAATCTGGAAGAAATGCTTTGGCAACCCAATGTTTTCTTCCTCGATGTAGGTATCAATGTCCTCTATAGGCTCTACATCGCCTAACTCAATCTTGATCTTCGCAAATCTGCCGCAGCCCAAAAAACCACCATCTCCATCCATGCCAAGTATCTGAATAACCGGACGATCGCGTGAAAAGCAGCTAGCTCACGTTCATCCCAGCAAGCGTATACACGACATCCGTCCTCTACCGAGAGGTATCGAGAAGTCGAAGCACCGACCGCCCCTCTCGAAGGATGAAAATCCTGAACCGGGTCAAATTATACATCACGGCCAATGGATGATAAGTCGTCACACCCCTCAAGCTAGCCAAAGGGAGGAAATCCATGCCCGGAGCATGAGTAATGAAGCTGTATGGTGAGCAAAGCCCTGAGCACAATAATATGCTAAATGGATCTCGGATATCTGCCAAAAATGCGGACCAGGACTAAGCATCTACACACTCCGATGGCTGAAAGGAATACGACATAGCCACCTCATGGGAGAAACAATACACGTGCCGTCTAAAGGTACCAATTGGTCGCAAATGTGACATAAACCACACATACAAAGATGACCAAACTCCTCAGAAACACACACCCGACGGGTAAAGTCTACGGCGATGGGACGCTGATCGAAAGGTCTCTGCCACGATCATAGGTACAATGGTATGACCCTCCCTGAGAGCTCTCACCGCCATGATAACGCCTATATCTATCTCATCCATGTACCGCGACATGTACACGTATAACAGTACACATAGTATCAGTACATCAACTCTGGCCGAACGCCAATGATCCTCCGACACAGTGAAATCCCCTGAATGTCGTGAGTAGCTATCCTCCGCACCAAATTTATCACACAGAAAATGTTGAGAGATCACATGGCCAGATGTCAGCTCATCCTGCACCACTCCGCGCCTCAATTCGGTGAGAGTCATGAATCGTCTACTCATGTCTCCCAAAGCCATGTGTACGCAAGGTCGGTATAGGGGCAACATCGTCAAACGGGCATACTCCTCTAGAGTAGGAGTCAACTCATGGGTGCCAAAGTGAAATACCTGCCTAACAGCTAGCCAATGCTCTAGCATCCCATCTACAAATCCTGCAGGAACCTAAAATGCCATAAGGGTCATGGTATGCTGCAATAACAGATCAACATTCACCCTATCTGGTGGTGACATGCTATCGTACCACGAGCGCATACCCAATACCACCATTGACGGTGGGGTATGATCTATACGGCTAACTGTCGAAGAAGACATCTATGCGGGCCGTGTCATAAGACCATCCAGGGGTCAATACCGAGTATCTCTGAACATACATATATATGCATAACATGATACATGCATAACAGATAATGGATGGCAATATGATATAGGGAATGAAAAAAAACGGTGCATACATTCCTAAATATATCATCATCTAATACATTAGCTCTATACAGCTACCAGCACATGAAAATGGGGCACAAAAGCCCTACTACTAACAGAGGCCTATCAAAAGATATAGCGAGAATGGGGAACAGCCTCCCAATATCTAACAGAGGCCTATCAAAAGATATAGCGAGAATACACATCAGAAGAAGACAATGGTCTCGATGTCCGCATCCTCAATCCTGTCCACCTGATGTAATTCCTCCTGAGTCACTGGATCTCTATCAACAGGGATGTTAGGCGTATAAAGGGGAGGATCTGCGCCGACAAAACCAAATGGGTCGTTCGAGGGCGCCAAAGACCGAGCCGAAGGAACAAATGTCTCCGCCTCTGCTGGATCTCTGCCAAAATGCCGAATAAATATCTGTTCCCGATCCAACTACTGGGTCAAACTATCAATATGGGTCAGATGAGTTGGAGCTCAGACACAAGCCACCCAATCCGTCATCATCAAAGATCCTGGAACCATGTCTCCCATAAACTGTGTGGCACGGGACTGGGCACCAATAGTGCGAGGGAGCCACCAGCACTGGAATGTCTCCTAAGTACATGGACCCTCAGATTAAATCAAAACCGTCAACTCCCAACAATGGAATATCAATGGCGGGTGACTGTGATACAGGCCAATGACGCCTAACAAGAGGCAAGATCGGTATACATATCTCCCTTGTGGTGCTCCTAAAAGCACGCTCTCCTAAATAGAGCTCCCAGCCTCCATCGGTGAAAAGAGGAAATCTCCGAGTGGAAATCTAATACTCTACTCAAGTCGGGTGTCCATCCTCAAAATTGATGATCAAATGATCCCCTGAATATGGAAGCCATGTGATAGCATCGGCCGTCAGCAACTCTAGCTGCATACGGCAATGAGCGAAGCCCTCAGATACAGGGACCTCTAGCAAAATGGAATGATGCCATCGTCGTCCTCGTGGATAGGTATCTAAGCCTAGTACACTCACAGGACGCAAACATGGAAGCCTCTCATAGGCGCAAAACTGCAAACACAATGGCAAAACATCTGCTATCGGTAAACACTCTTAACCTATGAAAGGAAAAGACAAGAAAAATACTCACCAGCAGAAACGGGTAAAATCCTAGCCAAGCTTCGATCAAACCCTGTGAGCGCAGACGCATGCCCCGGAGGAAATAGGCAAAGGTGTAAGAGCCCCAATCGTACTCTCTTATACGGTCCACATCGCGTGTGGCGCTGACCAGAGCGAAAGATACCGTGGAAGAGTTATCTACAATGAAGCAGCCTCGAATAATTATCAGGAACAATCGCCGCAGAATGAGATCCCTGATCTTGACATCATCAGGCATGGGCTCACTCAATAGCCCGCTCATAACATCTACGCTCAAAGGGCCTGAACGGACAGTCCTAACTTTGACCGCACCCGCCGGAACTCCTAACAAGGACCGGACGACAGTAGGGGTGATATTTTCCATGTAAGGAACTGGATCCCCTCCAAACTCCGTACCTGTGATAAATCGCCAATCCATAGGCGTCATCATCACCTCACAATCGCGCAGGTGGAGTGACTGAGTCTGATGAAACCATCGCTCAGACAATGCTCTGAGGTAACCCTAGGGATAACGATGGGGAAGGATAGAGAAAAATGCCCCAAATCCCCACGCATGCACTACTACCCTATAATCAGGATAAAGCGCCTGGTACATGGAGTGGATGTTAAACCAGTTCCCCCGAGGCTGTGTAAAACCTGGAACCTACTTGAAGCACAGATCAACATCAGGACCCTTTTAATCCTCATCAATAGGAAAGAAGGAAGATAAAGTCTAACGTCATACCTCGTTAACATGCAAGTACATCGATGGGTGTCTACCCAAATCACCTAGCAACTCTGGGTTCACCACCTGGATGCTCGAAAGCTCCCTGCAAGGGATATGTATAGCAGGAGCGGGATCCTCAATATCCACCTCCTCGTCCTCAACGTTTGGAACCTCTACCTGGACGGAACAAATCACAGCCTCCACCAATCGACGAGGCTGTCTGACAGAATGGGGACGAGGAACTTCAGAAGCCCTCCGCCTTATGCCAGAGGCGGTCCTGTAAGAACTGCTCGGCTGATCCGGATCCATAATATCTGGACAACAAGTCTCCAAATCACCTTAGAAAGGGTGCGGTATTGCCTTACCTGGAGCTTTCTAAAATAGATTTTATGACTATATGCATGCATGCATTTACTTTAATATATAATAGAGTTAGAATGCTGACTACCCAATGCCTACATTTGGAAAAATTTTGCCATAGTCCCCTTTGAAAATAGGACTATCCACATGCTTATTGAGGCATGTCTAGGTGGCCATTCAAGAAGCACACCCCGCCCCAGTCATATACATAATATATGCATTAAAAATCAAACTCATAATGCATAAGGCCAACCTCAATGCTAGGAGTTTCTTGCCTTTCTACCTTTTGCTCATTGGACCTCAAATAGGACAAAAATAGCAGAAAAAGGTGCCAATTTGACTGTCTTAGAAATCAAATTTTTTCACATCATTATGTTCAGCATGGTTTAATACTAACATTTACTATGTTGAATATTTTTTATTAAGTCATTTGTGCATACATAATCACTACTATGTGTTTAAATGCATTTCGTGCAATATCTCACAATCTAACGGATAGAAAGAGGAAAAAAATACATGCATGCGTTACCAGAATAGTGTAGAACACTTGTACGGTGACAAAATTTGCAGAAAGCAGCCTGAACTCAGCAAATCTGGAAGTGGCTCGCGGTTTTTCTAAAGTGAAACAAGTTGAAAGTGACTTGTGAAGTAAAGCCTGCTGGGATTTATCATCCACGCCTGGCCGCAGGCCCACCTGCAGCTGTAACAGGTGCACCTGCAACTCCTCTATGTAGGTCCCACCCCTCCGGCTCGGTCCAGTTTGAGTTGAAACGGAGTTCTTACGGGCTAGAAAGGTCAAATCGGGAATAAAAATGCCATGCGATTGAGCAAAATAGCATACAATCCTGGTCTTCTCAGATGAGACTTTGAATCTGCACATCACTCATTGCTAGTCACCTAAACACAGGGTATACTCTGCTAATGACCTCAGTTGTCATAAATCACATTCTACAATACCTTATATAGGTCCGATGCCGCTGACTCCAGGTCGTTACCCAACGTGAATCCCCGACGGGGGTTATAACGTGAGTCCCCAACGGGGGTTACAACGTAGATCCCCGGTGGGGGTTACAACACGTTCATTCATTGACAATTCTATCAACGAAGGTTAAGCAGCCTTGACATTATTTCAGCCGATGGTAGGCAAACCCATCGAAGCGTTGAGAACTGTTCGGTAGTTACGTACGTACTTATGCATCCCCAATAGGTCCCCGACGAGGTTACAACGTATATCTCTGGCGGGAGTAGCAACGCATGCTCAGCCATTGACACACGTATCAACGATGGTCAAGCAACCTTGAAATCATTTCAGCCGATAGCGTTTAAACCTGTCAGAGCTATAGAGTTGTTCGAGGTTCTCATACCTAGATGCTCATATTCCCCAGCAGATCTCTGGCGGGGGTCACAATGCAATGCTCCGTTGATCTACACATCAGCAAATGTCAAGTAACCTTGACGATCTCCTCACAGAGTTTCAGCCGTTGATTCACACATCGGCAAAGGCCAAGCAACCTTGACAGCATATCCCACATGATGTTTCAGCCGTTGATTAACAAGTCAACGAAGGTCAGGCATTCCTGACAGCATTTGTTGTTGGTAGTAAATCCAACAGAATCATGACGTATTCTGGCGATACTAACCAAGAGAGGTCAACATTATCTAAGAGGATAGATGATGGAATATGTTATACACATCCTCAAATAGATCAAGCTTTATCCCCACAGATCTCGTACACATAAGAGATACCCCTTCAGCATCAAGTCGTTATCAAGAACACAGGAATTTGGTGATAACTCCAACACTAATATCCTAACAGTTTTGGCTTCCACATCAGATCTGGTCAGTATTGCCAATCCCCAGTTGAAGCAACAGGGAACCAACAATCATCCCCAGCATGTTGGGCCACAACCCCGTACACATGCATCATACATTTGCATCATGTTGCTACCCTTAGCACCATTTTTATCTTATTGCGTTTCAAGTGTCTAGGATTCTTTATCCTACCCATGCATCGCCATGCATGAGTATGATAAAGAGGGGCATCTGTAGATACTTAAAATTTTTGTACTCTTTATTACTAACATTACAGAGGAGGATGATTCGCCTTTAAGAGAGAACCCTGAAAGACAATCCAAATCCACATCGGATACTACCGAAAGTTCAGCATTAACCCCGGATCGTAATCTGTGAGTAACGGTTTCAACCTCGGATTTAACCCCAAGACCTGCAGATACAATACCGGAACACACACCGGAGAAGACGGATTAATCTCGGAGATAACCCCGAGGTATCCAGTCTCAGTCCCAACCATGGGAATAGCCACCAACCTTGGTGATAACCCCAAGGAATGTAGTTTCGGAGATAACCTCGGAAATGCTTGTTTCAAATGCCATCAGCTTCAATCTCGGTACTCACAACGAAATACACTGTGCCAACACGGCAATTACATCGGGAAGACAAGCACACCTCAAAGATGACAATGAGGATCTTCAACAAATGCAGTAGTCCAATCTCAGTGAAGTCTGAGCAACGTCTGCTTATCGGCCCAATCCGACAGTAACACCGGTGAGGGGCAACATCGCCATCTCGTCCAACACGATGCCACGTCTGTCTCTACGCAACAATGTCCCACAAGGCTAACCAGTCCCGAGTGACTATTGTGCGGGGTAACGGATGAAACTTGAAGCTTGAAGACAGGAGGGCATCGTCCCATCTTCAAAGACTTCATACAAACTCTAATCACATGCCATCGTACAACTCTCGACAACGGCGGTGTTACCCGTAACAGGTCCTGAATACCTCAAAACGGATGCCCGGATTGCACTTCTCAAAATCCGAGTGGACATTACAGTGCCTGAGTGCACGTACTTTGAGATAACCCGACCCGACAGAACCGGGCCAACTCGACCCGCCTGGTACACACTGACTACCGAGCCAGCAGTACACTATGGCTCCTTTTGCTTATAAATAAGAGGCTCGGGGTCTTTGATTTTTAAGAGAAAAAAAGACGCGAAAACCTCAGACAATTTTCTCCTGACCGCCATACGATGTATTTTCCCACTTTCAACCACCACGTGAGCTCATATATAGCCTCTTTTGTACCCACAAAAGCCCAAGTGTTTACCCACTCTAAAGATATAGAAGCCCTTTTTATCGATCACCGTAGCCTTCTCACACACTTTAGAGTCTTTCTCTTCATCTTTGCACACACCCTTCTACACGTTGAGAGTCGTGTTGTTTGCTTTTGCCCGGACTTCGGTCCGTGGTTTCCTTCCAGTCTGTATATATATATATATTATATATATATATATATTATCGATAACGCCTTTCTAGGCAAGTTCAGGCTCAATCGAGGCATAACTCGATAATGTTAGTCAATATATATATATATATATATGTATATATATATATATACACTTATATATATCAACTGTGTGTCGGACTTTGTTCGATGAGCCTAGACTTCGGTCTGGTGCGTTTACTTTTATATATATATACTTATATATATGAACTGTGGTCGAACTATGTTCGATGATCCTGGATTTTACATCCGGTGCGTTTATTGCTTTCTTATATATATATATATATATATATATATATATATATATATATTTGTTTTGTCCTGCCTGGAGTTTACTTCGTGGCAGTTGACCGCATTTACAGTTTTATTTACATTCTGTCCCGCCTGGAGTTTCCTTCGTGGCGGTTGAACGTATCTACAGCTTTATTTATATTTCTGATCCCCCATGGAGGTGCTTTGTGGTTGGTGATCCCATGCAGATATATATATATTTACCGCTTTTATATATATACCTGCTTATTGCTTTTATACAAATTGCAATATTCTATGCGCCTAGGAATCATGTGATCACAGATTCATCTCATTGGATCAAGATTCGGTTCCCGTGATGGACATTTTCAGCCGTAAGCAGCTTGTAAATTATTCTGCGATGTCTGTATTTCCTCAGATGGTTTCCATACCCACGAGGAAGTCGGCATTATTTTTTTATATATTAATTTCGTACGGATGCTTCGCATTCGTCAAATAAAATCAATCAAGCCGATCACTTAATAAAAATGGGAGTGTAAATGGTCTTAATTCCTATTGAGCAGCAGGGTTTGAAAAACCTCTTTTATAAAACATCATTGCCATATCTTGCTAAAAACAAAATTTTTACTTAAATTCAAATCCTGTGTATATAGGTTCGAAAGAGGCCTCGTACAACTTTCATATAACAGCACATTGACCCACACACACACACGCACACACCCTCAGATAATAGTTTCTTGAAAAGAGGCAGTCACCGTGGTAACACGGATGTCGGGGGGTGCCTAACACATTCCCCTCGCATAACCAAGTCCCCGGACCCTAAATGAATCTCGGTTTCGCCGACCCGTATATCAGTGTCACATCACTGGGTCAATGTGCAAACCTTTTCTCTGTTGTGTTGGAACAACCATTTAAAAAACCAACTGGCGACTCTTAACAGTCCCATCGTCGACATTATACATGTCGGACCTTTTTCACTTGTTTTTTCAAACAAATCTCACCTAAAATGAGAACACCAAAGAACAAGTAACGGAAAAGGACATTACAGGAGGACAGATTCGTCTTTTAAGAGAGAACCCTGAAAGACAATCCAAATCCACACCGGATACTACCAAAAGTTCAGCATTAACCCCGGATCACAATCTTGGAGTAATGGTTTCAACCTCGGATTTAACCCCGAGACCTACAGATTTAATACCGGAACACACACCAGAGAAGACCGATTAATCTCAGAGATAACCCCGAGGTATCCAATCTCAGTCCCAACCATGGGAATAGCCACCAACCTTGGTGATAACCCCAAGGAATGCAGTTTCAGAGATAACCCTAGAAATGCTTGTTTAAAATGCCAGCAGCTTCAATCTCGGCACTCACAATGAAATACATTGTGCCAACACGGCAATTACATCGGGAAGACAGGCACACCTCAGAGATGACAATGAGTATCTTCAACAAATGTAGCAGTCCAATCTCAGCGAAGTCTGAGCAACGTCTGCTTATCGGCCCAATCCGGCAGTAACACCGGTGAGGGGAAACATCGCCACCTCGTCCAACACGATGCCACGTCTCGTCTCTACGCAACAATGTCCCACAAGGCTAACCAATCCCGAGTGACTATTGTGCGGGGTAACGGATAAAAGTTGAAGCTTGAAGACCGGAGGGCATCGTCCCATCTTCAAAGACTTCGTACAAACTCTAATCCCATGCCATCGTATAACTCTCGACAATGGCGGTACGAAACAGGTCCTGAATACCTCAAAACGGATGCCCGGATTACACTTCTAAAAATTCGAGTGGACATTATAGTGCCTGAGTGCACGTACTTCGAGACGACCCGACCCAATGTAATCCAAGGCGGACAGACATGCCTCCTGGTACACTTATAATGAGTCACGGGTACACCTGTGGCACCTTTTGCCTATAAATAAGAGGCTTGGGGTGCTGATTTTTAAGAGAAAAAAGACGGGAAACCACTCAAGACAATTTGCTCTGACTCGCCATACAATGTATTTTCCCACTTTCAAACACACAGTGAGCTCATATATAGCCTCTTTTGTACCCACAAAAGCCCAATGTTTACCCACTCTAAAGATATAGAAGCCCTTTTTATCAGTTAGTTGTAAGCCTTCTCACACACTTTAGAGTCTTTCTCTTCATCTTTGCACACACCCTTCTACATGTTGAGAGACGTGTTGCTTACTTTTGCCCTGGACTTGATTATCTGTGGTTTCCTTCCATCAGATATATATATATATATATATATATATATATATATATATATATTGACTAACATTATTGAGTTATGCCTTGATTGAGCCTGAACTTGATTCCATAACGCGTACTTGCTTTATATATATATATATATATATATATATATATATATATATATATATATATATATATACTTATATATATTAATTGTTGTCTGGACTTTGTTCGATGAGCCTGAACTTTGATGCAGTGCATTTATTCGCTTATATATGTATACTTATATATATCAACCGTGTGTCGGACTTTGTTACGATGAGCCTGAACTTGATGCAGCAAGTGCGTTTACTCGCTTTTATATATATATACTTATATATATGAATCTGTGGTCGAACTATGTTCGATGAGCACAGATTTTACATCCAAGTGCGTTTATTTCTTTCTAATATATATATATATATATATATATATATATATTTGTTTTGTCCTGCTTGGAGTTCCCTTCGTGGCAGTTGATAGTTTTTACATCTTTCTTTACATTTCGTCCTTCGTGGAATTTACTTCATGGCAGTTGACCGCATTTACAGTTTTATTTACATTCTGTCCCGCCTGGAGTTTTCTTCATGGCGGTTGACCGTATCTACAGCTTTATATATATTTATGATCTCCCATGGAGGTGCTTTGTGGTTGGTGATCCTGTCTGTATATATATATTTACCGCTTTTATATATATACCTGCTCATTGCTTTTATACAAATTGCAATATTCATGCGCTTTAGGAATCATGTGATCACAGATTCATCTCATTGGATCTAGATTCGGTTCCGTGATGGACATTTTCAAATTATAAGCGACATAAAATTATTCCTTGATGTCGTATTTCCTTAGATGGTTTCCATACCCACGAGGAAGTCGAATTATTTTTTATATTATTTTCGTATGCGGATGCTTCTGCGATTCAAATCAAATAAAATCAATCAAGCCGATCACTTAATAAAAATGGGAGTGTAAAAGGTCTTAATTCCTATTGAGCAACAGGGTTTGAAAAACCTCTTTTATAAAACATCATTTCCATATCTTGCTAAAAACTGAGTTTTTACATAAATTCAAATCCTGTGTATATAGGTTCGAAAGAGGCCTCACACAACTTTCATATAACAGCACATTGACCCACACACACACACTCAGATAATAGTTTCTTGAAAAGAGGCGGTCACCGTGGTAACACGGATGTCGGGGGGGGGGGGGTGCCTAACACCTTCCCCCCGTATAACCAAGCCCCCGGACCCTAAATGAATCTAGGTTTCACCGACTCGTATATCAGTGTCACATTACTGGGTTAATGTGCAAACCTTTTCTCGGTTGTGTTGGTACAACCATTTAAAAAACCAACTGGCGACTCTTAACAGTCCCATCGTCGACATTATACATGTCGAACCTTGTCGAACCTTTTTCACTTGTTTTTTCAAACAAATCTCACCTAAAATGAGAACAGCAAAGAACAAGTAACGGAAAAGGACATCCAAAAATCCCGACGTCGACAAGTGGCGACTCTGCTGGGGACCTCCAGTAAGAGGACTTAAGCCGCTACTACAATCTTTTCAAAACTGTTATCTGCTTGTGTGTGGATATTGCATTTACATTGGATGAATGTGTACGAATGCATGTCTTGTTTGAGCTTAGTGCTTCGCATCATATCTGCGTGTGATGTTAGTGCTTCTTTTATAAACCGCTTATGATATTAGTGCTTCGCACATGTCATCATTTCATACTGTGAGACGCGATGTATGTGAATGTATAATGTGTGGTCCCTCCACCGAGGCTATCCGTCGGTGTTTGATTCTTTGGACTCGTGAGAAGACTAATTCTCCGAGGCTCAGGAAAGGCACCACCCAAATTCACTCCAGTTGAAAGACCGGATTAACTTCCCATCTAGTAGATTGCGATGATTTAGGAACCTTCATGCCAAAAATCCGCGAGAGTAACGTCAGATAGTTCAGCCTCTGATAAACCCAAAACGAAGGAAAGTCTCTTCATGCCCTCATTTCAATTACTTGTAAACACAATTACTTGTAATTTCATTCCATATCTATCTCCATGTAATGAGAAATATGAAGCAATATGTCCACATACATGCTACAAATAGCTGACACCCGTTTTGCAGGATAAAATTCCTAAAATGGACACATCACATAGCATGTCATTATACACCTTCCCTAAGGACTAAACTATGCCAGTCTTTCGTAGGGAATCAATCGGACCTACTACCCGGTCAAAGTCCAAAAAGGTAATAGGCCTACAGTCAATCATGTCGTCATCAAACCAGACTGAACTTAATCCAGTTTCTCGCAAAGAGTTCGACGGATTAATCAAACAGCTTACAGATTTGGCTGTTCAATTAAAAGAATTACACCAGTCTATACAGCGTCAGAAAATACCCGTACATACTGAGCCCTCCACACAAGGAGGAATTCCGGTCATTACCATACCAGAGCCACAATTGGATATGACCAACAAAACGTAGGATGCTGCCCATTCCACTGGAGATCCAGACAATGGTGACATCAAAAAGAAAGTCCTCCAAATGGAAGAGACCCTTCGCGCTATCAAAGGAATTGGAACACACGGGAGTGTTTCATATGCTGATCTATGTATTTTTCCTGGTGTTCACTATCCAGAAAAATTTAAAACTCCTGATTTTGAAAAATCCTTATACACATTTAAAAGTCTTTATTGGAGAACTAGGATCTTATGTAGAGGATGAAAAACTCAGAATGCAATTGTTCCAAAAAAGTCAAACTGGAGAAGCCCGTTCGTGGTACAAAAGATTAGACAACTCCAAAATTCATAGTTGGGAAGAGCTAGCAAATGCCTTCCTCACTGAATACAGTTTTCAAACTCAGATGGCTCCCGATCGGTATCAAATTACCAAGATCAAAAAATAGTCTAATGAGTCTTTCAGAGAGTATGCCCAAAGGTGGAGATGCCTGGCTGCCCAAGTTAGTCCTGCCATGACAGAATCAGAAATGGTCATGACATTCATAGACATACAAGAAGCTCCCTTCTATGAGAGAGTTTTAGCCTGCATCATCAATCCGTTTTCTAAAATGGTTAAACACGGGGAGATGGCTGAAATGGGGTTGAAGTCAAGAAAGATTCAAGACCTAGCCGCACTCAAAGCTGTTACTGATCACATCTAATTTGGAAATTATGGGAACAACCCCCAGAGGGTCTATAAAAAGAAAGAGGAAGATGTTTCCCTAATACTACAGGGACAAAAAGGCAATCAAAGTATGCCCATTCAAAGGAGAAACTACACTCCCTTTCCAGCACAGTCCGCAAACCCTCCAGTACCAGAAGGTGGAGAAGTCAAACGCCATCGAGTGTTTACACCCTTAGGGGATACCCTTGAGAACATTCTTAAACTTTTGACAACACAGAAGAAAATTACGCATCTTCTTCCACTAGCCAGCCCTAATGGACGGGGTTTCAATGCTGCTAGGAAATGTGCTTATCATGCCGGGGCACCTGGACATGACACTCAGGATTGTTGGGCCTTGAAACACAAGATCCAAGACCTAATAGATAATGGAGAGATCGTAGTCACCAAACCCGATCAGCCTCACGTACAAGACAACCCTCTTCCTCAACACAAAGAAGAAGAGGTCAACATGATTAATTGGAGTAGTGGACAGAGTTCCAACTTTAGCTGTGACTCCCCCCAGACCATCAAAGACGGTGATGACAGATGGGATTATGCTAAGTTCTAGTTCACAATGGAACGAAAGATGAAAGCTCTCTGCAAACAAATTGAGCAATTGGCGGAACTGGTGACTTATCAGCATCAAGTGACTCGGCAATTAATCAGCCAGAAGCATGCCAGTCTCCTACCAATCGTCATGAATATTCCCTCGTCCCTTTTAGAAAATGAAATGTTGGAAGACAAAGTGACGAAGAGAGCAAATGCCAAAGCCCGTCGGGATTTCGTCAACAAACGAGAATTCAACTATTTGGGCCAACCCATGGAGGAAATCCTTCACACGTTAATTAATGAAGGAAGGATCAGTTTCCTTCTACCTCCAATCAATCCCCGTTCGGGACGGTACAACTCTGATGGAGTATGTCAATACCACTCCCGATCTCATGGTCCACGAGATAGAAAAAATCTTGGGCACTCCACCACCTTATTCAAAATCTAATCGACGGTGGTGTATCTTGCACTTGGCGGAATAACGACAACGTATTACGAAACAGTGAGAATCTGAGGCCCTACTAAGTGGAAAAGTGTGGTAGCGATTATATCTCTGAAGGTGATGGGATTAATACTGTTGTCACAACACCGATAATTCAGCTCAAAGGAGGAAGCAATCCTTTGAAAGTGGCCGCTCCCGAGCCAATCAACTTGCCATGCAGAGCACAATATCCTATTGTTAGCTTGCGCAAGGTTCTGTGGAATTATGGAGAAGGTGAAGGATCCACTTCACATACCATTGCTGCAGTGTCTAAGGAAAATCCACTGTATCTTCCCCATCGGGTGATGAACCCCACCACCAAATCAAAGGGGAAAATACTAATGGAGAAGATTGATAAATTCCTCCGCGTTGTGGGTCATAACGATGCCTCGGTGGTTTTAAGCTTGAAGGAAGCTCCACCACAAATATCAATTTTGGACTTGGTCCTAACTTCCGAGAATCACCGGAAGGTCTTGTTAAAGGTTTTGGAAGAAGCCTATCTTCCGACATCAGTGGATAAAGAAAAATTTCAACACATAGTTGATCACATTTTCAACACTAATGTGATATCCTTCACTGATGATGACATACCGCCTGAAGGGATTGGTCATTGCAAACCATTACACATTGTGGACTTGTCCTCCAGATATATGGTGGCTGGAATCTTAATAGAAGGAGGTTCCTCTCTGAATATCTGCCCATATGCCACCTTGGTGAAGATGAATATCAATCTCGACCAAATTCGGAGTAGCCATACTATCATCAAAGCTTTTGATAGAGCCCGCCGTAACTCGGTTGGAGTAATTGAGCTGCTAATCGAAATTGGCCCTCATACATTCCGCGTATCCTTCCATGTGCTCAAGATAGATTCGGGATTCAACCTGCTCTTGGGACGACCATGGATCCATATGGCAGGGGCAGTCCCCTCCACCCTTCACCAACAACTGAAGTACATTATCAACAATAGCCTGGTCACGGTCAACGCTGAACCAGAGATTCCTTAGCATGGGGATATACCGTTCATCAATGCCAATGCAGACGTAGAACCAGTCAGTTTTCATGCTTTGGAAATAAGCAACACCCAATACCACGCTATTGGAGCACCATTGCTCGAACCCCACATTTCTGATGAGGTGATGTCAGCCACTCAAGAAATGATGTCGTTAGGTTATAAACCAGGATAAGGGTTGGGTAAAGATGGCCAGGGTATCCAGTACCCCATTCGATTAACCAAGCAAGTTGGAACAACTGGACTAGGCTATTTTTCCAGCTCTAGTCATATGAATCCTCATAAGCATCAGCAGATTCCTTTGGCTTCAACCATGTGGCGTTTGGCTTCGCCTTCAAACTCCGAGTCCGCATAACCTCCAGTAAAGGTGTCAGCCAATGTTATTGTCATGTTATTTCCTAAGCCGAAACCGGTAAAGGAAAAGAAAATCGTTATTCCAAATCCCGCAATCGAAGAAGAGGAGCGGAGAATCAAGGAAAATGTTGTTCGAATAATGTCGGGCATGCGCATCATCGTCCATGATGAACATACCAACAGATACACCCCAGAGGATGATTGCCCTGACGTAATGGCCATCATTCGGGACAAGGAGGATGATGAAAATCCCTCTATCACTGCGGTCCACCTAGACTTTACCCTTACCAATTGGAACATCATTCCTTGCTTTGGTTGACAAGGGTAAAGCGGGCAGAAATTCTTTTCTGCCCTATAGATACAATAACTGTTTACTTTTACATGCAAGATTAGCGGTTTATTTTGCCAATATATGCTAACACTTGTATATGATCAACGCATTTCATATATACTAAGTGAAAGCATATTTTGTTTGGGGACTCACGAATTTAGATGTGCCCTGTATTTGCGGATCGATGCCTCTCAACACAAGAATTGTACCTTTGATGTAGAGATGAATTCAACCTTGATGGATCCCCAGGATGACATTGAGGTGCCTCCAGAAATTCAAGAATGGGTCAAAGACAAACCCAAACCCAACCTTGATCAAACCACTTCTTTCAATCTCGGAACCTTAGAAAGCCCTAAGTTAATCCAGATTGGTTTAGACCTTACCCCAAACCAACGGAATGACATGGTTACGCTATTAACACAATTCCAGGATGTGTTTGCATGGTCTCATGAAGACATGGTGGGTTTATCCACTGACATTGTCCTTCATCGCCTTCCCATTAAAGAGGGATTCAAGCCGATCAAGCAAAAACTCAGAAGATTAAAACCTGAGTGGAGTTTAAAGGTGAAAGAAGAGATTATGAAACAATTTCAAGCCGACATCATCATGGTGTCTACATATCCTGAGTGGATATCCAACATCGTGCCCGTACCTAAACCTTGAGGGAAGGTGCGAGTTTGCATGGATTACAGGGACTTGAACAAAGCTTGCTTAAAAGATAGCTTTCCCGTGCCATTTATCCACATTCTCATTGACAATACTGCTCAATACGACATGTACTCCTTTGCTGATTGCTTTGTGGGGTACCATCAGATCATGGTTGCCGAGGAAGATCATGAGAAGACTGCTTTCATCACTCCTTGGGGAACTTTTTGCTATAGACGGTTGTCATTCGGCCTCATCAATGCCGGAGCTACCTATCTACGAGCTATGATGGCTCTTTTCCATGACTTAATGCATAAAGAGATTGAGATATACGTGGATGACATCATTGTCAAGTCCCTAAGGAGGATGACCATCTAGACCATCTCGAAAAGTTATTCAACGGTCAAAGTAAATCTGACTTGAAGTTAAATCCAGCTAAGTGCGCCTTTGGCGTCAAGTCAGGCAAGTTGCTAGGATTTCTAGTCAACCACAAAGGGATTGAGCTGGATCCTACCAAAATCCAAGCCATCACGGAAATGCCCATTCCTCAGACAGAGAAGGAAATACGTGGATTTTTGGGATGGATCAACTTCATCAGGAGGTTTATCTCCCAACTCACGGCAACCTGTGAGCCAATCTTCCAGTTATTAAGGAAGAACTACTCCATGAAATGGAATGATGAGTGCCAGAATGCCTTCCTTACAATCAAGAAATAGCTAGTCAAAGCTCCCAGGGATGATGTTCCCCTGTTCATGTATCTGTCCATAAGTAACAATGCCATGTGCTATATGCTGGGACAGAAAGATGATAGAGGCCAAGAACGAGCTATCTATTACCTCAGCAAAAGGTTCAGCATCAGTGAACACAAGTACACTCTGATTGAGAAGACGTGTTGTGCTTTAGCATGTGCTTCCATGAGGTTACAGCATTACCTCCATGGTCACACAACCCATCTCATATCCCGCGTGGAACCTCTCAAGTACGTGTTCAACAAACCCATGTTGAACTGCTGGCTGTCCAGATGGTAGTTGATCATACAACAATTTGACATTGTATATGTGACTCAAAAGTCCATCAAAGGTCAAGGAATCGTAGATCAACTGGCCGCCGCACCTTCAGGGGATTTCAAACCCTTGGAAACATATTTCCCCGATGAAGGAGTAATGACAGTGCAGCAACACCATCTGTACAATACACGCCAATCATGAAAGATGTATTTTGATGGAGCTGTTAACATGGAAGGTTCTGGAGCTGGAGCAATTCTAGTATCTGATATGGGGGAGCAGTATCCCGTTGCCATCAAATTATAGTTTGTCAGCACCAACAATACGGCTAAGTATGAAGGCTGTCTCATGGGGCTAAAACTTGCCCGTTCAATGGGCATCAAGCGGTTAACTGTCCTTGGAGATTCGGAGTTGGTAATCAGACAATCCACCGGAGTCTATCAAACCAAGGAACTACATTTGTTGCCTTACCATCGGCAGGTTTTGAAGATGGTTTTGGAGTTCAAAGAAATCTCCTTTCTACACATTCCTCGTAATAGGAATGATTTCGCGGATGCATTAGCAACTTTTGCCTCCTTGATTCGCATATCAGACAAGGAACACTTGCCAAGCGTCACAATTTCCTTGCACAAGGCCCCAGCCTATGGGAATTACGTTGGAGAAGTATCAGATGAGCTACCTCGCATCCAACCTCCTTGGTATCAGCATATCAAGGAATATCTGCGAGATGGATCTACACCAGCTGAGGTGAGCCTGACTGAGAAAAGGCGGATCCATCGACTTGCTATGAAGTTCTACTTGAGTGGAGATGCGCTCTATAAAAGAGATGCATGACTAGGTCTCCTCAGGTGTCTAGACAAAGATCAAGACCAAAGGCTTATGGATGAAATCCATGGCGAGTCTGTGGCCCCCACGTGAGTGGCCCCTCCTTGTCGAGAAAGTCCTCGGGGCGGGACATTATTAGCTATCTCTCAAGGTGATTGCCATGACCACGTCAAAAGATGCTATCGATTGCGATTTCATGGGAATGCTATACACGCCCCTCCACGGGAGCTCCACAATATGAGTTTGCCTTGGCCCTTCTCAATGTAGGGAATGGACGTTATTGGGCCCATTGAGCCTAAAGCCAGTAATGGTCACCGATTTATCTTCACCATGATCGACTACTTCACCAAGTGGGTAGAAGCAGCCTCCTTCCCCAAGGTCACTAAAGAAGTCATCATTGCTTTCATTAGAAACAATGTCGTTTGTCGATATGGACAACCAGAGGTGATTGTGTCAGACAATGCCAAAAACCTCAACAACAAAATGATGGAGGAGTTATGCAGTAAATTCCACATCAAACATCTTAACTCTGCCATTTATCGTCCGAAGATGAATGGTGTTGTTGAAGCGGCTAACAAAAATATCAAGAAGATTATGCAAAAGATGTCAGCCAACCACAAAGATTGGCCTAACCTGTTGCCTCTTACTCTGTTAGCCTCTGAGAACCATAATGCGCGATTTCAACCGGGCAACCCCTATGCTTTAACCTATGGGATGGAAGAAGTGCTCCCCATAGAAGTTGAGATGGAATCTCTAGAGTGTTGATCGACGCTCAGCTGGATGAAAACCAATGGGTACAAGACAGGTATCACCAATTGTCTTTGATAGATGAAAGGCGAACCGCAGCTATCTTCCATGGTCAGCTATACCAGCAAAGGATCGCCAGATCCTATAACAAAAAAGTCCGGCTACGGCAATTTAAACAACATGACTTGGTTCTAAAGAAGATTCTTGACAATCAAGATCAGGCCAAAGGAAAATTCGCTCCTAACTGGGAAGGCCCGTTTATTATCAAATAAGTATTGATAGGAGGCGCTCTCAGATTACAAGAAATGGACGGCGATGAATTTCCACAACTCATCAACTCATACACCGTGAAACGGTATTATGTCTGAAGTAACCAGCAAACACCCCGGTGCATCATCATCAGGTCACCAGTCATTCCGGTTCTTTAACCCTTTACCACCTACAACTTGCTACACTTTTCCCCTCAGGGAAACATACTCTTCAAGCTAGCAGCCTGGCTTTTTCCTGTGCGCTCATACAACTTAGGTCATCCCACCGCGGATTGAACCTCTTGTGTTCGCAGTTTGGCTACCCATACATGGGACCAAACTTCTCCTGCCGGCAGTTTATCCTCAACCTAGGCTTAAACTTTCTCCTCCTCGCACTCTGACCTGCACATGGGATTACGCTTTTCTTCTCGGCCTGAGGGGCGAACTACGTCGACCTGATCTCCTCATCAATAGGAGTACGTAGGCAACCATGTTACATGGCTCGGTCTCAATAAAACAAAAATAACAAAAACATTTCTACCCTCTTCTACTTATAAAAGCAAAAACAACCAAAAACATTCCTACACCATATCAGCCATATACAACGTTGAACCTCTTACACCAGGTTCAAACTACGCAGACCTGATCTCCTCTTCAATAGGAGTACATAGGCAGCCATTCATGGTGCAGTCTCACCCCCTACCAAAATACAAACCATTGTCAGCGGGTATTGGGATTCTCTTTTAATCCACTACATTTCATTCGGTTTCAGACCAAAGGGATGGAATTACCTGAACTCCTCCCAAATACGAGATTCGGCGACCATCTAAGCTGCGGTCATACCTCGAAGAGCAATACTAAACCTTAAGAGGTGGAATTAACTAGGCTTCTCCTAAATAGAAGTACTGGCGACCATCTGTAGTGCGGTCAATCTCAGAGAGGAAAGCCACAATCTTCTCCACATTTCCATTCAGAAACAAGTCCCAAGACACCAAAGATGGTAGGGATATACATAGATCGATGATCCATTCTGAACTATCCAAAGACAGCTCAATGTCCATCCACCAAGGAAGAATTCAGAATTCATCCAGATCACAAGCCCTGAAGCAGCAGGCAAAATATCAAGCAAATAGCAAGGCATATCTAAAAGGGAAGTGATCCAAAAATATATTTCCCTATCATATATAATGTTGTTTGATATATATACAATGTGAACTGTACATTACAAAATGGCTAAGCTAGTTTGTGCAGGTAAATACAAGATCATCTACGAATCAGGTTACATGCGAGCTAGCAAGACCAACATGGCATCCCTCTCAGATGAAGGAGGTAAAGTTGTAGTCTCCTGGATAAGAATATCCACACGATCCAACAGATCTGTAGCCATCTGCATGATGACCATATGCTCATCGATATAAGCACTCATCTCTGTGATCATACCAGTGGTAAGGGACCTACTGCAGTACTATCTGTGACAGCCACATCCTGGGCAGATATAGCACTATCCCGCTCAACTCTCACTGCGTCTCTGTCTGACCTGGCCTCATCCCGCTCAACAATAGCGGCATCTAAACGAGTTAATGCCTCGTCTCTCTCTAATAGGGTGGCGTCCCTCACATCAAGAGCAGTCGACATCATAGATCGAATCTGGTCTCTCTCAAAGGTCATCAGATGAAGACTCTGCTCTAAATACTGTGTCGAGTGCTTGATCACAAAAGTACTGGTACTAGGAGAATCCAGAAGAAATACTGGCAACCCAACAGCGGTATCCTCCTCGATGTAGGTATCAATGTCCTCTATAGGCTCTACATCATCTAACTCAATCTCCAGTACTGCAAATACTGCTGCAGCCGATAAAACCTTCGTCTCCATCCATGCGGAGAACTCTGCGGAATAACTGGGATGACTAGCAGGAAAAGCAGCTATCTCACGTTGATCCCAGCAAGCGTATACACAAGATCTGTCCTCGGCTGAGAGGTATCGAGAAGCTGAGCGCTGACCTGCCGCCCCCTCGAAAGGAAGAAAATCCTAGAACTGGTCAAACTACGACATCACGGCCAATGGATGATAAGTCGTCACGCCCCTCAAGCCAGCCAAAGGGAGGAAATCTATGCCCAGAGCATGAGCAATGAAGCTGTATGGTGAGCAAAGCCCCGAGCACAACAATATGCTAAATGGATCTCGGATATCTGCCAAAAATGCGGACCAGGACTGAGCATCTACACACTCTGATGGCTGAAAGGAATACGACATAGCCACCTCATAAGAGAAACAATACTCGTGCCGTCTAAAGGTACCAACTGGTCGCAAATGTGACATAAACCACATATACTGACATGGCCAGAACTCCCCAGTAAACACACACAACGACAGTAAATCTACAGCGATGGGACGACGATCGCAAGATCTCTCGCCACGATCATAGGTACAATGATGGTACGACCCTCCCCGAGAGCTCTCACCGCCATGATAATGCCTATATCTATCTCATCCATGTATCGCATGATGTACACGTATGACAAGTACATAGTATCGATTACATCAACTCTAAATTAACGCCAATGATCCTCCGGCACGTGAAATCCCCAGAATGTCGTGAGTAGCTATCCTCTGCACCAAATCATCACACGAAAATCTTTGAGAGATCACATAGCGGATGTCACTCATCCCGCACCACTCTGCGCCTCAATCCGTGTGAGAGTCATGAATAGTCTACTCATGTCTCCCAAAGCCATGTGTACGCAAGGTCGGTCTAGGGGCAGCATCGTCAAACGGGCATACTCTTCTAGAGTAGGAGTCAACTCATGGGTGCCAAAGAGAAATACCTGCCTATCAGCTAGTCAATGCTCTAGCATCCCATCTACAAATCTTGCAGGAAGCTGAAATGCCAAAAGTGTCATGGTATGCTGCAATAACAGATCTACAGTCACCCTATCTGGTGGTGACATGCTATCGTACCACGAGCGTATACCCAATACCACCATTGACGGTGGGATATGATCAATACGGCTAACTGTCGAAGAAGACATCTGTGTGGGCCGTGTCATAGGACCATCTAGGGGTCAATATCGAGTATCTCTGGACATATATACATACGCATAACATGATACATGCATAACAGATAATGGATGGCAATATGATATAGGGAATGAAAAAAAACGGTGCATAAATTCCTAAATATATCATCATCTAATACATCAGTTCTATACAGCTACCAGTACATGAAAATGGGGCACAAACGCCCTGCTACTAACAGAGGCCTATCAAAAGATATAGCGAGAATACACATCAGAAGAAGACAATGGTCTTGATGTCCACATCCTCAATCTTGTCCACCTGATGTAATTCCTCCTGAGTCACTGGATCTCTATCAACAGGGATGTCAGGCCTATAAAGGGGAGGATCTGCGCCAGCAAAACCAAATGGGTCATCTGAGGGGCCAGCACCTGAGCTAGAAGGAACAAATGTCTCCGCCTCTGCTGGATCTCTGCCCAAATGCCGAATAAATATCTGTGCCCGATCCAACTGCTGGGCCAAGCTATCAATTTGGGTCAAATGAGTCGGAGCTCGGACACAAGCCACCCAATCCGTCATCATCAAAGATCCTGGAACCATGTCCCCCATAAACTGTGTGGCACGGGACTGGGAACCAATAGTGCGAGGGAGCCACCAGCGCTGGAATGTCTCCTGAGTACACGGACCCTCAGATAAATCAAAACCGTCAACTCCCAACAATGGAATATCAATGGCGGGTGACTGTGATACAGGCCAATGACGCCTAACAGGAGGCAAGATCGGTATACAAATCTCCCCTGTGGTGCTCCTAATAGCACGCTCTCCTAAATAGAGCTCCCAGCCTCCATCGGTAAAAAGAGGAAATCTCCGGGTGGAAATCAAATACTCTATTCCAGTATGGTGTCCATCCTCAAAACCGATGATCAAATGATCCCCTGAATATGGAATCCATGTGTATGATTGTACAAGCTCTTGTAATCTAGTTCATTACATTGAGCGAGTTGAACTTTCCTAAATCTTGATATTATTATTAAAAGTATATATTATTCTAATAGATTGATTCAAATGAGATTGTTCTAACTCTTTTGAATATGGTACTATGCACACATACTATGTCCATTTAATTGTACATTGTTGTTATTCGATCTATGACTTTTGATAACCTAGTTCAATTATATATTGTTGTATTAAACCTTCAAGTAGTAAGCAAACTTTTATTGATTGAACTAAATTTCTAAAACCACTGACAAGTTAGTTCCGAGCTAAACTTTCTTTAGTACGGAAATTCTAAATCCAAACTGTGACGAATAACCCTAACATAGGGGATTTTATATGTGTAACGTTTAGATGTTTGTGCACAATACATTGTATAAAGGGCAGATCCCCTTAAGTACATTAAGTAGGGTATGTATAGTCTAAATGACTGTTAAGGTTGGGGTAGTAATTCCTAATCACCGGGGACATAGTTCATTGTCTTAAGACCCTCATATATTAAATTTGAACTTGTTTTATATTTTTGATTCGTAGAACAAGTTCATTATTGTTCAGCATTCGTTGTTCACTCTCATGTTGTTATCATTACTACTCTTTATATCAGTGAGCAATTGTTTATTCACTCTTGCAATTAACACTACAGCTAAAGTTGAAAGAGTTGATGAGCCATCTACGAGCAAAGGAAAGGGCAAGATGTCCAAGTGTTGAAGATTTATGAGAATTTATTTAGGTGAATTATATTATAACACTTGTTTTATTTTATGATGTATTTCGCAAACTGATGTAATAATTTATGGTTTTACCAGGGATTGTTTTGAGATGATGTAACCTTTTAATGGGAAGATTATTGTTTAAGTTATTTAAATTATTTATTTATCGTTTATGATGGGTAGTTAGATGTAATAGTTTTTTATAGTGAGCACCAAATCCTAAGGGAATGGAGTATCCTTTATGATGCGTTTTTTTGCATGACAATTGTAATAATGAAGTTTGTATTTGGAAATTGCATTGAGTGTAGTTCGTGGCGACTCATAATAGGTTGTGTGGATTGGACCTATTTTGGGGGCGTTATAGAGAGAGCCATCTCCATTAATCACTGTTATGGGTCAGGAGCATGTGTAGGGTAATTGACGAACATTATGATACTTTTGTAGCTTACATACATGGTAAGTTTCTTAACTTCATTCTCTTTATTAATGAATGCAAGTTCCTTATCCTAAACTTTGATTGAGCAAGTTTCATAGCTATGCTATCTTTATGTCAAGGAAGCTTTCAATTCCTAAATTTTACATTAAAGTTGAGCAAGCCTATTGATTCTATCTTGTGTATGATTGTACAAGCTCTTGTAATCTAGTTCATTACATTGAGCGAGTTTCACTTTCCTAAATCTTGATATTATTATTCAAAGTATATATTGTTCTAATACATTGATTCAAATGAGATTGTTCTAACACTTTTGAATATGGTACTATGCACACATACTATGTCTATTCAATTGTACATTGTTGTTATTCAATCTATGACTTTGATAACCTTGTTCAATTATATATTGTTGTATTAAACCTTCAAGTAGTAAGCAAACTTTTATTAATTGAACTAATCTATAATGGAATAGTGTTCTAAAATTCTAGAACCACTTACAAGTTAGTTCCGAGCTAAACTTTCTTTAGTACAAAAATTCTAAATCCAAACTATGACGAATAACCCTAACATAGGGGATTTTGTACGTGTAACGTTTAGATGTTTGTGCACAGTACATTGTACAAAGGGCTGATCCCCTTAAGTACATTAAGTAGGGTATGTATAGTCTAAAAGACTTTTATGGTTGGGGTAGTAATACCTAATCACCGGGGTCATAGTTCGTTGAATTAAGACCCTCATATATTAAATTCAAACTTGTTTTCTATTTTTGATTCGTAGAATAAGTTCATTATTGTTCAGCATTCGTTGTTCACTCTCATGTTGTTATCATTACTACTCTTTATATCATTGAGCAATTGTTTGCTCACTCTTGCAATTAACACTGCAACTAAAGTTGAAAGAGTCGATGAGACATCTACGAGCAAAGGAAAGGGCAAGATGTCCAAGTGTTAAAGATTTATGAGAATTTATTTCGGTGAATTATATTATAAGACTTGTTTTATTTTATGATGTATTTCGCAAACTGATGTAATAATTTATGGTTTTACTTGGGATTGTTTTGAGATGATGTAACCCTTTAATTGGAAGATTATTGTTTAAGTTATTTAAATTATTTATTTATCCTTTATGATCGGTAGTTAGATTTAATAGTTTTTGATAGTGAGCACACCAAATCCTAAGGGAATGGAGTATCCTTTATGATGGGTATTTTTGTACGACAATTGTAATAATGAAGTTTGTTTTTGGAAATTACATTGAGTGTAGTTCGTGGCGACTCATAATAGGTTGTGTGGATTGGACCTATTTCGGGGGCGTTACAGAGAGAGCCATCTCCATTAATCACTGTTATGGGTCAGGAGCATGTGTAGGGTAATTGACGAACATTATAATACTTGTGTAGCTTACATACAAGGCAAGTTTCTTAACTTCATTCTCTTTATTAATGAATGCAAGTTCCTTATCCTAAACTTTTATTGAGCAAGTTTCATAGCTATGCTATCTTTATGTCAAGCAAGCTTTCAATTCCTAAATTTTACATTAAAGTTGAGCAAGCCTATTGATTCTATCTCGTGTATGATTGTACAAGCTCTTGTAATCTAGTTCATTACATTGAGCGAGTTTCACTTTCCTAAATCTTGATATTATTATTCAAAGTATATATTGTTCTAATACATTGATTCAAATGAGATTGTTCTAACACTTTTGAATATGGTACTATGCACACATCTTATGTCTATTCAATTGTACATTGTTGTTATTTGATCTATGACTTTGATAACCTTGTTCAATTATATATTGTTGTATTAAACCTTCAAGTAGTAAGCAAACTTTTATTGATTGAACTAATCTATAATGGAATAGTGTTCTAAAATTCTAGAACCACTTACAAGTTAGTTCCGAGCTAAACTTTCTTTAGTACAGAAATTCTAAATCCAAACTGTGACGAATAACCCTAACATAGGGGATTTTGTACGTATAACGTTTAGATGTTTGTGCACAATACGTTGTACAAAGAGCTGATCCCCTTAAGTACATTAAGTAGGGTATGTATAGTCTAAATGACTGTTAAGGTTGGGGTAGTAATACCTAATCACCGGGGACATAGTTCGTTGTCTTAAGACCCTCATATATTAAATTCGAACTTGTTTTCTATTTTTCATTCGTAGAACAAGTTCATTATTGTTCAGCATTCGTTGTTCATTCTCATGTTGTTATCATTACTACTCTTTATATCACTGAGCAATTGTTTGCTCACTCTTGCAATTAACACTGCAGCTAAAGTTTAAAGAGTCGATGAGACATCTACAAGAAAAGGAAAGGGCAAGATGTCCAAGTGTTAAAGATTTATGAGAATTTATTTAGGTGAATTATATTATAAGACTTGTTTTATTTTATGATGTATTCCGCAAACTGATGTAATAAATTATGGTTTTACCTGGGATTGTTTTGAGATGATGTAACCCTTTAATGGGAAGATTATTGTTTAAGTTATTTAAATAATTTATTTATCCTTTATGATGGGTAGTTAGATGTAATAGTTTTTGATAGTGAGCACCAAATCCTAAAGGAATGGAGTATCCTTTATAATGGGTATTTTTGTACGACAATTGTAGTAATGAAGTTTGTATTTGGAAATTGCATTGAGTGTAGTTCGTGGCGACTCATAATAGGTTGTGTGGATTGGACCTATTTCGGGGGCGTTACAGAGAGAGCCATCTCCATTAATCACTGTTGTGGGTCAGGAGCATGTGTAGGGTAATTGACGAACATTATAATACTTGTGTAGCTTACATACAAGGCATGTTTCTTAACTTCATTCTCTTTATTAATGAATGCAAGTTCCTTATACTAAACTTTGATTGAGCAAGTTTCATAGCTATGCTATCTTTATGTCAAGCAAGCTTTCTATTCCTAAATTTTACATTAAAGTTGAGCAAGCCTATTGATTCTATATCGTGTATAATTTTACAAGCTCTTGTAATCTAGTTCATTACATTGAGCGAGTTTCACTTTCCTAAATCTTGATATTATTATTCAAAGTATATATTGTTCTAATACATTAATTCAAATGAGATTGTTCTAACACTTTTGAATATGGTACTATGCACACATACTATGTCTATTCAATTGTACATTGTTGTTATTCGATCTATGACTTTGATAACCTTGTTCAATTATATATTGTTATATTAAACCTTCAAGTAGTAAGAAAACTTTTATTGATTGAAATAATCTATAATGGAATAGTGTTCTAAAATTCTAGAACCACTGACAAGTTAGTTCCGAGCTAAACTTTCTTTAGTACAGAAATTCTAAATCCAAACTGTGACGAATAACCCTAACATAGGGGATTTTGTACGTGTAACGTTTAGATGTTTGTGCATAATACATTGTACAAAGGGCTGATCCCCTTAAGTACATTAAGTAGGGTATGTATAGTCTAAATGACTGTTAAGGTTGGGGTAGTAATACCTAATCATCGGGGACATAGTTCGTTGTCTTAAGACCCTCATATATTAAATTTGAACATGTTTTCTATTTTTGATTCGTAAAACAAGTTCATTATTGTTCAGCATTCGTTGTTCACTCTCATGTTGTTATCATTACTACTCTTTATATCAATGAGCAATTGTTTGCTCACTCTTGCAATTAACACTGCAGCTAAAGTTGAAAGAGTCGATGAGACATCTACGAGAAAAGGAAAGGGCAAGATGTCCAAGTGTTAAAGATTTATGAGAATTTATTTAGGTGAATTATATTATAAGACTTGTTTTATTTTATGATGTATTCCGCAAACTGATGTAATAATTTATGGTTTTACCTAGGATTGTTTTGAGATGATGTAACCCTTTAATGGGAAGATTATTGTTTAAGTTATTTAAATTATTTATTTATCCTTTATGATAGGTAGTTAGATGTAATAGTTTTTGATAGTGAGCACCAAATCCTAAGGGAATGGAGTATCCTTTATGATGGGTATTTTTGAACGATAATTGTAATAATGAAGTTTGTATTTGGAAATTGCATTGAGTGTAGTTTGTGGCGACTCATAATAGGTTGTGTGGATTGGACCTATTTCGGGGGCGTTACAGAGAGAGCCATCTCCATTAATCACTGTTATGGGTCACGAGCATGTGTAAGGTAATTGACGAAAATTATAATACTTGTGTAGCTTACATACAAGGCATGTTTCTTAACTTCATTCTCTTTATTAATGAATGCAAGTTTCTTATACTAAACTTTGATTGAGCAAGTTTCATAGCTATGCTATGTTTATGTAAAGCAAGCTTTCTATTCCTAAATTTTACATTAAAGTTGAGCAAGCCTATTGATTCTATATCGTGTATAATTGTACAAGCTCTTGTAATCTAGTTCATTACATTGAGCGAGTTTCACTTTCCTAAATCTTGATATTATTATTCAAAGTATATATTGTTCTAATACATTGATTCAAATGAGATTGTTCTAACTCTTTTGAATATGGTACTATGTGCACATACTATGTCTACTCAGTTGTACATTGTTGTTATTCGATCTATGACTTTGATAACCTTGTTCAATTATATATTGTTGTATTAAACCTTCAAGTAGTAAGCAAACTTTTATTGATTGAACTAATCTATAATGGAATAGTGTTCTAAAATTCTAGAACCACTGACTAGTTAGTTCCGAGCTAAACTTTCTTTAGTACGGAAATTCTAAATCCAAACTGTGACAAATAACCCTAACATAGGGGATTTTGTACGTGTAACATTTAGATGTTTGTGCACAATACATTGTACAATGGGCTGATCCCCTTAAGTACATTAAGTAGGATATGTATAGTCTAAATGACTGTTAAGGTTTGTTGTCTTAAGAACCTCATATATTAAATTCGAACTTGTTTTATATTTTTGATTCGTAGAACAAGTTCATTATTGTTCAGCATTCGTTGTTCACTCTCATGTTATTATCATTACTACTCTTTATATCAGTGAGCAATTGTTTGCTCACTCTTGCAACTAACACTGTAGCTAAAGTTGAAAGAGTCAATGAGCCATCTACGAGCAAAGGAAAGGGCAAGATGTCCAAGTGTTGAAGATTTATGAGAATTTATTTAGGTGAATTATATTATAAGACTTGTTTTATTTTATGATGTATTTCGCAAACTGATGTAATAATTTATGGTTTTACCAGGGATTGTTTTGAGATGATGTAACCTTTTAATGGGAAGATTATTGTTTAAGTTATTTAAATTATATATTTATCCTTTATGATGGGTAGTTAGATGTAATAGTTTTTGATAGTGAGCACCAAATCCTAAGGGAATGGAGTATCCTTTATGATGGGTATTTTTGCACGATATTTGTAATAATGAAGTTTGCTTTTGGAAATTTAATTGAGTGTAGTTCATGGCGACTCAGAATAGGTTGTGTGGATTGGACCTATTTTGGGGGCGTTACATTTGGTATCAGAGCTTAGGGATATGGTCGCTGGCGAAGATCTGACTCTAGAACTAGGAGAGGAGAGACGAGTAATATACTTCGCTAGTGTGTGACTTACCTAAGCTGAAATTTCTTACTTGATAAATTGACAAATTGTGATATGTCAATTAACCTTTGTTTTGAAGCTGTAATCTAGAATTAACAATGGAGTAATCATGATGATAAGGAAGATGGAATCTGAAAGCAAAGTATTCTCAACTCTTCGAAATACCAGGTACATAAATTTCGGGGACGAAGTTTCATAAGGAGGGGAGATTGTAAGACCCCGAATTTTATGAAATAATAGTATTCAATTTTATTTTTTTTAGTAAATAGTTAAATTGATAAAAGTTTAAAGTTATGGGTGAAATATGCAAATTTTGTAAAATAAGCAAGTGGTTATAAAATATTCATTGTTGTCGGGGAATATCATTTGGTCGTGGAATATTCTTATTGTTTCAAAAATATTACGTATTGACCAAGCATGACCATTTGTGGGCCCCATAATAGAATAACTTTCAGATGAAGAAAACAACAAGTATTTTTTTTTTATATAAATAAAGGCGTAGTTGTTATCATTAAAACTGTTGGAATACCCGGTGGTTAAAATACAGTAATACGCGTGGTTGCAAAACAACACACAGTATTGCACATTATTTTTGAATTACTGATTCTTACGTAAGAAGGCACTACTCAATAATTGTTATAGTAATTACTGTTCAGTATTTTATTTTATTGATTCAATAATTGCTACGTTGATATTTTATATTATTGTTGTTTCAATAATTGTCGTTGCACAATATTTCCCATAATCAGATCAATAATTCATATTATTTTGAAAAATATTAGATAACATTATTGGCGATGTCTAGAAATTTTTGTCGAGGAAAGGGGTTAGGTCATCTAATTGCGCGCCAATAAGGAGAAATCCTTATCGGAAAGCCCCCTCTTTCTTGGGAACGACCTAGTTGTCGTAATTGTGATTCTGTAATATTATTTGTGAATAATTAATTATTAATTTTTATGATAAGGAAATATTTATTTTATGTGGATATAAATGATGGATAGGCAAATATTTATTTTGTATGGATATAAATGAAGAAATTAATGCTGAGGTGTTTTATCAGTATTTTATCGGAATGGAGGAATTCTTAGAAAAGTGTCAATTGTTGAAAATTGATATTTTATCTTACATTATAAATGTATAATGTTGTTATATAATAATATAATAATGGTGATATTTTCATAATAAATTCACGGTGCATGAATCAAATGAGAGAAATCTATAAATCAAAAGAAGAACAAAATATGGGATTTTCAGAAAAATCAGTTTATTACTTGATTTTGTAAAATCCATAACTATTTGTGTATAATGAGTTAGGAGATGAGCCATATATCAAAAGAAAGCCCTAGAAGTATGCTAAGCGTAGAAATTTGAATCACCCTAATATTCTTTGTGGATTGTTCGTGGTGACTGTTTGAGTGAAACTGGTACGAGGGACTTATAGTCTGAAAAATCAAATTAGTGTTCTTAAAGCTCTATTGCGTGAGTTATAATTTTAATCCGACCGTTGGATCATTGGGATTTTTTGATATGTTATACATATATAAGTTGAGAATATGTCCACAAATTTTGAACTATTAAAAATTAACGTATGATTTGATATGAATTTTAAGGTGTTGAAAATCGTCTATATGTGGATTTCGGTCATTTTTCGTTTGGAATTTAGAAAAACTTAAAATTACAAAGTTGTAGAGAATTTAATTTCCTATGGAATGGACATAAAATTCATATTTTTCTGATAAAATGGCTATTTATTATGAATTATTGAAGTTTCGGAAATTAAATATTTTTATTAAAATTATGGGTGAGACCCACTTTTATTTTTTGGAAACATGTGGCTGCAAAACATTTCCAAGATGGTTGGCTTAGTTTTTCAAATGAAGTGTGCGTAAGAAGAAAGAAAAAAATAATAATATTTTATTATTTTAGTCTCCTTTGCGTTCTAGCATTTTTCTATAAATAGGGTGCTTAGTTAAAATTGAAAATCACACCAGAAACAAGTTTTTTTTCTGTCTCTCTATATATATTATCGAGCGTATTTTGTGAGTATTTAGATACTTTGAGATTTTCTTTTCAGTGCAAGTTTCCTTCGGCATTGCATCCGAAATTTCAGCCAGAAGTACTATTCTTTTGAGGTAAGGGATAGTAAGGGATGTTATTTTCTTCATAATGATATTATTCTTTCAATATCATTATACTGAAATATTGGTATGGATTTTATTGTGGAATTTCTATATTTTTTATGTCGGGGTTACTATTCACGTATACGGCATAATTTACTTATATGGCACTATTCATGTATATGGCACTATTTAAGTATATGTCATTATTTACGTATACGGTACTATGTATGAATACGGAGTATTATTCACGAGTTACTATTAATAAGTTACTATTCACGAGTTACTATTCAAGAGTTACTATTCACGACAAATTTAGTTTCTTTTTCTGACCAAATTATCGTTGATTTATGAATCTTACTCTTGAAATTATATGCAGTTGTTGATCATATTGTTTTTTTATTATCATATATAACATTTTTATAATCCTAGTGATGAAATTTCTCTTTGACTTGAGTGTAAAGATGACTAGATTATTGGTATAATTGTGACTATGGGTTCTCTTTGGCCAGTAGTGCAAAGTTGAATTGTTGACTGGTATGATCATGACCATTGAATTTATAATTGAATATCTTTAGCTTAAGTGCAAAGATGAATTGATCAACATGGTTATAATTATTGTTTATATAAATTCTGAAATGATTATTTATTTCTTTGAGATATTAATATCTTTGGCCTGTAGTGCAAAGATGATCTGTTGTTGAATATCTTTGGCCTGTAGTGAAAAGATGACCTATTGTTGCATATCTTTGGCCAGTAGTGTGATAATCCGGGATTTCAAATAATCCAAATTTCACGAATAAATTTTTTTTATTTAATATTGACTGTTAATATTGTACTGTGTATCTGTGATACGAGACTCGAGAATTAGTCAATCTGTGTATTAACTGAGAAAATAGAGTAGAGTTGTGCTTAACAGCTTTAGAAACCCTAACCCTAATTTTTGGATAGGGATTCGATAGAAAATATAATTCATATAATTATATTAATAAATATGTGTTTGTACTATATAGGAATTTTGATCAATGATTGATCGGATAAGGATTGTAATTAATAAACCTTAATAAGGGATTAGAAACCCTAATCTCAGATTTAGAAAATCAATTGTACAGTTAAAAACCCTAATTGTACGCCAAGAAACCCTAATTTCATATTTGAGAATCCTAAACCCTAAATTTGGAAACCCTAATCCTAATTGGCAAGCATAAGGTGTTTATTAAACTTAAAATAGGATTAAAAAACCCTAATTATATTTTAGTATCTATATTTCTATTTTACAAACCCTAATTGTAATTTAGAAATTTTATTTTTCTAATTAAAACCCTAATTAGAAATTTTGGAAATTAAATATTTCAAACCTAAGGGTTTGTACAATTGTCTAGAATACCATTAAAATTTCATGAACAATTACCAAAATGCCCTTTTTAGTATATTTTAATAGCAAACTTGCAAATCTAGCAAATATTGGGGTTGGTAATCTACTACATTGACTTGGGGACCAAAAATTCGAGCAAATCAACCAGCACAACAGATTCACTAGCAACATATCATTGTATAAATAAGATTACAAGAGAGAGAAAGTCCATTTTGTTAGAAAATTTGCTCTCAAGCTCTCCACCACTCATTCTCTCTCTAAACTCCCGAATATGTGAAGTATTTCAGTGACATATTACCTTTCTAAAACACCATTAACAGATAAGGAGATCTAAGATCAAGCATATTCAAGAGAAGGTATAAACCCCAAGTCCCTATTTGATCTTATTTAGTAAAAAAGATTTTGTGTTTAGATGTTTGCTAGAAGGTGTTTTATGATGATCTATGGTGATATACAATATATCCATGGCATCAAATGGCTTTAAAAACCAAGTTTTCAAAAACTGCTCAAGAACAGTCAAAGTCGTCTGACGAGCTAATTAATGTCAGTGGCAGTAGATCTTTGTGTAGTTATGATTTTTGTTGTTTGATGTTTTAGATCTGTAGTCTGGTAGGAGGTCTTTGTTCTTCAATTGAAAAAAAAGTTATATGATGTCTAGATTTCATTTTATTCATGGTCAAATAACATTGATCAACGTTGACCAGCTAAAATCTGGGCAACCCAGAAATTTAAAATATCCGTCTGATAAGAGTTTTAAGCTTATTGATCAGTTCGGTTTTATACTTTTTGGTGTTGTTGTTGTATTAAACTTGTAGCCTGTTGTATGAAATTGAGATCCATGGTTTTACTTTCCACAAACAGAGTTTATATCGAGTGTAATTAATGGTGAAAGTAGACCATTTGATCACGGATGAAGTTTCTGGATTTTCCAAAAACTGTTGGAACAAGCTGTGTGACAAGGTTTGACCAGATTTAATCTGGTGATTGTGTTATAGTTTGACTGTGATCATGTTATGTCGTTGTTCTTGTCATACGTACTACATGTTTAAACCAATAACCAACCTATTTGATGACAAGAACACCTAAATAATTGGGCTGGAAAGTGACCTCATGCAACTGCCTGGGTTTCTGGGTTACCCAGAAAACCTAGCAGTCGTCTAACAATACGTTTAAGAGGCTAGATCTCTTTGTTATGATTTTGTTTGAGCAAGATGATGATTGATTCATGTAGTGTTACATAAAAACTACATGATCAATGTTTAACATTGCCAAGAACATGTATATATTGGAAATCACACACGGTCAAACCATGACCCTTGTACACTGAGATTGTCAGTGTTCTTGAGCCAACAACACCAAAGGCAACAAACAAGTGTCGCTAAAGGCCTATAGCGACGATTTTCATTTATTTTAATTTCTGATTTTCTGAAAATTATTTAAAAATAAAAATTATTAAAAATGGTTTTAAAAATTATTTTAAATTATGAAAAATAATTTTTGACCAATTGAAGTATTTTTCTTTAATATTTATAATTATTTAAATATTAAATGTATTTAATTTATTTAATTAGTGTATTAAATAAATTAGAGGAAAATGATTTAATATTATGAAAAATCATTTTAAATAAGAATAATGTATTTAAAAATATTTTGAGTTATAAAATGTAACTTTTAATATTTTTGAAGAATTTTCATTAATAAATTAATATTAATGATATTAGATTTATTTAATTATTAAATTAAATAAATAAGATAAAAATGATTTTATTGATTTAAAAATTATTTTAAATAAGAATAAAGTGTTAGAAAATATTTTGAATTATAAAATTTAATTTTCAATATTTTTGGAGAATTCTAGTTAATAAATTAATATTAATGATATTTGATTTATTTACTTATTATATTAAATAAATGAATTAAAAATGATTTTATTGATTTAAAAATCATTTAAAGTGAGAAAAATGATTTAAAAATATTTTAAGTTATAATTAATGACTTTTAATATTTGGATAACAATTTCATTAATATTTAGATATTAATGGTGATGATTTAAAAATGATTTTAATTATTTTAAAAATCATTTAAGTAGAATATTGATGATTTAAAAATATTTTAAGTTATTAATAATAACTTTAATATTTTGACAAGTATAACATTAATATTTTTATATTATTAAATATTAATGATAATAAGATTAATTGATAATTAAATCATTTAAAATGATTTAAGTATTTGAAAAGTTATTATAAATTATAATAATTGTTTATAAATTAGTAAAAGCTTAGAAAATATTGTTAATGATAATTGACTTATCTAAAATAATATTGAAGCTTAGAGACCATGTTTAATTGATAATTAATGTGTTAATTATCGGATAGGCTGACCAGAACACCAAGAATAGACCAAAGTCCAACCAGACCGAACTAGTTAGACTTGTTAAGGGTTTATATAGGTTATAAACACTAATGTGGCTATGTGGCAATGTGCCTAGGAAAAAGATTGACTGTAGAATACAGTGTTGCGTGATTATAAATTAATATGCTAATTGTGAGACCGATATTATTAGTTATAGGTCTTACGAACGCATATAAGTTTATTGTGTAGCTGTAAACAGCGGAAGAGGCAAGTTTCCTAACTCAAGCTTGAGTTATATTCATTCAATTATTATACTGCATATTTAATAATTCCAACTGAATTACTAATTCTAGAAATATATTCGTAGAACAACTGTTGTTGGATATTTAAATTTGTAGAAGCTAATATTGACAGTACAGATAATTCCTATTTTTTGTCAAATTATGTTGAGAAATGTCTTAGCTAATTATTCTGGCTAGACGAACATTTGTTAAAACTTGATAGGTTCGAGAAGAGCATATAAGAGAATTTAATTATTATTGATAGATCAATGCCAGTTGTATCGGCTAGATCGAAAAAGAAAACTTGATAGGTTTGAGAAGAGAACAGAAGTAAATAGAAATTGAAATCATTGCATTTCGTTGTTAAATAAAATTATGATTCAAAGACTTAGAAGAACAACCTTTTATATAAAGGGAACATTTTAGGTCGTATATTCGACCATTGCGCACTATTAAGTATTATGCATAATATAGGGTATAATGAAGTTGATCACTTTATATACTTACAGAGGGGTATAATTTATTCTTTATGGTTATCTGATACACCTAGGTATATCAAACTATAACTTTGATAGTTACTCGAGAAGAGAAGTTCAAGATCCAATGGATCGCTCAGCATAAATCTGGAAAACATTTCACTTTAGTATTTCGTATAATTAATTCTTGATTATTCATTTGAATATCGTAGAAAACCTTGAAAGCGTTGAACTCTTTCATTATCAGATTATCGCTGCGTGTAATATGAGAAGACTTAATATTGAATTATATACCTTTATTGTATGTCTTAACTTGCAGGACAAACTTGTTGCTCACCCCTGCTAAATAAAACTTTTTAGCTCGGGACGAAGTTGCAGAAGGTGATGCGAAGAAGAACAAAGGAAAAGGCATAGTTATAAATTAGTTATGATGAATAATATTATTATTATGATGTATTGTATTGTAAACCCTTTTTATATATTTAAGGGGTATTTCTGCAATGTTAAGGTTAGTGGACCTGGGACTTATGTATTAACAACATATGTTAATGAGATATGTATTCCTATTTATATTTAAATGGTTAGTTAGATGTTATTATATTATGAATCATGAGCACCAAACTCGGGGATCAGGTAACCTGGATTTGGGGGCGTCACAGGTTGGTATCAAAGTTGTAGGTTATAAACCTTAAGTGGGGTGGGGGGAAACCCTAGGATTATAACCATAAGTGAAATAGAGAATACTCATTTAGAGTTCTAAGTGAGGGATTGCCGAAGTGCATCAATAGTGAGATAAGTGGACACAAGTGTGAGAAGTTTGTACTGGTGAAGTACTAATCAAGTTGTTTAAACTTATTATAGGATGTTTAGAGAAGATGAAACAAGTACTGAGATGCTAGCGGCTGTTGCACCAATGCCAGAAGCCGAGGTGATAGCGCAAAGTGAATCAGTTGAGAAGGTGGGAGAAGATGAACCTATGGTTAATCTGGGGAGCGATCATGACGATTATCCCGAGATGTATCTGAGTGGTGATGAGGAGGCAGAGTCTAAGCCAGCTAAGATGGAGAAAGGGAATAAGACTAAAGTTGGAGAACAAGATCATGAATCTGCAGAAGTCCAAGAACTCCGGAGCAAAGTGTTTCTCTTGGAGCAGCTATGGAAGACAGAGCGAGCATTACGCGAAATGACTGAAGAACGTAACGAGCTGAAGGCACAAGTGGAAAGGATAAAGACTGAAGGTGGTGGATCGTCTAAAGGGACAATCAAGCAGCAGAAAAATAAGAATAAGCGAAAGAGGGACAACGATAGCCCTGATTCTAAAAAGTCAAACTCGAAGAAAAACAAGCCTATAGCAAGTGTGGAAAGACTCACGCGAGAGAATGCATGATGTGGAAGAACGTGTGTTTCAACTGCAAGAAAGAAGGACATATTTCTCTACATTGTCCTAAGCCGAATATGAGGAAGTGTTTGTCATATGGGAGGACGGGTAACGGATTCAACAAGTGTCCCAACAAGAAGAAGACTAGTGAAGGGAGTGGTCGGTAGACAACTTAGATATATGTGATAGTATCATTTGGTAGAAGCTTTTGATATTAAGTGTTGTAATATCGAGAATGATGTTTAAGCATATGTAAATATATATGTTTTATGAATGAAATCTTTATTTTCTATATGAATATAAGATTAAGATTAATTTATGTGTTCTTAAAACTCATACTTATGGTAAGGTAATGCCTCATAATTACATGAAATATTCTGAACCCCTCAGTGAATGGACGCCAAAGTTCTGACTAGGATAAGTTCATACACTCATATAATTGTGGCAAGTTTCTGAACTCATAAGTGTGGTAAGTTTGATGAACTGGTAATAACTATGTGTGAATAGAGAATTACAACTTTTTGTGTAAAGTTGTGTTGTTAATCCTTAATATGATTTAAAAAGGGATAATAATATATGAAGTACTAAATGTACTATGTGCTATTTGAATAAATATGCGATTATGTGAGAAATATGTGTTGAATTCTTATTGTGTTAAGAATTTGTGTAAAGAAAGAGAATTAATATAAGATTTTTATTTAAATCAGATCATGCCGCCTAGACGACAAAATCAAAATCAACGAGAAGAATAGTCAGTGAATAACAAAGGAGGTCAAGCTGATCCGATGCAAAACTTTGCAGATATGATAGCCGAAGCTATGGAAAATAGGGCTCCAGCAAGAGGAAGAATGAGAAATCAGCTAGCTGATAGATTGGCTAACTTCAAGGACTTTAAAGCGGTAGGACCGCCGGAATTCAAGGGAACCACAGATCCGATTGAAGCCCAAACTTGGGTAAAGGAGATGGAGAAAGCATTCGTCATCGCTAGAGTAGCGGAAGAGCAAAAGACGGCTTTTGCAACTTATCTGATGAAGGGAGAAGCTAATTATTGGTGGGAGACTAATCATGCCAGAGCTGGTACATCGGTGGTGTTGTGGACAAGATTCAAGGAGTTGTTCTTTGAGAACTACTTCTCGCCAAGTATGCAATCCAGGATGGAAGTTAAATTTCTAGAATTGAAGCAGGAGAACATGTCGGTAACAGAATACGCTGCCAAATTCAACGATTGGCTAGATTTACACCTCATCAGGTGGACACAGAGGCAAGAAAAGTGAGAAGATTTGAAAATGGGCTGAAGCCGGGGATATTCAACAAGGTAGCAGTGTTGCAGATCAATACGTTCGCGGCGTTGATGGAGAAAACGTTAATTACGGAAGGAGGGAGCGAGGTTGCGTCTCGATTCCATCAGGATAAGAAGAAGAAAACAAATGACGGAGGAAGCAGTGGTGGTACTAACCCTAATAAGAGGAAGTGGAGTGAGAATACCCAATTAGGTAGTAAGACAGAAGGAAATAAGCAAGGGAGAGGAGCTATGTTCAACGTATGGGAAGAATCATGCAGGTGTTTGTCTAAAGAAGAAGGGAGTTTGTTACAACTGCTGACAAGAGGGGCACATGTCGCCCAATTGTCCCAATCTGAAGAAGATACATGGTTGTTTTGCCTGTGGATCAACTGATCATATGGTTCAGAATTGTCCGAAGAAGAATGCTGAGAAGGAAAGTGTCAACAAGGGACAACCTTGGCAATTCGAGGACCTGCACATCCAAGAAGACCAACGGCCCGCACATTCAACATGACGGCGCAGGATACGGTGGCTGCCTAGGAGGTGGTAGCAGGTAACAATTTCACTTAAGAATTTAAATTACGCGAGAATTATGAGTCAGATATACTGTGAATTGTTTTCTGGTATAGATCCAAGCCACATGTTAGAATTTGATACACAAAATTAGTACTGTGTTGATAAAAATGAATTGATGATACAACTTTAAAAGATTGTAGAGAATAAGAAAGTGGTGATTCCGAAGACGGAATCCTTTCAAGGAGGGGTGAATGTGATAACCCGGGATTTCAAATAATCCAAATTTCATGAATAATTTTTTTATTTAATATTGACTGTTAATATTATACTGTGTATCTATGATACGAGTCTCGAGAATTAGTCAATCTGTGTATTGATTGAGAAAATAGAGTAGAGTTGTGCTTAACAGCTTTAGAAATCCTAAGCCTAATTTTTGGATAGGGATTCGATAGAAAATATAATTAATATAATTATATTAATAAATATGTGTTTGTACTGTATAGAAATTTTGATCAATGATTGATCGGATAAGGTTTGTAATTAATAAACCCTAATAAGGGATTAGAAACCCTAATCTCAGATTTAGAAAATCAATTGTACAGCTAAAAACCCTAATTGTACGTCGAGAAACCATAATTTCATATTTGAGAATCCTAAACCCTAAATTAGGAAACCCTAATCCTAATTGGAAAACATAAGGTGTTTATTAAACTTAAAATAGGATTAGAAAACCCTAATTATATTTTAGTTTTTAAATTTCTATTTTACAAACCCTAATTATAATTTAGAAATTTTATTTTTCTAATTAAAACACTAATTGGAAATTTTGGAAACTAAAATTTAAAACCTAAGGGTTAGAATCTTAGGGTTAAACACTAAGGGTTTGTACAATTGTCTAGAATGCCATTAACATTTCATGAAAAATTACCAAAATGCCTTTTTTAGTATATTTTAATAGCAAATTTGCAAATCTAGCAAATGTAGGGGTTGGTAACCTACTACATTAACTTGGGGACCAAAAATTCGAGCAAATCAGCCAGCACAACAGATTCACTAGCAACATATCATTGTACAAATAAAATTACAATAGAGAGAAAGTCCATTTTGCTAGATAATTTGCTCTCAAGCTCTCCACCACTCATTCTCTCTCTAAAATCCTGAATTTGTGAAGTATTTCATGTAAGACCCCGAATTTTATGAAATAAAAGTATTCAATTTTTTTTAATTACTATTCATGAGTTACTATTCACGAGTTACTATTCACGAGTTACTATTCATGAGTTACTATTCACGAGTTACTATTCATGAGTTACTATTCACGAGTTACTATTCACGAGTACTATTCATGAAGCATGATAATTTTTTTTCGTAAGAAGGCATTACTCAATAATTGTTACAGTAATTACTGTTCAATATTTTATTTTATTGATTCAATAATTGCTACGTTGATATTTTATATTATTGTTGTTTCAATAATTGTCACGACACAGTATTTTCCATTATCGGAGCAATAATTCATATTATCTGAATAATATTATTGGATAACATTATTGGCAATGCCTAGAAAGTTCTGTCTAAGGAGAGGTTTGGTCACCTAATTGCGCGCCAATGAAGGAAAAATTCTTATTGAAAGCCCCTCTTTCTGGGAACAACTGTTTGTCAATATTGTGATTATGTAATATTATTTGTGAATAATTAATTATTGATTTTATGATGAGGAAAATATCTATTTTATATGGACATAGATGGAGAAAATTTTAATGTGACAATTGTTGAAAATTGAAATTTTATCTTTTTCTCGATAAAATAATTCATTTAAATATATTATTATATTTTAATAATATAATAATGGTGATATTTTTACAACGAATGTGGGATATATGAGTATCTGAGGAGGAAGAGTATTTTTGTTGCAATAAATGTTTAAAACATGTTAAACATGTCATTGGACCCCATTTATTGATGAAATTGGATTATAACTGTAAAATCGCTTGGATTTATGGATTTGGGTCAATTTCATTTGGAATTCAAAAAACTTTCTTCAGTAAAGTTGTAGAGAATTGAATTTCCTATAAAACACGCGAGATTCGAATTTTCCTGACAAAAGGGCTATTTATTATGAATTATTGAAGTTCGGATTAATTAATTATTATTTTTTGGAGTTTTAAATTAATTAATTATGAAAAACATTTTTGTAAGTTTTGTAAGGTGAGATACTTGTGTTGCTGAAGTTTGAACAAAAAAAAAATGGGCGTAGGAATTCAAATTTATTATATTAATAATTTATTAAATTTTACGCTTTGGTGTTCTAAGTATTTTCTATAAATAGGGTGCTTAGGTTAGAATTGAAAACACACCGTAAAAGCTGAAGTTTTCTCTCTCTATATATATCGGCGTATTCTTATGAGTATTTTGAGTATACTTTGAGTATTGCTATACTGATGCAAGTTCATTCAAAGTTATTCCATCAAAATCTTTTCTTTTGAGGTAAGGGATAGTAAAGGGATTTTAAGGGTGATTATGTTTTTCGCTTTTGTATTTTTTCTGACCTTCAAAAATTCTGGAAAAATTTGAAATGATATTTTGATGAGTTTTGTAGAGTGTGTCCAAAAATGGCGATTTTTGGATGTATAGATTGAGAGTTATGAATTTTATGAGAAAAGACTATTTTAAAAGTAACCGCTTATAACTCCTTGTGATTAACTCCAAAATTGATGAAATTTTTATTGGGGAGTGCATCTATATAATATCAATATACCGTGTAAATTTCAGAATTGTTGGATAAAAGTATAATTTATGATAAATGTTTAAATATTCTAATTGGTTTTGGCCATATGAAAAATAGTAAATGAATTTTTAAAATTTTGAGAAAATATATGTTTAATATGGGACTATGTTATACTAAATCCCAAAAACGAAATATTTTTTTGAACGATTTGGTATTTTCATGAAAATATTCTAGTTATGAGTAAATGAATTAAATATGTTATGTGAAGTAAGAAAATTGAAAATATGATTTTATAGCTTGAGAATCATATATGAGGTATATCTGATTTTGATGAGGGTTTTGGTTATTGGTGATAAAATCTTATGAGTTTGGCATTTTATGATGATTAAATGCATTAATTAGTAAAGTGTAAACAATTTAATTAAATTGTTTATAAGTTTTAGAAATTATTAAATATTGTTGTAATATTAAGAATATTAAGATTTTGATATTATTAAGTGATTTATAACATTTGGATTAAGGTGTTATAAATATGGATATGAATTTTATTATGAAACTTTATCTTTTAGCGTTATCGAGGTTACTATGCACGATACCGGTATTATGTAAGAATACGGGAGTATTATTCACGACAAATTGGTTTCTTCTCGACCAAATTATCGTTGATTTATGAATCTTACTGTTGAAATTAAAACCATGTTTTGATTATATTGTTTTTATATAACATTCTTATAACCCTAATGATAATATTTCTCTTTGACTTGAGTGTAAAGATGGGTAGATTATTGGTATGATCGTGACTATAGGTTCTCTTTGGCCAATGGTCTGAAAGTTGAATTGTTGATTTGGTAGGATCATGACCATTGAATTTACAATTGAATATTTTTAGCTTAAGTGCAAAGGTGAATTGATCAACATGGTTATAATTATTGTTATATAACTTCTGAAATGATTATGTATTTCTTTGATATATGAATATCTTTGGCTCGTAGTGCAAAGATGACTTGTTGATGAATATCTTAGCCTGTAGTGCAAAGATGAATTATTGATGAATATCTTTTGCTCGTAATGCAAAGATGACCAGTTGTTGAATATCTTTAGCCTGTAGTGCAAAGATGAATTATTGATGAATATCTTTGGCTTGTAATGCAAAGATGACCTGTTGTTGAATATCTTTAGCCTGTAGTGTAAAGATGAACTGTTGATGAATATCTTTGGCCGTGGTGCAAAGATGAATTTATTAGTATGATTATGAACAGGAACTGTGATTTGGTATAACCATGATATTTGATGTTTGAGGTAAAGACAGGTGATGAAAATTATCTTCGTCCTGGATGAGAAGAGGAATTTAGAATCACAATTATGATTATAAATTATTCATATGATTGTGGAAAGGAACTGTTGATTGATGTTACAAGGATAAAACATTGTTGGTGGACTTTTAACGTGGAGAAGACAATAGACTTTATAGTCTATTTGACTCTTCTAATGGATTGCTCGTTCCACTGCAACTATGGTTTGAAAGTTTTATCATCTACCATATGTTCTAAATCTCTGATTTATTACCGATGAAGACTATTGATAATTTATTTATCTTTAGTTATAATATTCTTTACTGAGCTAGTTGTGCTCACCCTTTTGTTTCACAATTCCTTTCTAGTAATAAAAGTGTAGCTGGGTCGAGCGGGGGATAACGAGGGAATAGAGTGTTGGTCTATAGATGTTGAGGGTGAGGTCAATTTAACTTTGGAAGGGTGTTTTGCCACTATCATACAAGATGTCTATTGACATACAAACTCGTGTTATCATAAGACATGGTTGTGCTCATCCACTTGCTGAGTATATTTACAAGCACTACCTATATAATCTTGGTGTTTGTTTGGAGTATAATACCCAATTAGAGATAGTGGAGATAATGATATGTCAAGAGAAGACTCGCCATTGGGAAGAATATGATAGTAATCTTCTCGTTTTTCTTTGGGGTCTATTGGGTCAACCAAGGATAATTCTGTGGCCATATGATATCTACCATAACCTAAAAGCATGGCCTCCCATGTATGAAGGTTTCCTTGAGCACTTCCCAAAGATTCTAATTTCTAAAACAGTTTTTTACTATACCTTTATGTAAGGTGTCATTGTGACGTGCTACAGTTGGTATATATTTGTATCCAAACTCACAGCATATGTGTTGTTGTATTTTTCACGACAAATGTATTAATAAAGTTGTAGTTGTTTTCCGTACCATATATTTGGCGACTCAGAATGGGTTGGATGGAATGGACCTATTTTGGGGTCGTTACATTTCAGTCACATATTACCTTTCTAAAACACCATTAACAGATAAGGAGATCAAAGATCAAGCATATTCAAGAGAATGTATAAACCCCAAGTCCCTATTTGATCTTATTTAGTAAGAAAGATTTTTTATTTTTGTGTTTAGATGTTTGCTAGAAGGTGTTTTATGATGATCTATGGTGATATACCATAGATCCATAACATCAAATGGCTTTAAAAATGAAGTTTTCAAAAACTGCTCATGAACAGTCAAAGTCGTCTGACAAGCTAATGCTAGTGGTTGTAGATCTTTATGTATTTATGATTTTTGTTGTTTGATGTTTTGGATCCGTAGTCTGGTAGGATGTCTTTGTTTTTCAATTGAAATAACAGTTATATGATGTCTATATTTCATTTTATTCATGGTCAAACACCGTTGACCGACATTGACCAGCTAAAATCTGGGCAACCCAGAAATTTAAAATATCCATTTGACAAGAGTTTTAAGCTTATTAAAATATGCCTTGTAGCCTGTTGTATGAACTTGAGATCCATGATTTTACTTTCCACAAACAGAGTTTATATCAAGTGTAATTAATGGTCAAAGTAGACCATTTGATCACGGATGAAGTTTCTGGATTTTCCGTAAACCGCTGGCCTGTTGTCGACGACAAGGTTTGACCAGATTTAATCTGGTGATTGTGTTATAGTATGACTGTGATCATATTATGTCGTTGTTCTTTGTCATACGTACTACCTGTTTATACCAATAACCAACCTATTTGATGACAAGAACACCTAAATAATTGGGCTGGAAAGTGACCTCATGCAACTGCTTGGGTTTCTGGGTTACCCAGAAAACAAGGCAACCGTTTGATTGTACGTTTAAAAGGCTAGATCTATTTGTTGTGATTTTGTTTGAGCAAGATGATGATTGATTCATGTAGTGTTAATAAAAACTACATGATCAGTGTTTAACATTCCCAGAACATGTATATATTGGAAATCACAAAAGGTCAAACCACGACCCTTGTACACTGAGATTGTCAGTGTTGTTGAGCCAAGAACACCTAAGGCAACAGACAAGTGTCGCTAAAGGCCTATAGCGATGGTTTTCATTTATTTTAATTTCTGATTTTCCGGAAATTATTTAAAAATAGAAATAAATTATAAAAATTATTAAAAATAGTTTTAAAAATTATTTTAAATTATGAAAATTAATTTTTGACCAATTGAAATATTTTTCTTTAAAATTTATTTTTATTTAAATATTAAAAGGTATTTAATTTATTTAATTAGTGTATTAAATAAATTAGAGGAAAATCATTTAATATTATGAAAAATCATTTAAAATAAGAATAATGTATTTAAAAATATTTTGTGTTATAAAATGTAACTTTTAATATTTTTGAAGAATTTTCATTAATAAACTAATATTAATGATATTAGATTTATTTAATCATTAAATTAGATAAATAAGATAAAAATGATTTTATTGAATTAAAATTATTTTAATAAGAATAAAGTGTTAGAAAATATTTTGAATTATAAAATATAATTTTCAATATTTTGGAAAATTCTCATTAATAAATTAATATTAATGATATTTGATTTATTTAGTTATTATATTAAACAAATGAATTAAAATGATTTTATTGATTTAAAAATCATTTAAAATGAGAAAAATGATGTAAAAATATTTGAAGTTAAAATTAATGACTTTAAATATTTTGATAACAATTCATTAATATTTAGATATTAATGGTGATGATTTAAAATGATTTTGATTATTTGAAAAATCATTTAAGTAGAATATTGATGATTTAAAAATATTTTAAGTTATTAATAATAACTTTAATATTTTGACAAGTATAAGATTAATATTTTTTATATTATTAAATATTAATGATAATAAGATTAATTGATAATTAAATCATTTAAAAATGATTTAAGTATTTGAAAAGTTATTATAAATTATAATAATTGTTTATAAATTAGTAAAAGCTTCCAAAAAATATTGTTACTGATAATTGACTTGTCAAAAATAATATTGTAGCTTAGAGACCAAGTTTAATTGACAATCAATGTGTTAATTGTCGGATAGGGTGACCAGAACACTGAGAATGGACCAAAGTCCAACCAGACCGAACTAGTTAGACTTGTCAAGTGTTTATATAGGTTATAAACACTAATGTGGCTATGTGGTAATGTGTCTAGGAGAAGATTGACTGTAGAATACAATGTTGCGTGATTATAAATTATTATGCTAATTGTGAGACCGATATTATTGGTTATAGGTCTTACGAACACAAATAAGTTTATTGTGTAGCTGTAAACAGCGGAAGAGGCAAGTTTCCTAACTCAACCTTGAGTTATATTCATTCAATTATTATAGTGGTTAATTATTGCTAGTTATACCATGTCTAGGGATTTATTGTTGATTATTCGCAGTTAGTGCATATTTAATAATTCAAACTGAATTACTGATTCTAGAAATATATTCGTAGAACAACTGTTGTTGGATATTTAAATTAAATAGAAGCTAATATTGACATCTGAGATAATTCACTTTTATTGTCAAATTATGTTGAGAAATGACTTAGCTAATTATTCTGGCTAGACGAACATTTGTTAGAACTTGATAGGTTCGAGAAGAGAAGAGAAGAGAATTTAATTATTTTTAATAGATCAATGCCAGTTGTATCAGCTAGATCGAAAAAGAAAACTTGATAGGTTTGAGAAGAGAAGAGAAGTAAATAGAAATTGAAATCGTTGCATTTCGTTGTTAAATCAAATTCTGATTCAAAGACTGAGAAGAACAACCTTTTATATAAAGGGAACATTTTAGGTCGTATATTCGACCATTGCGCACTATTAAGTATTATGCATAATATAGGGTATAATGAAGCTGATCACTTTATATACTTGCAAAGGGGTATAATTTAATCTTTATGATTATCTGATACACCTAGGTATATCAAAGTATAACTTTGATAGTTACTCGAGAAGAGAAGTTCAAGATCTAATGGATCGCTCAACATAAATCTGGAATACATTTTACTTTGCTATTTCGTATAATTAATTCATGATTATTCATTTGAATATAGTAGAAAACCTTGAAAGCATTGAACTCTTTCATTATTAGATTATCGTTGCGTAAAATGTGAGAAGACTTAATATTGAATTCTATACCTTTATTGTATGTCATAACTTGCGGGGTTAAATTGTTGCTCACCTTTGCTAAATAAAACTTTTCAGCTAGGGACGAAGTTGCAGAAGGTGCTGCGAAGAATAACAAAGGAAAAGGCATAGTTATAAATTAGTTATGATGAACAATATTATTATTATGATGTATTGTATTGTAAACCCTTTTTGTATATCTAAGGGGTATTTCTGTAATGTTAAGGTTAGTGGACCTGGGACTTATGTATTAACAACATATATATGTTAATGAGATATGTATTCCTATTTATATTTAAATGGGTACTTAGATGTTATTATATTGTGAATCGTGAGCACCAAACTCGGGGGTCAGGTAACCCGGATTTAGGGGCATCACAAGTAGTGCAAAGATGAATTGTTGACGAATATCTTTGGCCCGTAGTGCAAAGATGAATTTATTAGTATGATTATGAACATGAATTATGATTTAGTATAACCATGATCTTTGATGTTTCAAGTAAAGACAGGTGATAAAAATTATCTTCGTCCTGGATACGAAGAGGAATTTAGAACCACGATTATGATTATGAGTTATTGATATGATTGTGGACCAGAACTATTGATTTATGTTACAGGGATAAAACATTGTTGGTGGACTTTTAACATGGAGAAGATAATAGACTTTATAGTCTATTTGACTCTTCTAATGGATTTCTCATTCTGCTGCAACTATGGTTGAAAAGTTTTATCATCTACCATATGTTCTAAATCTCTGATTCATTACTGACGAAGGCTATTGATAATTTAATTATCTTTAGTCATGATATTATTTACTAGGCTAGTTGTGCTCACCCTTTTGTTTCACAATTCCTTTCAGGTAATAAGAGTGTAGCTGGGTCGAGCGGGGGTAACAGGGGAATAGAACGGTGGTCTCTTGCTGTGGAGGTTCTCCCTAAATAGTATGAAAGTAATTTTATTGAGAACTTTAGAATAGTGTGTTGTATTTTATACATCTTTTAGTAGTTATATTTGGTGAATCAAATAGGGTGAGGCGAACCCAACGTTGGAATGGTGTTTTGCCACTATCATACAAGATATCTAATGACAAGCGACTTTGTGTTATCATAAGACAGGGTTGTGCATGTAGACACTCAAAATTTTCTGTACTACTGTCGCTAACATTGTAGGAGGACAGATTCGTCTTTTAAGAGAGAACCCTAAAAGACAATCCAAATCCATACCGGATACTACCGGAAGTTCAGCATCAACCCCGGATCACATTCTGGGAGTAAAAATTCCAACCTCGGATGTAACCCCGAGGCATGCTGATCCAATACCGAAACACACACCGAAGAAGACCGATTAATCTCGGAGATAACACCGAGGTATCCAGTCTCAGTCCCAACAATGGGAATAGCCACCAACCTTGGTGATAGCCCCAAGGAATGCAATTTAGGCGATAACCCAAGAAATGCTTGTTTCAAATGCAACCCAGCAATAACATCGGGAAGACAGGCACACCTCAAAGGTGATAATGAGGACCTTCAACAATTGCAGTAGTCCAACCTCAGTGAAGTCTGAGCAACGTCTACTTTCTCAGCCCAATCCGGCGATAACACCGGTGAGGGGAAACATCATCATCTCGTCAACACGATGCCACGTCACGTCTCTACGCAACGATGTCCCATAAGACTAAGCAATCCCGAGTGACTATTGTGCGGGGTAACGGATAAAATTTGAAGCTTGAAGACCGAAGGGCATCGTCCCATCTTCAATGACTTCGTACAAACTCTAATCCTATGCCATCGTACAACTCTCGACAACGGCGGTCCGAAATAGGTCCTGTATACCTCAAACGGATGCCCGAATTGCACTTCTGAAAGTTCGAGTGGACATTATAGTGACTGAGTGCACGTACTTCGAGACGACCCGACCCAACAAACCCGGGCCAACCCGGGTTGCCTCTGGTACACCTGCGGCTCAACCGCAGGTACACCTATGGCTAAATTAACTATAAATAGAGGGCTTGGGCTGCTCATTTTGAAGAGAAAAAAGGTGAGGAAGCTCTGCCCAATTTGCTCTGCACTCACCCCATGTAGTGTACTTTCCCCTTTTAAACACATGTGAACTCATATATAGCCCTTTTGTACCGACAAAAGTCAGTGTTTATCCACTCTAAAGATATAGAAGCCTTCTTTAGCAGTCAGCTGTAAGCCTTCTCACACACTTTAGAGTCTTTCTCTTCATCTTTGCACACACCCTTCTACATGTTGAGAGTCGTGTTGCTTGCTTTTGCCCTTGACTTGATCCGTGGTTTCATTTCGATCAGTATATATATATATATATATATATATATATATATATATATTTACATATATATTGACTAACATTATCGAAGTTATGCCTCGATTGAGCCTGAACTTGATGCAGTGCGTTTCTCGCTTTATATATATATATATATATATATATATATATATATATATATATATATATATATATATACATTTATATATATATAGTTGTGTGTCGAACTTTGTTCGATGAGCCTAGACTTGATGCGAGCGTTTACTCGCTTTATATATATATATATATATATATATATATATATATATATATATAAACTATGGTCTGACTGCATCGATAAGCCCGGATTTTACATCCTGAATGCGTTTATTCTATTTATATATATATATATATATATATATATATATATATATATATATATATATATATACCTATATATATGAACTGTGGTTGACATTTGTTCGATGAGCCTGGATTTCACATCCGGTGCGTTTATTGCTTATATATATATATATATATTTTGTCCCACCTGGATTTTACTTCGTGGTGGTTGATCGCTTTTACAGCTTTTTTTACGTTTTGTCCTGCCTGGAGTTTACTTCGTGGCAGTTGATCGCTTTGTACAGCTTTATTTACGTTTCATCCCGCCAGGAGTTTCCTCCGTGGCGGTTGATAGTTTTTTACAGCTTTATTTACTTTTTGATCCCCCATGGAGGTGCTTCGTGGTTGGTGATCCTGTCTGTATATATATATTTATAGCTTTTATATATATACCTGCTTACTACTTTCATATAAACTGCAGTATTTTGTGAGCCTAGGAATCATGTGATCACAGATTCATTCCATTGAATCTAGATTCGGTTCCCATGATGGACATTTTCAGCTGTAAGCAGCTTGTAAATTATTTTGCGGTGTCTGAATTTCCTCAGAAGGTTTCCATACCCACGAGAAAGTCGGCATTATTTTGTACATTATTTTCATATGGATGCCTCGCATTCATAAAATAAAATCAACCAAGCCGCACACTTAATAAAATGGGAGTGTAAAATGTCTCAATTACAATTGAGCATCAGGGTTTGAAAACCCTTTTTATAAAACATCATTGTTATATCTTGCTAAAAATTGAATTTTACATAAATTCAAACCCGGTGTATATAGGTTCGAACGAGGCCTCGCACTACTTCCAAATAACAGTACATTGACCCACACACACACACACATTTAGATAACAGTTTCTTGAGAAGAGGTGGTCACTGTGGTAACACGGATATTGGGGGGTGCCTAACACCTTCCCCCCGCATAACCAAGTCCCCGAACCCTAAACGAATCTCGGTTTCCCCTACATGTATAGTAGTGTCACATCACTGGGTCAATGTGCAAACCTTTTCTCGGTTGTGTTGGTACAACCATTTGAAAAAACAACTGGCGACTCTTAACAGTCCATCGTCAACATTATACATGTCGGACCTTTTTCACTTGTTTTTTCAAACAAATCTCACCTAAAATGAGAATACCAAAGAACAAGTAACGGAAAAGGACATCCAAAAATTCTGACGTCGACAGGTGGCGACTCTGTTGGGGACTCCAATAAGAGGACTTAAGCCGCTATTTCAATCTTTTCAAAACTATTATCTGCTTGTGTGTGGATGTTGCATTTACATTTGATGAATGTGTACGAATGCATTTCCTTATTGCACTTAGTGCTTCGCACCAAAACTGCTTGTGATGTTAGTGCTTCACACCATAACTGCTTGTGATATTAGTGCTTCGCACCATATCTGCCTGTGATATTAGTGCTTTGCACATGTCATCATTTTCATACGGTGAGACGCGATGTATGTGAATGCATGTTGTGTGGTCCCTCCACCAGGAGGCTATCCTGCTTGTTTGATTCTTCGGACTCGTGAGAAGACTAATTCTCCGAGGCTCAGGAAAGGCACCACCCTAATTCGCTCCAGTTGAATGACCGATTTAACTTCCCGTCAAGTAGATTGAGATGATTTGGGAACCTTCATGCCAAAAAGCCGCGAGAGTAACCTAAGATAGGTCAGCCAGCCCTAATGGACGGGGTTTCAATGCTGCTAGGAAATGTGCTTATCATGCCGGGGCACCTGGACATGATACTCAGGATTATTGGGCCTTGAAACACAAGATCCAGGACCTGATAGACAACAGAGAGATCGTGGTCACCAAACCAGATCAGCCTCAGGTACAAGACAACCCTCTTCCTCAACACAAAGAAGAAGAGGTCAACATGATTAATTGGAGCAATGAACAGAGTTCCAACTTCAGTTGTGAATCTTCCCTGACCCTCAAAGACGGTGATGACAGATGGGATTATGCCAAGTTCCAATTCACAATGGACCAAAAGATGAAAGCTCTCTGTAAACAAATTGAGCAATTGGCGGAACTGGTGACTTATCAGCATCAAGTGACTCATCAGTTAATCAGCCAAGAGCATGCCAGTCTCCTACCTATTGTAATGAATATTCCTTCGTTACTTTTAGAAAATGAAATGCTGGAAGACAAAGTGACAAAGAGAGCAAATGCCAAAGCCCATCGAGATTTCGCCAACAAAAGGGAGTTCACCTATCTGGGCCAACCCATGGAGGAAATTCTTCATATGTTAATCAATGAAGGAAGGATTAGTTCCCTTCTACCTCCAATCAACCCCCGTTCAGGACGGTACAACTCTAAGGGAATATGTCAATATCACTCCCAATCTCGCATCACAAACCTGTAAGAATCTTTGGCACTCCGCCACCTTATTCAAAATCTAATCGACAGTGGTGTATTGCGCTTGGCAGATAACGACACTGTGTTATGTGCAAGTGAGAATGCAGGCCCTACTAAGTGGAAAAGTGTGGTAGCAGCCATATCCACTGAAGCTGATGGGATTAATACCTTACTCACAATGCCAATAATTCAACTCAAGGGAGGCAAAAATCCTTTGAAATTGGCCGCTCCCGAGGCAATCAACTTGTCGTGCAGAGCACAATATCCTATTGTTAGCTTGCGCAAAGTTCCATGGAATTATGGAGAGGGTGAAGGATCCACCTCACATACAACTGTTGCAGTGTCAAAGGAAAATCCACTGTATCTTCCCCTACGGGTGATGAAACCTACCATCAAATCAAAGGGGAAAATACCCATGGAAAAGATTGAAAAATTCCTCCACACTATGGGTCATCACGAAGCCATGGTGGTTTTAAGCTTGAAAGAAGCTCCACAACAAAAATCAATTCTGGACTTGGTCCTAACTTCTGAGAATCACCGAAAGGTCTTGTTAAAGGTTCTAGAAGAAGCCTATCTCCCGACATTAGTGGATACGGAAAAGTTTCAACATCTGGTTGATCACATTTTCAACAACAATGTGATATCCTTCACTGATGATGACATACCGCCCGAAGGGACCGGTCATTGTAAGTCGTTGCACATTGCGGTCTTGTCCTCCGGATATATGGTAGTTGGAGTCCTAATAGATGGGGGGTCCTCTCTGAATATCTGCCCATACGCTACCTTGGTGAAGATGAATATCAATCTCAACCGAATTCGAAGTAGCCATACTATCATCAAAGCTTTTCATGGAGCCCGCCAGAATTCGGTCAGAGTAATTGAGCTACCAATCGAAATTGGTCCTCACACATTCTGCGTATCTTTCCATGTGCTCAAGATAGATTCGGGATACAACCTGCTATTGGGACGACCATTGATTCATATGGCAGGGGTAGTCCCCTCCACTCTTCACCAACAATTGAAATACATTATCAACAATAGCCTAGTCACGGTCAACGCTGAACCAGAGTGTCCTTAACACGGGGACGTGTCGTTCATCAATGTCAATGCCGACGTTGAACCAGTTAGTTTTCATGCTTTGGAAAAAAGCAACACCCAATACCATGCTATTGGAGCACCATTGCCCGAACCCAAAATTTTTGTCGAAGTAATGTCGGCTACTCAAGAAATGATGTCGTTGGGTCATATGTGACGACCCCAAAATAGGTATACATCACCCATTCTGAGTTGTCAATACATGGTACAGAAACAACTACAACTTTATTATTACAACAGCAAAACTGTGAGTTTGAATACAAATATTATCTTCTAGACAATATCTATACTCAAATAAATCCTCATCACATTTATTGATACATTATTTTACAAAAATGGTGAGGACTACTAAACAATTCTTTCTAAAACCTTCATTCCATACCCCACTTAAATACTCGCTATATTCTCGCCTCCCGAGAAGAAAAATGGAACAAAAAGGAAAAGGGTGAGCTCAACTAGCCCAAGAAAGAATATTATGACTAAGATAATATACAACAAATTACCGTTAGTCTTCAACAGGAAAAATCTAATAGAATACAATAGACAACAAATTTTAAACCAATATTCGCAGCAATGAAATAATAATTCATTAGAAGAGTTAAGTAGAGAATGCAAACTACATCATCTTCTATGTATGAATTTAAAAGTTCATCGCTCTATCTTTTATCCCCGTAACATCAATCAATATACATCTCGAATCAAATATTCATCTTTGCACTACGGGCCAAAGATATTCATCGATTGGTCATGTTCATCTAAACACTGCTTCATCTTTGCACTACTGACCAAAGATATTCTTCAAAAATCATTCATCTTTGCACTCACAGCCAAAGATATTCAATAATATCATCATTTAAGACTGAGGATGATGAAAAATATTTTTAAAGAAACGAATCCAGTGAAACAAAATGACAAGGATTATGGATTAAGGATTCGTACTTTGTTTTATCCATGTTCAAAAATACCTCAAAAATAATCATAGTGGTGTAAAATTCAAGAATGATCAAAACATGGATACAATCAAAGCTAGTATCCAGAATAGATATTTTGGACAAAAAGAAGAAATTTTATTTTTCTATTGAATAGTCTTAACATCGTGAATAGTAACTCGACACCAAAAGATAGAAATTTTCCAAAAACATCTTCACGCTTCATAATAGTACTCGTGAATAGTAACTCATGAATAAGTAACTCATGAGTAGTAACTCGTGAATAGTAACTCATGAATAAGTAACCCGACATGAAAAAGTTCCAAATTTGAGAAAAAGTTCCAACCAATATTTCAAAGATAATGATATTGAAGAAATAATATCATTTGAGAAGAAAATAACATCCCTTACCTCGAAAGATTAGTACTTCTAATTTGGAATACCGTGTATAGTCTTTGAAGGAACTTGCACCGCCTAACAATACTCAAAGTATACTCACAAGAATACGCTCAATATATCGAGAGAGAAATAGAGAAAACTTCAGTTTACATTGTGATTTTCACTTCTAACCTAAGCACCCTATTTATAGGAAATTGCTTAGAACACCAAAGCAGAAAATTGAATATAATATTAATATATTTTTCACATTTTCTTTAGCCCACCTTAGACAATTGATCTCAGCCCATTTGAATCACATGTGAGGCCAACTTAGTTGCAAAAAACGTTTTTCTCAAAATAATTAACTAAAACTCCCAAAATTAATTATTTGAACTTGAACTTCAATAATTCATAATAAATAGCCCTTTTATCAGAAAAATTCAAATCTCGAGAGTTTTTATAGGAAATTCAATTCTCTACAACTTTACGGAAGAAAGTTTTTCAATTCCAAATGTAAATTGACCAAAAATCAACAAACGAAGCGATTTTACATGCTATAATCAAATTTCGGTAATAATTGTGTCCACCAACACACAAAACATGTGTTAAACATTTAATGCCACAAAAATACTCTTCCTCCTCATATATTCATATATCCCACATTCATTGTAAAAATATCATCGTTAATATATTATTAAAATAATATATTTAAATGAATTATTTTATCGTAAAAAGATAAAATATTAATTTTCAACAATTGTCACATTAAAAATTTTCTCCATCTATATCCACATAAAATCAATATTTTTCTCATCATATAAATCAATAATTAATTATTCATAAATAATATTACAGAATCACATTATTGACAACCAAGCAGTTCCCAGGATAGAGGGGGCTTTCCAATAAGGATCTCTCCTTACTGGCGCGCAATTAGATGACCAAACCTCTCCTTAGACAGAACTTTCTAGACATTGTCAATAATGTTATCTAATAATATTATTCAGATAATATGAATTATTGCTCCGATAATGGAAAATACGGTGAAATGACAATTATTGAAATAACATCAATATAAAATGTCAACGTAGCAATTATTGAATCAATAAAATAAAATACTGAACAGTAATTACTGTAACCATTATTGAGTAGTGCCTTCAATAATTGGTGCAATCTAATACCGTAATACTCTTGTGCAACAACGCGATTACTTTGTTTTAACCACCGGGTATTCCAACAAAGGTTAATTCAGTAATAACTACGCTGTAAGACCCTGACTTTTATAAATAAAGATGAATTTTTTCTATAAATATTATTTTTGAATATTATGGAATAAATTTGATATAATGTTATAGTTGTGGGTAATATTTATAAATTTTGCAAAGTATGCAAGTTGTTATAAAATATTAGTTTGGTCCTGGAATATTCTTTTTTGTTAGGGAATATTCGTATGATAGCTCAATCATTGGTGGACCCCATAATGTAATTATTATCGGATTGAGAAAAACGACAAAATATTTTATAAAAATAACTACGGAGGTGTTACCGTTAAAAGCGTTGAACTACCCGGTGGTAAAAGTACAAGATGTCTGGCGTGGTTATAGAGTAACACTATGATTGATTATTGATGCTTACGTGAGAAGTCACTCATTTATGCTTTCAATTATTGCTACGAAATTCGTTGCATCATATCTCTTATATTATTGATTCAATTATTGTCACATTATCATCTCATATAATATGTTATAGTATTAAATCAATAATTGAGACGACAAGTTATAAATGATTAATAATTGTTGAAAGATTAAATATGTGTTGATGAAAAAAAAATGATTTGTGGTAAGTTTGATTATTTTATGGGGGCTCATATGTCATCATCTAAGAGTCTCTTCAATCGATAGTATTTACCTTCGTCGAATAGTAATTACCTTCGTCGATAGTAATTACCCTTGTGAATAGTATTTACCTTCGTCGATAGTAATTACCTTCGTCAATAAGAATTACCCTTGTGAATAGTATTTACCTTCGTCAATAGTATTTACCTTCGTTAATAGTAATTACCTTTACCAGACGTCGAACCACTTGTCGTTTCACATTACGAGCGCCGAACCACTTGTCGTTTCACATTACAAAGCGCCAAACCAATTAAGGTCGAGCCACTTGCCTTTTCACACGGCGGTGCTAAGCTAGAAATCTTCTATAAATAGAGGCCTAGGGCTTCATTATTTTTCACGAATTCATTCAAGCTATAGAGAGAAAAGTATAGAGAGAATAAGAGAGAAAGAAGAAGAGTATTTTGTTACTACCTTCTTTGTAGTATTCAATCTCCTACCAAATGTAAGGGGTGTTATTCTTTCTTATTCATGAAGAAACTGTTGTTATTCCATTGCTTATTATTCTGTTGGAATAACTTTTGTATAAGTGGTTTACCCTATACTTGGTGACATTCTTTTATTATTACATTGGAACATCCTCATGCTCATGTGTTTTACACCTGACCTGGTTCCGCCTTTATTATTCTGTTGGAACATCCTCATGCATGTGGTGTTTTACAGGACTGGAGTTCCGTCTCTTTATTATTCATTGGAATATCCTATCTCGTGTGTTTTACACCGGATCCGATTCCATCTTTATTATTCTCATTGGAACATCCAGCCGGTGTGAATTTCTCCCGACTTCGTTCCGTTATTTATTATTCTGTTGAATAACTTGTATGCATGCGGCCTATCGCATGCATGGTGATTTCTTTTGTTATTCCATTCTTTATTATACCCAAATTGGTTAAAACTTTGACTTCTATACTCCATGAAATTAGTAGAATATCCTTGATATTTGCGTTTCATCCAATATCTTTTCATGGAAATATTCTTCCGATCATTCTTGAATTTTACTCTACAAAACAAGATTATCATGTTGACAATTTGAACGTTAATAATTCTGGATAAAATAATTCTTGAACTTGTTTTATTGAATTCTTATATCATTGTCATCATCCTCATGTTTATATTTTTTTGAAAGTCATCCGTGGCACAGTAGTGCATAGATGGACTTGGTATGATTATGACCGAGACTATTCGGATTGTAATCATGACCGTAATGTTACAAATGATGTGATAAAAATCCTCGATGGTAGTAGTGCATTGATGGACCGATTGTTGGCATGATCATGACCATTAATGAATACACAAATATTCTTGGCCCGTGAGTGCATGAATAATTGTGGTCGTGATACTAAAGAATATCCTTGGCCGTAGTGCGTAAGTGATTCGATGATGTGAAATATTTATTAAAGTGAGTCTCAAAGAATAAATGATGATGAAAACCTTTTAAAACCTAAAAGATAGTAGACTTTATTTTCTACTTGACTCTTTTAATGGATTGCGATATTCATTCGCAGATTAAACCGGTTGTCTATTGTATTTTATCGGTTTAACATTATTGAAGACTATTGATAATTTATTACGCATTATCTTAGTCATAATATTTCTTCTTGGGCTAGTTGAGCTCACCTTTCTTTCACCGTTCTCTTGAGTGAAATGATAATATAGCCGGGACGAGTCTGGGAAACGAGTGATGGTCCTGAAGATAGCATTAGTAGTCCTCACTATTACGTAAAATAGTGTGATAATAATCTGTAATGAGGACTTTTTGTTTGAGTTTGTATAATATTTAGTAGAGCGATATTTGTATTTAAACTCACGCTTTATATCGTATTGTACCACCTACGCTTATGTTAATAAGTTGTTTTTAAATTACATACCATGTAAGTGTCGACCCAAGATGGGTGATGTATACCTAATTTTGGGGGCGTCACGGTTAGTATCGAGCTTAGGGATATGATCCTGGCTAAGATGTGAGAATAGTACTAGGAGGGAGAGAGGGGAATACCTTCGCTAGTATGACCTACCTAAGTTTATGTGATATTTTATTGGTTGGTCAGAAGATAGGGATAATTTGTTACATGTCAATTAACCTTTTGTTTTGTGGCAGTATCTGAAAATGACATCTGAGAATGTTGAGAATAGCAATGGGCGCAGGCGATTGTTGATTCACCACATATTAATAATCGAGATAATGTGCATCGTGAAGGCGATAATCATCATGCAAAACAACAACACCGACCAAATGACGAATGATCAAATGTTCGGAGGCTTTATGCAATTTATGCAACAAAGAAAGAGAGAGACGACTCTGTCCAAAAACGTGGGGTGGAAACACGGAAAACTCTCGGGCGGTCACCGCTAAACAATTTAAGGAGCTAGGACCACCGGAGTTTAAGGGAGAGCCAAAACCACTTCTGGCGGAAGCATGGATAAAGCAGATTACCAAGATATTTGATGTCTTGGGATGCTCGAGGAGCAAAAGGTTCCCTTCTACGCCTTTATGTTGCATGGCGGAGAGGCGGATTCTTGGTGGGAATCGGTAAAACGTACTCAACCAAATTGTCTTGAAGATATCTTGCGAGAAGTTCCAGAGTCATTTCAACGACAAATACTTTCCCGAAAGTATTCGCCACATGAAGGAGGTGGAGTTTATCAAGTTGGAACAAAACAATATGGCCGTGTCGCAATATACGAGGCAAAATTTGCGGAGTTATCACGGTTCGTCCCACTTGGTGGATAATGAAGAGAGAATGGCGCGAATGTTTTTAAGAGGTTTGAAGCGGGAGATACGTCAACATCTTATTTCTCATAAACCGTGTTTGTATTCGAGATGTTGTAAATAGGGGCTCGATTAGTGGAGCGCGATAATGAGTCAACGCATTAAAAGAGAGCAAATTTAAAAAATTATAATACCGGCGAGAATAGTCATCGGCGGTGACAACAAGCGTGGAGGGAATCAACGGGCGGATATGGTAACCACTTGGTGGTAATCGGGGCCAAAACAATAAGAATGGACATTTCAAGAAAAGGAGATTCAACAATGATGGAAAGACGTCAGCACCAGCACCCATTGTTAAGGAAGGAGAAAGACCACCTATCATATGCTTCAAATGCGGAGGAGAGGGACACATCAGTCCAAACTGCGTCATGCCATCCAAAGCATGTTATAATTGTGGAAGAAGGTCACTTAGCTTGATTTTGTGGTTTCTCAAGACAAATTCAGCTAGGATGGAGGCACCAAAGGCCATCCCAGAAAATTCAAAACCGGTAGTGCAAGGGAGAGCATTTGTTGTGACCTCCCAAAGAGCAAGGAATCCGAATGAGGTCATCACGGGTAAGCTTATCATAAACTCTAATGAAGTCTATACTTTATTTGATACCGGTTCTACCCATTCTTTTATTTCTCCTACTTGCGCTCATCGATTAAATTTGACTCCGGAGAAATTAGACTTTGACTTATCTGTGGAAACTCCGTTGGGAGAAACCTTCATTACATCCATCGCTTTTATAAGTCTTGTTTGGTTCAAATCGGTACCCTCACATTACCTGTCGATCTTATTTCATTAAAAATACTTGCATTTGACGTGATTCTAGGGATTGATTGGTTAACTACTTATCATGCAAAAATTGATTGTTTTCGTAAGGTTGTTAGCTTTCATATTCCTAATCAACCTATTATGCGAATTCAAACGACCAAACCATTAAAATCAATCACGGTCATCTCAAGCCATAAAGCTATTCGTTTATTGAAAAACGGATGTCAAGCTTTCTTAGCTCATGTCACAGATTTAAATAAAAATACATCAGTTTTAAACGATATTCCTATTGTTAATAAATTTCCTGACGTATTACCCGAAGAACTTCCTGGCCTACCCCCAGAGCGTGAAATTGAATTTTGTATCGACCTTGAACCCGGTACAAAACCTATTTCCAAAGCCCCATATCGAATAGCTCTATTGAACTTCGAGGAGTTAAAGACCCAACTGCAGGAATTGTTAGACATTGGCTTTATTCGTCCTAGTACTTCTCCTTGGGGTGCTCCTGTTCTATTCGTGAAGAAGAAAGATGGGAGTATGCGACTTTGTATTGATTATCGGGAGTTGAATCACGTCACCATCAAAAATAGGTATCCATTGCCACGTATTGATGACTGTTTTGACCCGATTGCAAGGAGCCAAATTCTTTTCAAAGATTGATCTTCGTTAGGATATCACCAATTGAAGATTAGAACCACGACATTCCAAAGACGGCTTCCGAACTTCGATGCGGGCATTATGAATTCCTAGTCATGTCCTTTGGATTGACTAATGCTCCTAACCGCCTTCATGGATATGATGAACCGAGTATTCAAGGAATATTTAGATCACTTTGTGGTCGTCTTTATTGATGACATCCTTATTTATTCCAAAAGCGTGTGAAGATCATGAGCAACACTTGAGTGACACTCCAAAAGCTTCGTGAATATAAGCTTTATGCCAAGTTGAAGAAATGCGAGTTACGGCTTGAAGAAGTAGCATTCCTTGGGCACGCGGGTATCAAGTCATGGAATATCTGTTGACCCAAAGAAAGATTGAAGCTATTCAAAGTCGGAACAACCTAAATCGATGGACCGAAGTACGTAGCTTTCTCGGTTTAAATTTGGTTATTATCGGAGATTCGTGGAAGGATTTTCTCGAATCGCTATTCCATTGACTCAGCTGACTCGGAAAGATATAAAGTTCGGTTGGAGCGAAGAATGTGAGAAGAGTTTTCAAGAACTCAAGAGGAGACTTATTTCAAAGACTGTTACGACAATACCATCCGGCTCGGAGGGATTTGTCATCTCTGATGATGCTTCGGGCAAAGGGTTGGGATGTGTTCTCATGCAACATGGAAAAGTAATAGCCTATGCCTCATGACAACTCAAAGAATATGAGTGGAATTATCCTACTCATGATCTAGAGTTAGCGGTTTATTGTCTTTGCACTTAAAATTTGGAGGCATTACTTGTATGGGGAGAAAGTGGAGATCTTTACGGATCATAAAAGCCTCAAATATTTTCTTCACTCAAAAGAACTCAACATGCGACAACGACGTTGGCTTGAATCTGTTGAAAGATTATGATCATACCATCCAATACCATCTTGGAAAAGCGAGCGTGGTAGGCGGCGCGTTGAGTAGAAAATCATATGCAAGTCTGAGTGCGATATTGTCAACGCAAAGCCCATTTTGTGTGACTTGCAAAGGATGGAGATAGAATTAAAGACTCGAGGACGCATGTGATGATAAGCGAGTATCTGAGTAGAACCGACTTTAATTGATAAAGTTAAAAAATTGCTTTCGAGCTATAGACACGGAGTGATCGTATGAGGAAGAAAGTGCAAGAAGGTGCTATCTGCGGAAGCAAGAATCGATGAAGAAGGAATACTTGAGTCAACTCCGGACTTTGTGTTCCTAACGACCACGATTTAAAGTATAATATCATGATGGAGGCACACAACACACCATTTGCAATCCATCACAGGAGTACCAAAATGTATCATGATATTCGCTATACATTTTGGTGGAGCAATATGAAGAGAGAGAGATAAGCGTTTGTTTATCTCAAGGTGTCTAACTTGTCAACGAGTTAAAGCGAAGCATCAAGTACCAAAAGGTCCATTGCAACCAATTGAAATTCCGAAATGGAAGTGGGAGCACATTACCATGGATTTCAATTCTGGGTCTTCCTAAGGTTTCTCAAGGCATTGATGCGATTTGGGTCATTGGTGATAGGTTGACCAAGTCTGCTCATTTCTTCTGATCTCAGAAACTTATACACTTGAACGCCTCTTGCTCAGTATGTACATAAACGAGATTGTAAGATCGCATGGTATCTTAGCGGTATCCATAGTTTCTGATCGAGACCCAAGATTCACTTCACGATTTTGGGTTAGTTTGCAAAAAGCTATGGGCACAGACTTACGATTTAGCTCGGCATATCATCCTCAGACGGACGGACAGTCGGAGAGGACTATTCAAACTCTTGAAGATCTATTAAGACTCTGTGTCCTTGATTTCAAGGGGAATTGGGACAAGTTTTTACCATTGGTGGAGTTTTCCTACAACAACAGTTATCAAGCAAGTATTGGCATGGCTCCATTCGAAGCGTTGTATGGAAGAAAGTGTCGTTCTCGGTATCTTTGGGATGAGGTGGGTGAAACAACGTTGTTGGGGCCGGGAGTTGAACGTGCGTTATGACTACGGAAAAGATTCAAACGATCCGACAACGTATAAAAACCTCACAAAATCGATAAAAGAGTTATGCTGATCTTCATCGAAAGGACGTGGAATTCGATATAGGAGATCATGTGTTGTTAAGAGTTGCTCCATGGAAAGGAGTTACAAGATTTGGAAAGAGAGGAAAACTTAACCCTCGATTCATCGGTCCATTTTAATCCTCGATCGAGTAGGAACGTGGCCTATAGACTCGCTTTCTGCCAAAAATATGTCTCGTGTTCATAACGTTTTTCACATATCTATGTTACGTAAATATGTGAAAGACCCGAACCATATTATTGAGTTAGAACCGGACGAAATAGCGGAAGATTTGGCGTATGAAGAGGTTCTGTTCAAATTTTGGATAAGAAGGAACATATTCTACGCTCCAAGATTATACCTCAAGTCAAAGTTTTGTGGAGGAACCACGATGTTGAGGAAATGACTTGGGAGTTAGAATTTGAAATGAAATCAAGGTATCCTTACCTCTTGACATACCAGTATCGTACCCTAATTTCGAGGGCGAAATTTCATAAGAAGGGGAGGTTGTAAGACCCCAGCTTTTATAAATAAAGATGAATTTTTTTCTATAAATATTATTTTTGAATATTATGGAATAAATTTGATATAATGTTATAGTTGTGGTAATATTTATAAATTTTGCAAAGTATGCAAGTTGTTATAAAATATTAGTTTGGTCTGGGAATATTCTTTTGTTAGGGAATATTCATACAATGGCTCAATCATTGGTGGACCCCAATGATGTAATTATTGTCGGATTGAGAAAACGACAAAAATATTTTATAAAAATAACTAACGGAGGTGTTACCGTTAAAAGCTGTTGAACTACCCGTGGTAAAAAATACGATGTCTGGCGTAGTTGCATAGTAGCACTTACGGTATTGATTATTGATGCTTACGTGAGAAGTCACTCATTATGCTCAATTATTGCTACGATAATTCTTTGCATCATATCTCTTATATTATTGATTCAATTATTGTCACATTATCATCCATATAATATGTTATAGTATTAAATCAATAATTGAGGCGACAAGTTATAAATGATTAATAATTGTTGAAAGATTAAATATGTGTTGATGAAAAAAAATGATTTGTGGTAAGTTTGATTATTTTATGGGGGCTCATATGTCATCATCTAAGAGTCTCTTCGTCGATAGTATTTACCTTCGTCGAATAGTAATTACCTTCGTCGATAGTAATTACCCTTGTGAATAGTATTTACCTTCGTCGATAGTAATTACCTTCGTCAATAGTAATTACCCTTGTGAATAGTATTTACCTTAAATCGATAGTATTTACCTTAGTTAATAGTAATTACCTTTACCAGACGTCGAACCACTTGTCGTTTCACATTACATTACGAGCCGAACCACTTGTCGTTTCACATTACTGTGAAGTCCAAACCAGTTTGTCGAGCCACTTGCCTTTTCACACTACAGTGCTAAGCTAGAAATCTTCTATAAATAGAGGCCTAGGGCTTCATTATTTTCACGAAATTCATTCAAGCTATAGAGAGAAAAGTATAGAGAGAATAAGAGAGAAAGAAGAAGAGTATTTTTTACTACTACCTTCTGCGATATTCAATCTCCTACCAAATGTAAGGGGTGTTATTCTTTCTTATTCATGAAGAGAAGCTGTTGTTATTCCATTGCTTATTATTACATTGGAATAACTTTGTATAAGTGGTTTACCCTATACTTGGTGACATTCTTCTATTATTACATTGGAACATCCATCATGTGTGTTTTACACCGACTGGTTCCGCCTTTATTATTATTCTCATTTGGAACATCCTCGTCTGCATGTGTTTTACCGACCCAGTTCGTTCTTTATTATTACTGTTGGAACATCACATGCATGTGTTTTACAGGACTGGTTCCGCCTCTTTATTATTCATTGGAATATCCTATCATGTGTTTTACACCGGATCCGGTTCCATCTTTATTATTACATTTGAACATCCTGCCGATTGTGAATTTCACCCGACACGGTTCCGTTATTTATTATTACATTGGAATAACTTTTGTCTATCATGCGATTATCGCATGCATGGTGATTTCTTTTGTTATTCCATTCTTTATTATACTCGGTTGGTTAAAACTTTGACTTCTATACTCCATGAAATTAGTAGAATATCCTTGATATTTGCGTTTCATCCATATCTTTCATGGAAATATTCTTACGATCATTCTTGAATTTTACTCTACAAAACAAAGATCATGTTGACAATTTGGGCGTTAATAATTCTGGATAAAATAATTCTTGAACTTGTTTTATTGAATTCTTATATCATTGTCATCATCCTCATGTTTATATTTTTTTGAAAGTCATCGTGGCACGTAGTGCATAGATGGACTTGGTATGATTATGACCGAGACTATTCGGTTATAATCATGATCGTAATGTTACAAATGATGTGATAAAAATCCTCGATTAGTAGTAGTGCATTGATGGACGATTGTTGGCATGATCATGACCATTAATGAATACACAAATATTCTTGGCCCGTAGTGCATGAATAATTGTGGTCGTGATACTAAAGAATATCCTTGGTAGTAGTGCGCGGGGTGATTCGATGATGTGAAATATTTATTAAAAAGTGAGTCTCAAATATAAACGATGATGAAAAACCTTTTAAAACCTAAAAGATAGTAGACTTTATTTTCTACTTGACTCTTTTAATGGATTGCATATTCACGCGAGCTTAAACGGGTTGTCTATTGTATTTTATCGGTTTAACATTATTGAAGACTATTGATAATTTATTACGCATTATCTTAGTCATAATATTTCTTCTTGGGCTAGTTGAGCTCACCCTTTCTTTCTTTCACCGTTTTCTTCTTGAAATGATAATATAGCCGGGACGAGTCGGGGAAGCGAGTGATGGTCCTCAAGATAGCATTAGTAGTCCTCACTATTACGTAAAATAGTGTGATAATAAGCTATAATGAGGACTTTTTGTTTGAGTTTGTATAATATCTAGTAGACGATATTTGTATTTAAACTCACGATTTATATCGTATTGTACACACCACGGCAGTTATGTTAATAAGTTGTTTTAAATTACATACCATGTAAGTGTCGACCCAAGATGGGTGATGTATACCTAATTTTGGGGGCGTCACAACGCCGTTATTTTTAAACAACTTATATTTGTCATTTTCTTCATCCAATCGCTTTCCGTTATGGGGCCCACACATGGCTGCGCCGTCGTACGAATATTCCCCGACAGTACGAATATTCTCCGACAACAATGAATATTTTATAACCACTTGCTTATTTTGAAATATTTGCGTATTTTACCCTTAACTATCCACATTAATCAAATCAACCCTTACTATTTCAAAATAATAAATAGAGAAAATTAAATTTCATTAATAATAAGTTGGGGTCTTACAACCTCCCCTCCTTATGAAATTTCGTCCTCGAAATTGACGTGCGATACACAGTGTTTGAAAAGGTGAGGATACCTCGCTTTCATTTTCGTTTCCAATTCCCAGTGTCATTTCCTCTAAAGCATGATTCCTCCACAAAACTTTAACTTGTGGTATGACCTTTCTTGCGTAGGGACATGCTCCTTCCTATCCAAGATCTTGGACAGTACCTCCTCATACGTTAAGTCTTCGGCTATCTCGTCCGGTTCTAACTCTATAACGTGGTTCGGGTCTTTCACATATTTATGAAGTGCAGATATGTGAAACACATTATGAACACGAGACATACTCGGAGGTAACGCGAGTCTATAGGCTACATTTCCTACTCGGTCAAGAATTTGAAATGGACCAATAAATCGTGGATTGAGCTTTCCTCTCTTCCCAAATCTTGTAACTCCCTTCCATGGAGCAACTCGCAACAATACATGATCCCCTACACTAAATTCCACGTCCTTTTGATGAAGATCCGCATAACTCTTTTGTCGATCTTGTGCCGCTTTGTATACGTTGTCGAATCATTTGGATCTTTTCCAGTAGTCATACGTGTCGAACTCGGGTCCCAACAGTGTTGTTTCACCCACCTCGTCCCAACATACTGGAGAGCGACACTTTCGCCCATATAATGCTTCAAATGGAGCTACACCTATACATGCCTGATAACTGTTGTTGTAGGAGAATTCCACCAATGGTAAATACTTATCCCAACCGCCCTTGAAGTCTAGGACACGAGTCTTAATAAATCTTCAAGAGTTTGAATAGTCCTTTCGATTATGCATCTGTTTGAGGATGGTATGCGTCAATCGAATCGTAAATCCGTTTTATAGCTTTTTGCAAGCTAACCCAAAATCTTGAAGTGAATCTTGGGTCACGATCCGAAACTATGGATACAGGCATGCCATGCAACCTCATAATCTCATTCATGTACATACTAGCAAGACGTTCAAGTGAATAAGTCTCCGTGTCGTTAAGAAATGAGCGGACTTGGTTAATCTATCAACAATAACCCAAATAGCATTGATGCCACGAGAAACCGTAGGAAGACCCGTGAACGAAATCCTTGGTAATGTGTTCCCACTTCTATTTCGAATCTCAAGTGGTTGCAATGGACCCTTAGGTACCGGATATGCTCGCCTTTACACGTTGACAAGTTAAACACATTGAGATAAACTTTGCAATCTCTCTTCATATTGTTCCACCAAAATGTATGTCAAGATCACGATACATTTTAGTACTTCCAGGATGGATTGCAAATGGTGTATTGTGTGCCTCCATCATAATCTTGTACTTCAAATCGTAGTCGTTAGGAACACAAAGTCTAGAGTGGACTCAAGTATTCCTTCTTCATCAATTCTAAACTTGCTTGAATAGCTCCTTCTTGTACTTTCTTCTTCATACGCATCAGCTCCGGCTCGGTGGCTTGAGCAACCTTAACTTTTTCTATTAAAGTTGGCTCTATGTGTATACTTGACATTATCGCACTCGTTCCTACATATGATCTTCTACTCAACGCGTCAGCTACCACGTTCGCTTTTCGAGGATGGTATTGAATAGTGTGGTCGTAGTCTTTCAATAGCTCGAGCCAACGTCATTGCAAGCGTGTTGAGTTCTTTTTGAGTGAAGAAATATTTAAGGCTTTTATGGTGCGAACATATCTCCACTTTCTCCCCATATAGATAGTGCCTCCATATCTTTAAGCGGAAAACGATCACTTTGCTAACTCTAGATCATGAGTAGGATAATTCCTCTCATACTCTTTAAGTTGTCACGAGGCATAAGCTATGACTTTCCCACGTTGCTTGAGAACACATCCTAACCCTTTGCACAAGCATCGTTGTAGATAACAACAAATCCATTCGAACCCGGATGGTATTGTTAGAAACAGGTCAAATAAGTCTCCTCTTAAGCTCTTGGAAACTCTTCTCGCATTCTTCACTCCAAACGAATTTTGTATCCTTCCGAAGTTAGTTTGGGTTAATGGAGTAGCGATTCGAGAAAACCCTTCCACGAATCTCGATAATAACCATTAAGCCCAAAAACTACGTACTTGATCCACCGACTTGGTTTGCTCCCAACTTTGTATTGCTTCAATCTTATTTGGATCAACAGATACTCCATGTTTCGATACCACGTGCCCAAGGAATGCTACTTCCTCAAGTCGAACTCGCATTTCTTCAATTTGGCATATAGTTTATTTTCACGAAGCCTTTGGAGTACCAACTTTTCAAATGGTGCTCATGATCTTCACGACTTTTGGAATTTATGAGGATGTCATCAATAAAAACAACAACGAATCCGATCCAAAAATCCTTGAATACTCGGTTCATCATATCCATGAAAGCCGCAGGGAGCATTAGTCAATCCGAAAGACATGACTAAGAATTCATAATGTCTGCATCTGGAGTTCTAAAGGCGGTCTTTGGAATATCCTCGATTCTAATCTTGGTGATGATATCCGAGCGAAGATCGATTTTTAAAAATAATTGTGCCCCTTGCAATTGGTCAAACAAGTCATCAATACCGGTAGAGGATACCTATTCTTGATGGTGACATGGTTCAATTCCCGATAGTCAATACAAAAGTCGCATACTCCGTCTTTCTTCTTTACGAATAAAACAGGAGCACCCCAAGGAGATGTACTTGGGGCCGAATGAAACCGATGTCCAACAATTCTCAGTAGTTAGACCTTTAACTCACGAAGTTCAATAGGAGCCATTCGATATGGGGTTTTAGAAATGGGCTTTGTACTGGGTTCAAGATCAATAAAGAATTCAACTTCACGTTACGGGGTAGGCGGAAGTTCTTCAGAAATCGTCGGAAAGTCAATAACAACAGGAATATTATTTAAATTTGGCGTGTCTTTATTCAAATCCATAACATGGGCTAAGAAAGCTTGACATCCGTTTTCAATAAGCGAATAGCTTTATGATTAGATATGACGATGATTAATTTTAATGGTTTAGTTGCTTGAATTAAATACAACAGGGTTGGTTAGAATATGAAAACTAACAACCTTACGAAAACAATTAATTTTGGCATGATGAGTAGTTAACCAATCAATCCCTAAAATCACATCAAAAGCAAGTATCTTTAAAGAGATAAGGTCAACGGGTAAGGTAATGGTGCCAACTTGAATCAAACAAGATTTATAAGCGAGTGGATGTGATGAAAGTTTCTCTAGCCGGAGTTTCCACAGATAGGTCAAAGTCTAATTTCTCCTGAGTCAAGTTTAAACGTTGAGCACAAGCAGAGAGAGATAAATGAATGGGTAACTTACCGGTATCAAGTAAGGTATAAACATCGCAAGAATTTATAAATAGCTTACCCGTGATCACCTCGTTTGGGTTCCTCGCATTTTGACCAATCACATCAAATGCCCTTCCGGGAATCGTTGACTTTGACTTTTACGGGGACGATCTTTTGAGTCACCATCCCCGATGAACTAGGTTTCGCTACTGCATAATCTCAAGCGATATGTCCTTCCTTTCCACAATTATAGCATACCTTGAACTGTTGTGGGGACAGTTTGACCGATATGTCCCTCTTTCCGCATTTATAGCATATGACCGGGTGGTCGTTCTCCTCCCTTAGAACCGATTCTTTGCAGACCTTTGCGTCTTCACATAGTCGTTGTTAAAATCTCCTCCCCGACTTCCTTCTTCTATTTTCATGGCCATGATTACCACCAGAGTGGTTACCATTTTTGTCCGTCTGCTTTCTTTCTCCATTGGTTATGGTCCCTCGAGTTGGTAGTACTCGTTATCTCGCTCTAATAATTGAGCCACATTTACAACATCTGAATAGAGAGAAAGTTTATGAGAAATGAGATCTTGGCGTATGCCGGTTTTAAACCTCTAAGAAACATCCGCGTCATCGTTCCTCATTCTCCACCAAATGAGGTGAAAACTCGGATAACTCTGCAAACTTTGCCTCGTCTTTGAGACACCGTCATGTTGTTTTGCTCTAATCGATGAACTCCACTTCCTTCATATGACGAACACTTTCGGAAAGTATTTGTCATTAAATAGTTCTGAAACGTTTCCCAAGATATCTTTGAGTGAGGTTTGGATGGAGTACGCTTCACGAGACTCCCACCAAGTGATCCGCCTTCGCCACGGAACATAAAGGTGGCGAATGGAACCTTCTGTTCTCCGTGCATCCCAAGACATCGAATATCTTGGTAATTTGCTTGACCCATGTTTCCGCCATGATCGGATCGGCTTTCCCTTAAATTCGGTGGTCCCAACTCTTTGAGCTGCTTGTTGTGACAACCCGTGAATTGCTATCATTTCCTCACAGTATTTTGAACACGAGTCTCCTCGTCGATTTTACATACGAATCGCAAAAAACTTCTAAACATCCCTCGTTCATCATCTCGCTTTCGGTGGTGTTGTTCACGGGAGAACATTGCCACTGTTTGTTGCGTTCTCCTCGTTGGTGAGTACAGAGCGTCTCCACGGTCTCATTTCCATTGTTAATATTCTCGATCGACATTCTCAAATCTTGTCATAAAATAAGGGTTAATTAAGGAAATCAATATATTACATAATATCCCTACATCTTGACCAACTAACAAATAAGCTTAGGTAGGTAGGACACACTAGCGAAGGATTTACTCTCTCTCTCCCCTCTAGTTCTATTCCCCGATCTCCGCCAGGAGATCATATCCTAAGCTCGATACCAACCCATGACGACCCCAAAATAGGTATACATCACCCATTCCGAGTTGTCAATACATGGTATGAAAACAACTACAACTTTATTATTACAACAAGAAAAGCTGTGAGTTTGAATACAAATATTATCTTCTAGACAATATCTATACTCAAATAAATCCTCATCACATTTATTGATACATTATTTTACAAAATGGTGAGGACTACTAAACAATTCTTTCTAAAACCTTCATTCCATACCCACTGACTTCGTACTCGCTATATTCTCGCCTCCCGAGAAGAAAAATGGAACAAAAAGGAAAAGGGTGAGCTCAACTAGCCCAATAAAGAATATTATGACTAAGATAATATACAACAAATTACCGTTAGTCTTCAACGAGGAAAAATCTAATAGAATACAATAGACAACAAATTTTAAACCAATATTAGCAATGAAATAATAATTCATTAGAAGAGTTAAGTAGAGAATGCAAACTACTATCTTCTATGTATGAATTTAAAAGTTCATCGTCTATCTTTTATCCTGTAACATCAATCAATATACATCTGGAATCAAATATTAAATCTTTTACTTTCTGAAGCCAAAGATATTCATCGATTAGTCATGTTCATCTAAACACTGTTCATCTTTGCACTACTGACGAAAGATATTCTTGAAAAATCATTCATCTTTGCACTCTGGGCCAAAGATATTCAATAATATCATCATTTAAGGTAGAGGATGATGAAAATATTTTAAAAAAAGCGAATCCATTGAAACAAAATGACAAGGATTAAGGATTAAGGATTAAGTACTTTGTTTTATCCATGTTCAAAATACCTCAAAAATAATCATAGTGGTGTAAAATTCAAGAATGATCAAAACATGGATACAATCAAAGCTAGTATCCAAAATAGATATTTTGGACAAAAAGAAGAAATTTTATTTTGCGGTGAATAATGCCGTATACGTGAATAGTGCCATATACGTGAATAGTAACTCCGACACCAAAAGATAGAAATTTTCCAAAAAACATCTTCACGCTTCATGAATAGTACTCGTGAATAGTAACTCATGAATAGTAACTCATGAATAGTAGCTCGTGAATAGTAATTCATGAATAGTAACCCCGACATGAAAAAGTTCTAAATTTGATAAAAAGTTCCAACCAATATTTCAGTATAATGATATTGAAGAAATAATATCATTTGAGAAGAAAATAACATCCCTTACCTCGAAAGATTAGTACTTCTAAATTTGGAATCTAGAAATTATAGTCTTTGAAGGAACTTGCACCGTCTAACAATACTAAAAGTATACTCACAAGAATACGCTCAATATATCGAAGAGAAATAGAGAAAACTTGGTTTACATTGTGATTTTAATTCTAACCTAAGCACCTATTTATAGAAATTGCTTAGAACACCAAAGCGAAAATTGAATATAATATTAATATATTTTCACATTTTCTTTAGCCCACCTTAGACAATTGATCTCAGCCCATTTGAATCACATGTGAGGCCAACTTAGTTGTAAAAACGTTTTCTCAAAATAATTAACTAAAACTCCCAAAAATTAATTATTTGAACTTGAACTTCAATAATTCATAATAAATAGCCCTTTTATCGGAAAAATTCAAATCACGCGCGTGTTGTTATAGGAAATTCAATTCTCTACAACTTTACGGAAGAAAGTTTTTGAATTCCAAATGAAATTGGCCAAAAATCAACAAACGGGCGATTTTACAAGCTATAATCAAATTTCGGTCAATAATTGTGTCCACCAACACACAAAACATGTGTTAAACATTTAATGCCACAAAAATACTCTTCCTCCTCATATATTCATATATCCCACATTCATTGTAAAAATATCATCGTTAATATATTATTAAAATAATATATTTAAATGAATTATTTTATCAGAAAAAGATAAAATATTAATTTTCAACAATTGTCACATTAAAAATTTTCTCCATCTATATCCTCATAAAATCAATATTTTTCTCATCATATAAATCAATAATTAATTATTCATAAATAATATTACGAAATCACACTATTGACAACCGAGCGGTTCCGGGATAGAGGGGCTTTCCAATAAGGATCTCTCTTATCTGCTGGCGCCTTGATTAGATGACCAAACCTCTCCTTAGGCAGAACTTTCTAGACATTGTCAATAATGTTATCTAATAATATTATTCAGGATAATATGAATTATTGCTCGATAATGGAAAATACGGTTGTAATGACAATTATTGAAACAACAACAATATAAAATGTCAACGTAGCAATTATTGAATCAATAAAATAAAATCTTGAATATAATTCAGTAACCATTATTAAGTAGTGCCTTCAATAATTGGTGCAATACTGCAAATATCTCTCTTGTGCAACAACGCCAGATTCTTGTGTTTTTAACCCAAGGGTATTCCAACAGTGCTTCTTGATAATAACTACTGTAGTTATTTTTAAACAACTTATATTTGTGGTTTTACGCATCCAATAAACTTTCCGTTATGGGGCCCACACATGGCTTTGGCAGGTCGTACGAATATTCCCCGACAGTACGAATATTCTCCGACAACAATGAATATTTTATAACCACTTGCTTATTTTGAAATATTTGCGTATTTTACCCCTAACTATCAATATTAATCAAATCAACCCTTACTATTTCAAAATAATAAATAGAGAAAATTAAATTTCATTAATAATAAGTTGGGGTCTTACATCATAAGCCGGGGCAAGGGTTGGGTAAAGATTGCCAGGGTATCAAAAACCCGATTCGCTTAACCAGGCAAACTGGAACAGCTGGGCTAGGCTATTCTACCAATTCTAGTCACATGAATCCTCATAAGCATTAGCAGATTCCTCCAGCTTCAACCATGTGGCGTTTATCTTCGCCTTCAAACTCTGAGTCTGCACAACCTCTTGTAAAGGTGCCAACCAATGTAATGGCTATGTTCTGTCCCAAGCCGGTACCGGTGAAGGATAAATAAATCTTTGTTCCAAATCCCGCAGTGGAAGAAGAGGAACGAAGAATTAAGCAAGATGTCATCTGAACGATGTCAGGCATACGCATCATTGTTCATGACGAGCATACCAATGAATACACCCAAAGCGATGGTGACCCACTGACGTAATGGCCATCATTCGGGACAGGGAGGATGATGACAATCCCTCCATCACTGCGGTCCATCCGGACTTTGCCCTTGCCAAATGGGACAGCAATCCTTGCATTGGTCGTCAAGGTTAAAGCGGGCAGAAACTCTTTCTGCCCTATAGATATAATAACTACTTACTTTTCTATACAGTATTAGCAGTTTATTTTGCCAGTATATACTAACACTGTGTATGATCAACACATTTCATATATACTAAGTGAAAGCATATTTTGTTTTAGGACTCTGAATTTAGATGTGCCTGTACTTGCTGATATGATGCCTCTCCTACACAGGGATTGTACCTTTGATGTAGAGATGAATTCAACCTTGATGGATATACAAGATGACATTGAGGTGCCTCCAGAAATTCAAGAATGGGTCAAAGACAAACCCAACCCCAACCTTGATCAAACCACTTCTTTCAATCTCGAAACCTTAGAAAGCCCTAAGTTAATCTAGATTGGTTCAGACCTTACCCCAAACCAACGAAATGACATGGTTACGCTATTAACCCAATTCCAGGATGTGTTTGCATGGTCTCATGAAGACATGGTGGGTTTATCCACTAACATTGTCCTTCATCGCCTTCCCATTAAAGAGGGATTTAAGCGGTCAGCGAAACTTCGGTGCAATTGAAACCTGAGTGGAGTTTAAAGGTGAAAGAAGAAATTGTGAAACAATTTCAAGCTGGCATCATAATGGTGTCTACATATCTTAAGTGGATATCCAACATTGTGCCCGTGCCTAAACCTGGAGGGAAGGTGTGAGTTTGCGTGGATTACCGGGACTTGAACAAAGCTTGCTTAAAAGATAGTTTTCCCGTGCCATTTATCCATATTCTCATTGACAATACTTCGTAATACGACATGTACTCCTTTGCTAATTGCTTTGTGGGGTATCATCAGATCATGGTTTACAAGGAAGGTCGTGAGAAAACTGCTTTCATCACGCCTTGGGGAACTTTTTGCTATAGACGGTTGTCATTCGACCTCATCAATGTCGGAGCCACCTCTCAACGAGCTATGATGGCTCTTTTCCATGACTTAATGCATAAAGAGATAGAGATCTACGTGGATGACATCATTGTCAAGTCCCGGAAGGAGGATGACCATATAGACCATCACAGAAAGTTGTTCAACAGGGTGCGTAAGTAAAACTTGAAATTGAATCTAGCTAAGTACACCTTTGGTGTTAAATCAGGTAAGTTGCTAGGATTTCTAGTCAGCCACAAAGGGATTGAGCTGGATCCTGCAAAAATCGAAGCCATCGCGGAAATGCCCATTCCTCATACAGAGAAGGAAATACGGGGATTTTTGGGAAGAATCAACTTCATTAGTAGGTTTATCTCTCAACTCACAGCAACCTGTGAGCCAATCTTCAAGCTATTAAAGAAGAACTCCTCCATGAAATGGAATGATGAGTGCCAGAATGCCTTCCTTACAATCAAGAAATAGCTAGTCAAAGCTCCTATTTTGGTACCACCCAGGGATGATGTTCCCCTATTTATGTACCTGTCCATAAATGACAATGCCATGGGCTGCATGATGGGACAGAAGGACGATAGAGGCCAAGAACGAGCTATCTATTACCTCACCAAAAGATTCAGCAGCAGTGAACACAAGTACACTCTGATCGAAAAGACGTGTTGTGCTTTGGCATGGGCTTCCATGAGTTTACAGCATTACCTCCATGGTTACACAATGTGACGCCCCCAAATTCAGGTACTTGCAACCTGAACTCGGTGCTTCACGATACCATTTCTATGAGCAGAATAATACTAATAATAATAACAATAATATAAAAATCAAACTTAATTTACATTTATCAGAGTCTAATCCAAAGTACACAACCTTTACTATAATTCCTTACATGATAGATAATATATGTATCATTGCCCTAATACAGTCTATTACAAAAGATATCATTACACATATTCAATTTGCTTTCCTTTTCACTTGTTCTTGTCTGAACCTTCAGTTTGATCAAGCTTAGCTAAAAATATTTAAATTAAGCAAGGGTGAGCATTTGAGTGCCAAGCAAGTAATAACAATTAGAAATATAATTAGCTGAAATATATAAATGTTTTCTTTGTACATCACTTCTACAACAAATTTATAGTTGTGAAGTAAACTGAACCGATAATAATAACATAACAATTCTATCTCAAACTTTTGAAACTACCTATAGACTATATATATAGGGTAGTCGACTTACTATGAACATTATTTTTAGTTTTCACCAAGGTTTAGCAGAACTTCATCCGCAAACCGTCATAACTTACAAGCACGAGGGTGATCTGCCCAATGTGCCCTGTATTGATCAATACTACATTGCAAGAACGATAGGATCGTTCACTCTGTTCGCCTTGAGCGCATAAAAGTTTTTCCGTGATCGGGATGTTCATACTTAGACTGGAATCCGAACCAAAACAATTTGATTGAATACAAAAAGGTTTTATCTTATTCAACGATATTTCAAAATTTGTGTCTAGCTGCTCAAGTAGCTTAGACGTCTTATATATATATATATATATATATATATATATATATATATATATATATATATCAACATGTGATTAAATACAATGATTATCCAAGTGGGGACGCTTGTGTAATCATGTTTAGAAATTAACGAACAAAATATATATATCTAAATTATCATATACTAACATGTTGATAAACAATGATAGGATATAGAATATATCACAATAAGGTTAATAATATACAATAGTAATAGTATAATTCTGAAACTTCTTACTCATGTCCATTGCATAAAGGAAATGCAAAGGTAAGATACTTGCCTGATCTGCTGCTTACAGTTCGTAACATAGTTCTATCTTTACATAACACCTATCAGTAATAAGATCATTCGATCGATTAGAATATCATACTATAACACATATCACTGCTTATTGCAGTCAGCACATAACCTAATTAATTACATTGTCACATATGTTCCACAACCATTGAGTCACAAATCAACACATATACAGTCAAAATATCTAAGTTCAGATCAATTTCTGAAACATGTCGGTGTATCGACGGCTTTATCGGGTAATTATCTAGTCTAAGACTCTATCATGTAATTCCACATATGTAAGTATCAGTCATATAATTTTTAAATGACTTATAATAATTTTAAAACATTTATTATAATGTATCACGCATTTTCAAACACCGGAATCATTATTAAATGATTTAAATATTAATCAATTCTATTATCATTAATATTTAAGTAATATTAAACTATTAATTAAATTATTTCCAAAATGTTAAAGTTATTTATAATAACTCAAAATACTTTTAAAGTATTAATATTACCCTTAAATGATTTTTAAAACATTTAAAATCATTTTAAATAATTATCATTAATATTAAAGTATTAATGTTTTATTTATCAAAATATTAAAAGTCATTAAGTATAACCTAAAATAAATAAAACCATTTATAAACTATTTTAAATGATTTTTAAATTAATAAAACCATTTATAAACTATTTATTTAATATAATTATTAAATAAAGTTAATATCATTAATAATAAATTAATAATTATTAATATTAAATTATTAATGAAATTATTCTTTAAATATTAAAAGTTATATTTTATAACTTAAAATATTTTTAAACACTTTATTTTCATTTAAAATGATTATTATAATATTAAAATCATTTTAAAGTAAATTATTTAATATAATTATTAAATAACTTTAATATCATTTATAATAAATTAATTAATGAAATTTACCTTTAAATATTAAAATTTATATTTTATAACTTAAAATATTTTTAAATACCTTATTTGTTATTTAAAATGATTTTAATATAATAAAATCATTTTTAATTAATTTATTTAATTCATTTAGTAAATAACTTAATTATCATTAATATTAAATAATTAATGAAATTTCCTTTAAAATATTAAAATTATATTTTATAACTTAAAATATTTTAAATAACATATTATCGTTTAAAATGATTTTTAATATAATAAAATAATTTTAATTAATTTATTTAATGCATTTAATAAATAAATTTATTATCAATAATATTTAAATAAATACTAATATTTATGAAAAATATTTCAAATTATTAATATATAATTTTTATAATTTAAAAATAATTTTTAAAATTAATTTTGTAATTTTCAAAAATTAAATACTATTTTTAAATAATTTTTAGAATTTATATAATTAATTTTATTAAAAGTGTCGCTAAAGACTGCCTATAGCGACAGAACCGTCGCTATAGGTGTTCTTCGTGTTCTTGGCCAAACCCAGAACTTCATAGCCGGTTAGCCAGGTGCTGCGTTTGACCAACAATGAAATTGTGTGTGATGTGTTTCTAGGAAAGCTAATCATCAGATCTTGTAGTACTTGTGCAGTACTACATTATCCAATAACAATATTGCTCAAACAATTCATAACAAGAAAGATCTAAGCGTCTAAAGTGGCTGTCAGAGCTGTTTTTCATTTATGGGTTACCCAAAAATGAAGAACAGTTCGACTGTCCATTGTTGGGCTTCTACAACTTGTAATCCAGGTGATGTTTTAGTGATTTAAAGATTGCTGTGCGTAGATAACATGTAGAAGAAAAGATCTATCACATAACATCAACAAAAACAAAACAAAATCGTCAGATCCGGACCGGTCAAAGCATGTCAGACGAAACGTTCATCTATTTTCTGGGTTACCCAGAAAACAGAAAACGTGCTCGTGGTACTTACTTTGACCAGACCATGTGCTCACAATATTTGATGTTTAGGTGCTATTAAGGCATGATATTGTAGATTATATTACCTACTACAACATAGATGCAACATAAACAATAAATCAACAAACAACGTGAAGATCAGAGCCCAAGAACATCTTGTCAGACGATTCTGGGCACGATCTTGGTTTTCCAGAAATCCGATAGTCATGGTCGGTCAATGTGGTTTGACCACCCATAACTTTCATTCTGTGAATGATCTGGGCTAGATTCAAGTTCCAGAATACAGACCACATAACATAATATAAGTATAAACCTTTAAAACACAAAAATCGTAAACAGGCTGAGATTTACAGCCTTTGACATTTGATGTTAGAGCACAAAATAAAATTTTTCTAGATTCTTTAAATCTTCAAATCCGAGCCTCTAGATGTTATGGATCTAACATCTAGCAACCCAGATCATCCTTAGACACCTTATACAACATATTTTAGCAGTCAAACATAACATCTAACATAGAATTTTTGGGCAGAAATCATGCTAGTTTTTTATACCTCTTATGAACGATTTTGATTTCTTGGCTTCTGATATGGTATGGTGTTCGTGGGGCTTTGTTCTTGACTGATATTATCAACAAATTTCGTGGGTCTTTGTGAGAGAAAGTCTTGGTTGGGTGTTTGAGCAAAATGGCTAGCAAATGTTACTTTCTCTCTCTCCCAATCTATTTATAAACAAGCTAGATGCAATGTAATGGCTGATTGCTGGCTGAGTTGCTATCATTTTTGAGCCAAATTCGTCAAACAAGTTGGTCACCAACCCATCCTATTGTCAAAACCTAGTTTTGTAGCTTAATAATGCAAAGGGGCAAAATGGTCATTTGATAAATCATTTAATGGCAAAGTTGAAACTTGTCAAACCCTTAGGGTTTAACCCTAAGGTTTAGCACAAAAATATAGGATTTAGCAATTAGGGTTTACACAAAAAATAAAATCAAATAAAAATTAAATAAAATTTAGTTTCTAGAATTTTGAAATTAAGGTTTCGTAATTATGATTAATTTTCTAATCACACTATACATGAACATTAGGGTTTAAAATCACTAATTATAATTAGCCTTGCAAATTAAGCAATTAGGATTTACCATTTGTAATTAGGTTTTTTTATAATTTCTAATTAGGGTTACTAATTATAGAAATTAGGGTTTCTAGAAATTAATAACTCAAAATGTTAATTAGGGTTATCCTAATTTATCATGAAATGGCATAACACAGTTATATAATAATCTCGAACTCATGATTGAGTTTCAAGTTAGGGTTTTCTTATTTCTAAAATTAGGATTTTCGAAATATTATTTAGGATTTCTAATTTAGAATTTTATAATTAGGGTTTTCTAAAGATTAGGGTTTCTAGACTTTAATTAGGGTTTACCTAATTAATACATTTAATACATATACATAAATTATATAACACACTTTATAAAACAATCTTGTACTCTAATTTTGATCTCAAATTAGGGTTTAACATTATTAACTTAGGGTTTGGTCATAATACACCATAATTGACCAACCATTATCAATCTGAGACATACAATACATATTCATAAAGCTTATTAAAAAATCAAAATATAATTAATATTATATTAATATCCTCATACCTTGACAATAATCCAAAATTAGGGTTTGGATTCCATATCCGATTTATTCTTCATATGTAACCTTAATAATTAAGTTAAAATAATTAACTTAATAATCTGTATACTAAAATTCATATAATTAAATAATTATTATAATTATTCAAAAAATCACTTCATATATTATTTAAATAATATATGATTATATTTTATGGAAAATAATTAATAAAAACATTTCTATCTTATAATTAATTATTATAAGAATATACTTTATAATAATCAATAATTCTAAAATAAATTTATTTGTAAATATTTATGCAATAAATATTTTTTTATTTACCACAAAAATACATATACACATTATCTTGTACAAATCCTCATCCTTAAAATAAAAAAAAAATTATACGCAAAATTTCCTATTTAATTATATAGAAAATATCGGAAAAATTTCCTATTTAATTATATAGAAAATATCGGGTTGTTACATTCACCCTCCCTTGTAAAGATTCCGTCCCCGGAATCACCGTTTTAAAACCTATACATACCAGGGTACATAGCATATACAATCATTACAAGCAGATCTCGATCATAATCTAATCGAACTGATATTTAACTATTCACATAAAGCTTGTCTTTCTGATTAAACGGAAATTTGAGTCCTAAAGGAACTCAAATTCCTCCTTCAAAATATCTTTATAAAATAATTACTATATATAAGAAAATAATATATAAACATAAAATTGGTTTGAGTAATACCTAGAGTTGCATCCTCGGCTGCTACAGTTTCTTTAACGGTCATGTTGAAGACTCATTCGGTTGGTTCCGTTGGTTCATTTGTTGAAGTCGGTCCCGTTATCGCCAATGTTCTGCTGCCTTTTCCCGTATTCGCATTCCTTACCTCCTTTATCCTTCTTGGACGGTCTTCCACCTTATACTCCATTGATTCACACTTAAAACACACAGACTTTCCCTTTATCTCCTTTCCTTTTATCGTATAGGTGACAAAACTATCTTTTGTCCCTTCGTTATCCTAGATATCACAAATGCTGCTACAGGGTCAGTTGACCCTCTAAATCCTGGCAGTACGATGGTCTTGAAGTCTTTGACGTTCGTCGTTCGATTATCTGGCTAATCTTCTTACGACTGGTATTTCGTTCTGCATAACTTGATCGTCCATATTCTAAAAATTCTGTAGCGGGTCTGGTTGTCCTCCAGCTTTGTTGAAAGGTTCTTTTGCCCTTTGTTTCATTTTTGTCTTGGCGACATTATCATAAATTATTCTTATTAACTTACATTCTAAACCTTATCGTATTCGCTTAATGTATAATGCAAAACATTCTATTCGAATAATCATGTACTCAAAATATTAGATTTTGAAATTTTTGTTTTCTGTATTAACCAGTACTCATATAATTAACTACTATCTTTATACCAACTTATTTCATTAATCCATTATGGATTCATATTCCTAATACTTGACATACCATAGCACATTCTGCTTTAAACATTCGCTATCCCTTTGTGACTCAAAAGTCGGGAATCGCTGTCATACCTATATAAAAATTACAAATATTACCTTATACTGACATACATATCATATACATAACACAAAATCATGCCTATTCACATAATACTAATATTACTTATTTCTTACGCCTTCACTAAGGATTAATTGCTTAGAAATCTGTCTATTCCCATTATACTCAATAATCCATTCACACCTACTATACCTAGTTCATCCAACTTACAACACATTATGAGTTTTAAGAACTCACCATAAACATATGAGTTTAAGAACTCGAAATTAACCATATATTCTTCAACTATACTTTACCTATCAGTCATACTATCGTTTCAGGGTCCGGTACTATATTTTTCAAAATAACCACCTCATTGAGGTAGCTTTCAATGTGAGCTTCTATTTCAGCTATTGGCTTTGATATTGGCTCGGTTATGGAGGTTGACTTCTTCTTTACGATATGAGGGTATCCTAATTCTTTCTATCTGACATCTACCCACATAGTTTATCTAGATTAGCATATAGTATATACACACAACACATAATAGTTTTATATAAGTTATCTTTTATTTTGTTTTACGATGAATTTATTCAATTCATCTCCTTTTTAAACTCTATACAAGTTATTTATATTTTCAATGTTTCACTCTGTTCTAAGGTTATAGCCTAAGGTCTAACCCACCTAAGTTTTTTAACCCTAAGCTCTGATACCATGATGTGACGCCACCAAATTCAGGTACTTGCAACCCGAACTCGGTGCTTCACGATACCATTTCTATGAGCAGAATAATGCTAATAATAATAACAATAATATAAAAATCAAACTTAATTTACATTTATCAGAGTCTAATCTCAAGTCACGTGACCTTTACTATAATTCCTTACATGATATATAATATATATCATTGCCTTAATACTGATCTATTACAAAAGATATCATTACACATATTCAATTTGCTTTCCTTTTCACTTGTTCTTGTCTGAACCTTCAGTTTGATCACACTTAGCTGAAAACATTTAAATTAAGCAAGGGTGAGCATTTGGCCCAGCAAGTAATAACAATTAGAAATATAATTAGCTGAAAGATATAAATGTTTTCTTTGTACATCACTTCTACAACGAATTTATAGTTGTGAAGTAAACTGAACCGATAATAATAACATAACAATTCTATCTCAAACTTTTGAATATACGTATAGACTATATATATAGTGTAGTCGACATACTATGAACATTGTTTTTAGTTTTCGCTAAGGTTTAGCAGAACGTCATTCGCAAACCGTCATAACTTACACGCACGAGGGTGATCTGCCCAATGTGCCCTGTATTGATCAATACTACATTGCAAGAACGATAGGATCTTTCACTCTGTTCGCCTTGGGCGCATAAAAGTTTTCCCGTGATCGGGATGTTCATACTTAGACTGGAATCCGAACCAAAATAATTTGATTGGATACAAAAAGGTTTTATCTTATTCAACGATATTTCGAATTTGTGTCTAATTTGCTCAAATAAGCTTGGCGATTTATATATATATATATATATATATATATATATATATATCAACACGTGATAAAATACAATGATTATCCAAGTGGGGACACTTGTGTAAACATGTTTAGAAATTAACGAACAAAATATATATATCTAACTTATCATATACTAACATGTTGATAAACAATGATAGGATATAGAATGTATCACAATAGGGTTAATAATATAGCATAGTAATAGTATAATTCTGAAACTTCTTACTCATGTCCATTGCATAAAGAAATCTGAAAGGTAAGATACTTGCACGATCTTGCCGCTATTCTTTATTTAGAAACTTAGTTCTATCTTTACATAACACCTATCAGTAATATGATTATTTTATCGATTAGAATATCATACTATAACACATATCACTGCTTATTGCAGTCAGCACATAACCTAATTAATCACATTGTCACATATGTTGCACAATCATTGAATCACAAATAAACACATATACAGTCAAAATATCTAAGTCCAGATCAATTTCTGAAACATGTCGGTGTACCGACGACTTTATCGGGTAATTATCGAGTCTAAGACTCTATCATGTAATTCCACTTATGTAAGTATCAGTCATATAATTTTTAAATGACTTATAATAATTTTAAAATATTTATTATAATTTATCACGCATTTTCAAACACTGGAATCATTATTAAATGATTTAAATATTAATCAATTCTATTATCATTAATATTTAAGTAATATTAAACTATTAACGAAATTATTTCCAAAATGTTAAAGTTATTTATAATAACTCAAAATACTTTTAAAGTATTAATATTACCCTTAAATGATTTTTAAAACATTTAAAATTATTTTAAATAATTATCATTAATATTAAAGTATTAATGTTTTATTTATCAAAATATTAAAAGTCATTAAGTATAACCTAAAATATTTGTAATTCATTTATATCCCTTTTAAATGATTTTTAAATTAATAAAACCATTTATAAACTATTTATTTAATATAATTATTAAATAAAGTTAATATCATTAATAATAAATTAATAATTATTAATATTAAATTATTAATGAAATTATTTTTAAATATTAAAAGTTATATTTTATAACTTAAAACATCTTTAAACACTTTATTTTCATTTAAAATGATTATTATAATATTAAAATAATTTTAAACTAAATTATTTAATATAATTATTAAATAACTTTAATATCATTAATAATAAATTAATTAATGAAATTTACCTTTAAATATTAAAATTTATATTTTATAACTTCAAATATTTTAAATACCTTATTTGTTATTTAAAATGATTTTTAATATAATAAAATCAATTTTAATTAATTTATTTAATTCATTTAGTAAATAACTTAATTATCATTAATATTAAATAATTAATGAAATTTCCTTTAAAATATTAAAATTATATTTTATAATTTAAAATATTTTTAAATAACATATTATCGTTTAAAATGATTTTTAATATAATAAAATCATTTTTAATTAATTTATTTAATGCATTTAATAAATAAATTTATTATCAATAATATTTAAATAAATACTAATATTTATGAAAAATATTTCAAATTATTAATATATAATTTTTATAATTTAAAAATAATTTTTGTTATTTTCGGAAATTAAATACTATTTTTAAATAATTTTCGGAATTTATATAATTAATTTTATTAAAAGTGTCGCTAAAGATTGCCTATTGCGTCAAAACCGTCGCTATAGTTGTTCTTCGTGTAATTGGCCAAACCCAGAACTTCATAGCTGGTTTGCCAGGTGCTGCGTTTGACCAACAATGAAATCGTGTGTGATGTGTTTCTAGGAAAGCTAATCATCAGATCTTGTAGTACTTATGCGATTATTACATTATCCAATAACAATCTTGCTCAAACAATTCATAACAAGAAAGATCTAAGCGTCAAAAAGTGTTATCGGAATTTGTTCTTCATTTCACGGGTTACCCGAAATGAAGAAACGATTTATTATCCATTTTGAGCTTCTACAACTTATGTCTGGTGATGTTTTAGTGATTTAAAGATTGCAGTGCGTAGATAACATGTAGAAGAAAAGATCTATCACATAACATCAACAAAAACATAACAAAATCGTTAGTTCGGGATGGAATTGAAAGCATGTCGATGGAAGCGTTCATACATTTTTACGGGTTACCCGAGAAAAGCGTAAAACGTCTTCGTGGTACCTACTTTGACCAGACCATGTGCTCATAATATTTGATGTTTACGTGCTATTAAGGCATGATATTGTAGATCATATTACCTACTACAATATAGATGCAACATTAACAATAAATCAACAAACAACGTGAAGATCAGAGCCCAAGAACATCTTGTCAGACGTTTCTGGGCACGATCTGGGTTTTCCCGAAATCCGATAGTCATGGTCGGTCAATGGGGTTTGACCACCCGTAACTTTCATTCTGTGAACGATCTGGGCTAGATTCAAGTTCCAGAATACAGACCACTTAACATACTATAAGTATAAACCTTCAAAACACAAAAATCGTAAACAGGCAGAGATTTACAGCCTTTGACATTTGATGTCAGACCACAAAATAAATTTTTTCCAGATACTTTAAATCTTCAAATCTGAGCCGCTAGATATTATTGATCTAACATCTAGCAACCCAGATCATCCTTAGACACCTTATACAACATATTTTAATAGTCAAACATAACATCAAACACAGAATTTTTGGACAGAAATCATGCTAGGGTTTTATACCTCTTATGAACGATTTTGATTTCTTGGCTTCTGATATGGTTATGGTGTTCGTGGGGCTTTGTTCTTGACTGATATTATCAACAAATTTCGTGGGTCTTTGTGAGAGAAAGTCTTGGTTGGGTGTTTGATCAAAATGGCTAGCAAATGTTACTTTCTCTCTCTCCCAATCTATTTATAAGCAAGTTAGATGCAATGTAATGGCTGATTGCTGACCGAGTTGCTGTCATTTTTGAGCCAAATTCGTCAAACAAGTTGGTCACCAACCCATCCTATTGTCAAAACATAGTTTTGTAGCTTAATAATGCAAAGGGGCAAAATGGTCATTTGATAAATCATTTAATGGCAAATTTGGAACTTGTCAAACCCTTAGGGTTTAACCCTAAGGTTTAGCACAAAAATGTAGGATTTAGCAATTAGGGTTTGCACAAAAAATAAAATCAAATAAAAATTAAATAAAATTTAGTTTCTAGAATTTTGAAATTAAGGTTTCGTAATTATGATTAATTTTCTAATCACACTATACATGAACATTAGGGTTTAAAATCACTAATTATAATTAGCCTTGCAAATTAAGCAATTAGGATTTACCATTTGTAATTAGGTTTTTTTATAATTTCTAATTAGGGTTACTAATTATAGAAATTAGGGTTTCTAGAAATTAATAACTCAAAATGTTAATTAGGGTTATCCTAATTTATCATGAAATCGCATAACACAGTTATATAATAATCTTGAACTCATGATTGAGTTTCAAGTTAGGGTTTTCTTATTTCTAAAATTAGGATTTTTGAAATATTATTTAGGATTTCTAATTTAGAATTTTATAATTAGGGTTTTCTAAAGATTAGGGTTTCTAGACTTTAATTAGGGTTTACCTAATTAATACATTTAATACACGACATAAATTATATAACACACTTATAAAACAATCTTGTACTCTAATTTGGATCTCAAATTAGGGTTTAACATTATTACTAGGGTTTGGTCATAATACACCGTAATTGACCAACCATTATCAATACAGACATACAGTACATATTCATAGCACCGAAAAATCAAAATATAATTAATATTATATTAATATCCTCATACCTTGACAATAATCCAAAATTAGGGTTTGGATTCCATATCTGATTTATTCTTCATATGTAACCTTAATAATTAAGTTAAAATAATTAACTTAATAATCTGTACTAAAATTCATATAATTAAATAATTATTATAATTATTCAAAAAAATCACTTCATATATTATTTAAATAATATATGATTATATTTTTATGGAAAATAATTAATAAAAACATTTCTATCTTATAATTAATTATTATAAGAATATACTTTATAATAATCAATAATTCTAAAATAAATTTATTTGTAAATATTTATGCAATAAATATTTTTTTATTTACCACAAAAATACATATACACATTATCTTGTACAAATCCTCATCCTTAAAATAAAAAAAAATTTATACGCAAAATTTCCTATTTAATTATATAGAAAATATCGGAAAAATTTCCTATTTAATTATATAGAAAATATCGGGTAGTTACACATAACCCATCTCATATCCCGCGTTGATCCTCTCAAGTACGTGTTCAACAAACCTATGTTAAATTGCCTGTTGTCCAGATGGCAGTTGATCCTACAACAATTTGACATCGTATATGTGACTCAAAAGTCCATCAAAGGTCAAGGAATCGCGGATCAACTGGCCGTCGCACCTTCAGCGGATTTTAAACTCTTGGAAACATATTTCTCCGATGAAGGAGTAATGATAGTCTTGACAACACCATCGATGCGATACGGCGCCCGATCATGGAAGATGTATTTTGATGGAACCTATTAATATGGAAGGTTACGGATCCGGAAGCGGTCCTAGTATCGGTACTGCGGGGAAGCGATATCCGTTTCCGTCAAATTACGATTTAAAGGCCAACAATACAAATTGAGTATGAAGGTCATCTCATGGGGCTAAAACTTGCCGTTCGATGGGCATCGGTGGTTAATTGTCTTTGGAGATTCGGAGTTGGTAATCGAGATAATCCACCGAATCTATCAAACCAAGAACTACATTTGTTTGCCTTACCATCGGCGGAGTTTCTGAGATGGCTTAGAAGTTCGAAGAAATCTCCTTTCTACACATTCCTCGTAATAGGAATGAATTTGCGGACACATTAGCAACTTTGGCCTCCTTGATTCGCATATCAAATAAGGAACACTTGCCGAGCGTCACAATTTCCCTACACAAGGCCCCAACCTATGGGAATTACGTTGGAGAAGTATCAGATGAACTACCTCCCATCCAGCATCCTTGGTATCAGCATATCAAGGAATATCTACGAGATGGATCTACACCCGCTGAGGCGAGCCCGACAGAGAAAAGGCGGATCCATAAACTTGCTACATAATTCTACCTGAGTGGAGATGCGCTCTACAAAAGAGATGCAGGACTAGGTCTCCTCAGATGTTTAGACAAAGATCAAGCCCAAAGGCTTATGGATGAAATCCATGGTGGAATTTGTGTCCCCCACATGAGTGGCTCCCTCCTTGTCAAAAAAGTCCTCAGGACGGGACATTATTGGCTATCTCTCAAAGCTGATTGCAATGACCACATCAGGAGATGCTATCAGTGCCAGATTCATGGGAATGCTATACACGCCCCTCCACGGGAACTCCACAATATGAGTTCAGCTTGGCCCTTCTCAATGTGGGGAATGGACGTTATCGGGCCCATTGAGCCTAAAGCCAGTAATGGTCACCGGTTTATCTTCACCATGATCGACTACTTCACCAAGTGGATAGAAGCAGCCTCCTTCCCCAAGGTTACTAAAGAAGTCATCGTTGCTTTCATCAGAAACAATGTCGTTTGTCGATATGGACAACCAAAGGTGATTGTGTCAGACAATGCCAAGAACCTCAACAACAAAATGATGGAGGAATTATGCAGTAAATTCCACATCAAACATCTCAACTCTGTCATTTATCGTCCGAAGATGAATGGTGCTGTTGAAGCGGCTAACAAAAACATCAAGAAGATTATGCAAAAGATGTCCGCCAACCACAAAGATTGGCACGACCTATTGCCTCTTACTCTGTAGCCTCTGAAACCTCAATGCGCTTCACTTCCACCGGGGCAACCCCTACGCATTAACCTATGGGATGGAAGTAGTACTCCCCATAGAAGTTGAGATGGAATCCCTCAGAGTGTTGATAGAGGCTCAACTGGATGAAGACCAATGGGTACAAGACAAGTATCACCAATTGTCTCTAATAGACGAAAGGCGAGCCACGGCTATCTTCCATGGTCAGTTATATCAACAAGGATCGCAAGATCCTACAAAAAAAAAGTCAAACTCTGGCGGTTTAAACAACATGACTTGGTTTTGAAGAAGATTCTTGACAACCAAGATCAAGCTAAAGGAAAATTCGCTTCTAACTGGGAAGGCCCATTTATTGTCAAGGAAGTATTGACAGGAGACGCTCTCAGATTGCAAGAAATGGACGGCGATGAATTTCCATAACTCATCAACTCAGACACTATGAAATGTAACTATGCCTGAAGTAATTTGCAAACACCCTGGTGTCGAACCATCAGATCACCAGTTATCCAGGTTCTTTAACCCTTTACCACCTACAACTTTTCTACACTTTGCCCCTCAAGGAAACATACTTTTCAAGCCAGCAGCCTAGCTTTCTCCTTTGCGCTCATACAACTTAGGTCATCCCACCGCGGATTGAACCTCATGCGTTTGCAGTTTGGCTACCCATACCTGGGATCAAACTTCTCATACCTGCAGTTTATCCTCCACTAAGGATTAAACTTTCTCCTCCCCGTACTCTGACTTGCACATGGGGTTACGCTTTTCTTCTCGCCCTGAGGGGCGAACTATGTCAACCTGATCTCCTCTTCAGTAGGAGTACGTATGTAACCATATCACATGGCCCAGTCGCAATAAAAGAAAAACAACAAAAACATTTCTACCCTCTTCTCCTCACAAAAACAACAAAAACATTCCAACGCCATTTATGCCATATACAGCGTTGAACCTCGTACACCAGGTTCGAACTACGCAGACCTGATCTCCTATTCAATAGGAGTACGTAGGCAGCCATTCATGGTGCGGTCTCACCCCCTAGCAAAACACAAACCATTGTCAACTGGTACTGGGATTCTCTGTCAATCCACTACAATTCATTCGGCTTCAGACCAAAGGGATGGAATTACCTGAACTCCTCCCAAATAGGAGATTTGGCGACCATCTAAGCTGCGGTCATACCTTGAAGAGCAACGCCAATCCATAAGAGATGGAATTAACTAGGCTTCTCCTAAATAGAAGTACTGGCGACCATCTGTGGTGCGGTCTATCTCAGAGAGGAAAGCCACACTCCTCTCCACATTTCCATCTAGAAACCAGTCCCAAGACACCGAAGAAGGTAGGGATACATATAGATCGATGATCCATTCTGAACTATCCAGAGACAACTCAATGTCCATCAACCCAGTAGGAATTCAGAATACATCAAGACCACAAGCCCTGAAGCAGCAGACAAAATATCAAGCAAACAGCAAGGCATATCTAAAAGGGAAGTGATCGAAAAATATATTTCCCTGTCATATATATAATGTTGTTTGATATATACTATGTAAACTGTACATGACAAAATGGCTAAGCTAGTCTCTGCAGGTAAATACAAGCTCATCTACAAGTCAGGGTATATGCGAGCTAACAAGCCCAACATGGCGTCTCTCTCAGAAGATAGAGGCGAAGCTGTGGTCTCCTGTACAGGTGCACCTGCTACAGCCATAGAATATCCACATGACCCAACAGATCTGCAGCCATCTACATGGTGACCATATGATCATCAATATATGCGCTCATCTCTGCGATCATGCAAGTGGTAAGGGACCTCAATGCAGTACTATCTATGACAGCTACATCCCGGGTAGATATAGCACTATCCCGCTAAACTATCACTGCATCTCTGGCTGATACGGCCTCATCCCGCTCAATAATAGCGGCATCTCTGTGATCTAATGCCTCGTCTCTCTCTAACAGAGCTGCGTCCCTCCCATCAAGGGCAGTCAACATCATAGATCAAGCCTGATCTCTTTCAAAGGTCATCAGATGAAGACTACTTGCTCTGCAATCTTGTGGTGAGTCTTTGAATCACAACAAGATCTTTGATACTAGGAGAATCCGGAAGAAATGTTGGCAACCCAGCAGCGGGCTCCCCCTCGATATAGGTATCGATGTCCTCCATGGGCTCTGCATCGTCGATATCTATCCCAGATCTTGCAGAATCTTTAACTTTGCCGATTAAACCGCTGTCTCCATCCATGCGGAATACTCTGCAGAACTACCTGGACGGCTCACAGAAAAAGAAACTATCTCACGCTGATCCCAACAAGCATACACACGTGATCGGTCCTCTGCTGAGAGATATCGAGAAGATGATCGCTGACCTATCGCCCCCTCGAAAGGATGGAAATCCTGGAACTGGTCGAACTGCGACATCACGGCTAATGGGTGATAAGTGGTCACGCCCCTCAAGCTAGCCAGAAGGAGGAAGTCTATGCCCGGAGCGTGAGTAATGAAGCTATATGGTGAGCAAAGCCCCGAGCATGGAAATATGCTGAATGGATCTCTGATATCTGCCAAAAATGCGGACCAAGACAGAGCATCTATACACTCCGACGGCTGAAAGGAGTATGACATGGCCACATCACGGGAGAAGCAATACCCATGTCGTCTAAGGGTACCAAACGGTCTCAAGTGTGACATAAACCACACGTACAACATGACCAAACTCCCAAAGGAACACTCACATGGGATACCGACCGCAGGTCTCTCTTTCTGATCATAAGTACAATGGTGCGACCCTCTCTAAGAGCTCTCACAGCCATAATGACACCAATGTCTATCTCGTCCATATATCGTGGCATATAGACATACGATAGTACGCATAGCAGCAGTACATCAACCCTGGCCAAATGCCAATGATCCTCCGGTACGGTGAAATCCCCAGAATGTCGTGAGTAGCTATCCTCTGAGCCAAATCTGTCGTACAGAAAACGTTGGGATATCACATGGCTAGATGTCACTCGTCTGCTTTACTCTGCGTGATCCATCTGTGAGAGAGTCATGAATCGTCTACTCATGTCTCCCAAAGCCAAATACACGAAAGGTCTGTCTAAAGGTAGCATCGTCAAACGTGCATACTCCTCCAGAGTAGGAGTCAACTCTTGGGTGCTAAATCGGAATACCTGCCTATCCGGTAGCCAATGCTATAGCATCCCGCCTACAAACCCTGTGGGAACTTGAAACATCAACAAAGTCATGGTATGCTGCAGCAACTGATCTACGGTCACCTTATCTGGTGGTGACATACTATCGTACCACGATTACATACCCAATGCCACCAATGATGGTGGGGTATGATCTATACGGCTAACTGTCGAAGAAGACATCTGTGCGGGCCGTGTCATAAGACTATCTAGGGGTCAATGCCGAATATCTCTGGACATACATACATATGCATAACATGATACATGCATAACATATAATGGATGGCAATATGATATAGGGAATGAAAAAACGGTGCATACATTCCTAAGTATATCATCATCTAATACATCAGCTCTGTACAGCTACAAATACAGGGAAATGGGGCACAACCTCCCTACTCCTAACAGAGGACTATCAAAAGATATAGCGAGAATGGGGAACAGCCACCCAATATCTAACGGAGGCCTATCAAAAGATATAACAAGAATACACATCAGAAGAAAACAGGGTCTCGATGTCCACATCATCAATCCTGTCCACCTGATGTAACTCCTCCTGAGTCACTGGAACTCTATCAACAGGGATGTTAGGCCTATAAAGGGGAGGATCTGAGCCGGCAAAACCAAATGGGTCGTCTGAGGGGCCAGGGCCTGAGCTGGAAGGAACAAATGACTCCGCCTCTGCTGGATCTCTGCCCAAATGCCGTATAAATACATGTGCTTGATCCAACTACCAGGTCAAGCTATCAATCTGGGTCATATGAGTCGGAGCTCGGACACAAGCTACCCAATCCGTCATCATCAAGGATCCTAGAACCATATCCCCCATAAACTGTGTGGTGCGGGACTGTGCTCCAATAGTGCGAGGGAACCACCACCGCTGGAACATCTCCTGAGTACATGGACCCTCTAATAATGCAAAATCGTCAACCCCCAACAATGGGATATCAGTGACGGGTGACTGTTATACGGGCCAATGACGTCTGGTAGGAGGCAAGATCGGTATACAGATTTCTCCTGTGGTGCCCCTAATAGCACGTTCTCCTAAATAGAGCTCCCAACCCCCATCTGTGAAGAAAGGAAATCTCCTGGTGGAAATAAAATACTCGACTCCAGTCGGATGTCCATCCTCAAAGCCGATTGTCAAATGCTCCCCTGAATAGGGAATCCATGTAATGGTACCATGCCAATCAACAACTCCAATTTGCATCTGGCGGTGGGAGTGAATCCCTCCATTCTCTGGGGACCTCCGGCAAAATATAATGATGCCATCGTCGTCCTCGTGGATAGGTATCTAAACCTAACACACTCACATGACACAAACATGGGAGCCTCTCATAGGCCAAAAACTGCCAACACAATGGCAAAACATCTGCTATCAGTAAACACTCTTAACCTATGAATGGGAAAAGACAAGAGAAATACTCACCAGTAGAAATGGGTAAAATCTTTGCCAAGCCTCGGTCAAACCCTGTGAGCGCATGCGCATGCCCTGGAGGAAATAGGCAAAGGTGTAAGAGCCCCAATCATACTCTCCTATACGGTCAACATCGCGTGTGGCGTTGACCAAAGTGAAAGATACCGTGGAAGTGTTATCTGCTATGAAGCAGCCTCGAATGATCATCAGGAACAATCGCCGCAATACGCGATCCCTGATCCTAACATCATCAGACATGGGCTCAGTCAAAAGCCCACTCATAGCATCTACGCTAAAAGGACCTGAACGGATAGTCCTGCCTTTGAGCGCCTCCGCCGGAACTCCTAATAAGAATCTGACGGTAGTAGGGGTAATATTCGCCATGCAAGGCACTGGCTCCCCTCCAAACTCCATACCTGTGATAAATCGCCAATCCATAGGCGTCATCATCATCTCACAATCCAGCAGGTGGAGTGACTGAGTCTGATGAAACCATCGCTTAGAAAATGCCTTGAGGTAATCCCAGGGACAACGACGGCGAAGGATGGAGAAGAATGCCCCAAATCCCCACTCATGCATTATCACTCTATAGTCAGGATGAAGCGCCTGGTACATGGAGTGAATGCTAAACCAGTTCCCTCGAGGCTATGTAAAACCAGGAACCTGCATGAAATGCAGATCAACATCAGAACCCTTTAAACCTCATCAATAGGAAAGAAGGAAGATCAAAGTCTAATGCCATACCTCGTTAGCATGCAAGTACATCGATGGATGTCTGCTCAAATCACCCAGCAACTCTAGGTTTACCACCTGAATGCTTGGAAGCTCCCTATGAGGGACACGCGCAGCAAGAGCGGGGTCCTCAATTGGAATATCCGCCTCCTCATCCTCAACATCTGGCACATCTTTCCGAACAGGACGAATCACGGCCTCCACCAACCTACGAGGCTGTCTGACAGAACAGGGACGAGGCACTTCGGAAGCCCTCCTCCGTACGCCAAAAGTTGTCCTATAGGAACTGATCGGCTGATCCGGATCCATAATATCTGGACAACAAGTCTCCAAATCACCTCAGAAAGGGTGTGGTTTTTCTTACCTAGAGCTTTTTAAATGCATTTATGACTATAAGCGTGCATGCATTTACTTTAAACATATAATAGAGTTAAAATGCATGACTACCCAATGCCTACATTTGGAAAATTTTTGTCATAGTCCCCTTTGAAAATAGGACTATCCACATGCACACAGACATGTCTAGGTGGCCATTCAGTAACACACCTGCCCCAAAGTCATATTCATAATATATGCATTAAAAATAAAAATCATCATGCATAAGGCCAACCTCAATACTAGGAGTACTTTGCCTTTCAACCTTTTGCTTATTGGACCTCAAATAAGACAAAAAATAGCAGAAAAAGGTGCCAATTTGACTATCTCAAAAGCCAAATTTTTTCACATCATTATGTTTAGCATGGTTTAATACTAACATTGACTATGTTGAATATTTTTTATCAAGTCATTTGTGTATACATAATCACTACTATGTGTTTAGATGCATTTCGTGCGATAACTCACAATCCAACGGATAGAAACTAGAAAAAATACATGCATACGTTACCAGGATAGTGTAGAACACTTGTACGATGACAGAATTTGCAGAAAGCAGCCCGAACTCAGCAGATCTGAAGATGGCTCGTGGTTTTTTCTAAGTGAAGCAAGTTGAAAGTGACTTGTGAAGACCAACCTGCAGGATTTATGATCCACGGTTGGCCGCAGGCTCATCTATGGCTGTAGCAGGTGCACCTGCGACGCCCCTACATGGGTCCCACCCCTTTAGCTCGGTCCAGTTCGAGTTACAAAGGAGTTCTTGCAGACTCGAAAGGTCAAATTGAGAATAAAAACGCCACGCAATTGAGCAAAACAGCATACAATCCTGGTTTTCTCGGAAGAGACTTTGAATCTGTACATCACTCATTGGTAGTCACCTGAACACAAGGGATACCCTGCCGATGATCTCATTTTGCTACAAATCACATCCGACAATACCTCGTACAGGTCCGATGCCGCCAACCCTGGGTCGTTACTCTAAATGAGTCCCCGACGGGGGTTACAACGTAGATCCGCGATGGGGGTTACAACGTAAATCCCCGGTGGGGGTTAGAACATGTTCATCCGTTGACATGTCTATCAACAAAGGTCAAGCAGCCTTGACGTTATTTCAGCCGATGGCAAGTAAACCCATTGAAGCATTGAGAACTATTCGATAGTTGCGTACATACTCATGAGTCCTCAGTAGATCCCCGATGGGGGTTACAACGTATATCTTCGGCGGGAGTAACAACGCATGCTTAGCCGTTGACACATATATCAACGAAGGTCAAGCAACCTTGACATCATTTCAGCCAATAGCGTTTAAACCTATCAGAGCTCCAGAGCTATTCGAGGTTTTCATACCCAACTGCTCGTATTCCCCAGTGGATCCTCAGCGGGGGTCACAACGCAACATTCCGTTGATCTACACAACAACGGAGGTCAAGCAACCTTGACAATATACCCATAGAGTGTTTCGTTGATCTACACGACAGCGAAGGTCAAGCAACCTTGACAGTATATCCCACAGGATTTTTCAACCGTTGATTCACATGTCGGTGAAGTACAAGTCAACGAAGGTCAGGCACCCCTAACAACATTTGTTGTTGGTAGTAAATCCAACAGGATCTTGACATATTCTGGTGATACTAACCAGGAAAGGTCAAACGTCATCAAAGAGGATAGATGATGGAATATGTTATACACATCCTCAAACAGTTCGAGCTTTATCCCCACAGATCTCTTACACATAAGAGGTTCATCTTCAGGATCAAGTCATAATCAAAGACACAGGAATTTGGTGACAACTCCAACATCAACATCCTAACAGACTCGACTTACACATCAAATTTGGTCTGCATTGCCAACCCCCAGTTGAAGCAACAGGGATCCAATAATCGTCCCCAGCATGTTGGGCTACAACCCCGTACACATGCATCACACATTTACATCATTTTGCTACCCATAGTACCACGTTCGTCTTGTGGCGTTTCAAGTGTCTAGGATTCTTTATCCTACCCATGCATCGCCATGCATGAGTATGATAAAGAGGGGCATCTATAGACACTCAAAATTTTATGTACTACTGTCGCTAACATTCTACGAGGACAGATTTGTCTTTAAGAGAGAACCCTGAAAGACAATCCAAATCCATACCGGATACTACCGAAAGTTTTGCATCAACCCCGGATCACATTCTGGGAGTAACAATTCCAACCTCGGATGTATCCCCGAGGCATGCAGATCCAATACTGGAACACACACCGGAGAAGATCAATTAATCTCGGAGATAACCCCGAGGTATCCAGTCTCAGTGCCAACGATGGGAATAGCCACCAACCTTGGTGATATCCCCAAGGAATGCAATTTTGGCGATAACCCCAGAAATGCTTGTTTCAAATGCAACCAGCTTCAATCTCGGCGCTCACAACGAGATACACTGCACCAACTAGACAATAACATCGGGAAGACAAGCATACCTCAAATGTGACAATGAGGACCTTCAACAATTGCGGCGATCCAACCTCAAATAAAATTCGAGCAACGTCTGCTTTCATCGACCAATCGACGATAACACCACCGGTGAGGGGCAACATCGTCATCTCGTCAACACGATGCCACGTCATGTCTCTACGCAACGATGTCCCACAAGACTAACCAATCCGGAGGGACTATTGTGCGGGGTAACGGATGAACTTCGTATAAACTCTAATCCCATGCCATCATACAACTCTCGACAACGGTGGTCCGAAATAGGTCCTGTATACCTCAAACGGATGCCCAGATTGCACTTCTGAAAGTTCGAGTGGACATTACACGATTCGAGTGCATGTACTTGAGATCGACCCGGCAGACAAACTCGGGCCAACCCGGTTTGCCTCTGGTACACCTGCGGCTAAATTGCCTATAAACAGAGGGCTTGGGCTACCCATTTTGAAGAGAAAAAAGGCGAGGAAGCCCTGCCAAATTTGTTTTGCACTCACCCCATGTAGTGTACTTTCCCCTTTTCAAAACTTGTGAGCTCATATATAGCCCTTTTGTACCTACAAAAGTTAGTGTTTACCCACTCTAAAGATATAGAAGTCGTCTTTAGCAGTCAGCTGTAAGCCTTCTCACACACTTTAGAGTCTTTCTCTTCATCTTTGCGCATACCCTTCTACACGTTGAGAGTCGTGTTGCTTGCTTTTTCCCGGACTTCGGTCCGTGGTTTCATTTCAGTTTGTATATATATATATATATATATTTACATATATATTGACTAACATTATCGAGATATGCCTCGATTGAGCCTGAACTTGATGCAGGTGTTTTCTTGCTTTAATATATATATACATTTATATATATTAACTGTAATGTCAATTTTGTTCGATGAGCCTGAGACTTGATGCAGTGCGTTTCTTGCTTTAATATATATATATATATATACATTTATATATATTAATTGTGTGTCGAACTTTTTTCGATGAGCCTAGACTTCGGTCTGGAGCGTTTACTCGCTTTTATATATATATATACATTTATATATATGAACTGTGGCCAGACTCTATTCGATGAGCCTGTATTTTACATCCAGTGTGTTTATTCGGTTTTATATATATATATATACCTATATATATGAATTGTGGTCGAACTTTGTTCGATGAGCCTGGATTTCACATCCGGTGCGTTTATTGCTTATATATATATATATATATATATATATATATATATATATGTCCCACCTAGAGTTTACTTATTGGTGGTTGATCGCTTCTGATTTTCTTTTACGTTTAATTCCTACCTGAGTTTACTTCATGGTGGTTGATCGCTTACGACTTTCTTTACGTTTAAATCACGCTTTGAGTTTACTTAAGTGGCGCTTGATCGCTTTATGTACAAACTTTATTTTACATTTTGTCTCGCTTTGAGTTTCCTTAAGTGGCGGTTGGCCAATATTCTGACTTTATTTACGTTTACGTCCCTTTGAGTTTCCTCCATGGCGGTTGATAGCTTTTTAATGACTTTATTTACTTTTTGATCCCCCATGGAGGTGCTTCGTGGTTGGGGATCCTGTCTATATATATATATTTACATCTTTTATATATATACCTACTTACTGCTTTCATATAAACTGCTGTATTTTGTGAGCCTAGGAATCATGTGATCACAGATTCATCCCATTGAATCTAGATTCGGTTCCCATGATGGACATTTTCAGCTGTAAGCCGCTTGTAAAATATTCTGCGGTGTCTGAATTTCCTCAGATGGTTTCCATACCCACGAGGAAGTCGACATTATTTTGTACATTATTTTCATATGGATGCCTCGCATTCGTAAAATAAAATCAACCAAGCCGCACACTTAATAAAATGGGAGTGTAAAAGGTCTTAATTACTATTAAGCATCAGGGTTTGAAAAATCTTTTTATAAAACATCATTGTTATATCTTGCTAAAAACTGAATTTTACATAAATTCAAACTCGGTGTATATAGGTTCGAACGAGGCCTCGCACTACTTTCTAATAACAGAACATTGACCCACACACACACACACATTTAGATAACAGTTTCTTGAGAAGAGGCGGTCACCGTGGTAACACGGATGTCGGGGGGTGCCTAACACCTTCCCCAAGATAACCCTGGGACCCTAAATCTAATCTCGGTTTCACCAGGCTCAGTATAGCGATGTCACATCACTAGGTTAATGTGCAAACCTTTTCTCGGTTGTGTTGGTACAACCATTTAAAAAACCAACTGACGACTCTTAACAGTCCATCATCGACATTATACATGTCGGACCTTTTTCACTTGTTTTTTCAAACAAATCTCACCTAAAATGAGAACACCAAATAACAAGTAACGGAAAGGGACATCCAAAAATCCTGATGTCGACAGTGCACATCCATTTGCTGAGTATATCTACGAGCACAACCTATATAATCTTGGATTTTGGTTGAAATATAATTCTCAATTGGAGATAATGGAGATAATTATATGTCAAGAGAAGACTCATCATTGAAAAGAACATGATAGCAATCTTCTCATTTTTCTTTGGGGTCTATTGGGTCAACCAAGGATAATTCTCCAGTCATATGATATTTATTATAACTTAGATGCATGACCTCACATGTACGAAGGTTTCCTTGAGCATTTTCTGAAGATTTTAATTTCTAAAACAGTTATTGAATGTACCTTTATGTAAGGTACCACTGTAAGGTATCAATGTGAGGTGATATCCAGGTAAAGGGATGAGAGTCACAATTGGTATCTATTTGTAGTAAAACTCACAACATATGTTTTGTCGTATTTTTGCATGACAATTGTAATCATGAAGTTTGTATTTGGAAATTGCATTGAGTGTAGTTCGTGGCGACTCAGAATAGGTTGTGTGGATTGGACATATTTTGGGGGCGTTACAGAGAGAGCCATCTCCATTGATCACTGTTTTGGGTCAAGAGCATGCGTAGGGTAATTGACGAACATTATTATACTTTTGTAGCTAACATACAAGGCAAGTTTCTTAACTTCATTCTCTTTATTAATGAATGCAAGTTCCTTATCCTAAACTTTTATTGAGCAAGTTTCATAGCTATGTTATCTTTATGTCAAGCAAGCTTTCAATTCCTAAATTTTACTTGATTCTATCTCGTGTATGATTGTACAAGCTCTTGTAATCTAGTTCATTACATTGAGCGAGTTTCACTTTCCTAAATCTTGATATTATTATTCAAAGTATATATTGTTCTAATATATTGATTTAAATGAGATTGTTCTAACTCTTTTGAATATGGTACTTTGCACAAATACTATGTCTATTCAATTGTTCATTGTTGTTATTCGATCTTTGACTTTGATAACCTTGTTCAATTATATATTGTTGTATTAAACCTTCAAGTAGTAAGCAAACTCTTATTGATTGAACTAATCTATAATGGAATAATGTTCTAAAATTCTAGAACCACTGACAAGTTAGTTCTCAGCTAAACTTTCTTTAGTACTGAAATTCTAAATCCAAACTGAGACAAACAACCTTAACATATGAGATTTTGTACGTGTAACATTTAGATATTTGTGCACAATACATGGTAGAAAGGGCTGATCCCCCTAAGTACGTTAAGTAGGGTCTATATAGTCTAAATGAATGTTAAGGTTGGGATAGTAATACCTAATCACCGAGGACATAGTCCGTGGTCTTAAGACCCTCAGATATTAAATTCGAATTTTTTTTTTATTTTTGATTTGTAGAACAAGTTCATTATTGTTCAGCATTCGTTGTTCATTCTCATGTTGTTATCATTACTAATCTTTATTTTAGTGAGCAATTGTTTGCTCACTCTTGCAATTAACACTGCAGCTAAAGTTGAAAGAGTCGATGAGCCATCTACGAGCAAAGGAAAGGGCAAGATGTCCAAGTGTTGAAGATTTATGAGAATTTATTTAAGTGAATTATATTATAAGACTTGTTTTATTTTATGATGTAATCCGCAAACTGATGTAATAATTTAAGGTTTTACCTGGGATTATTTTGAGATGATGTAACCCTTTAATGGGAAGATTATTGTTTAAGTTATTTAAATTATGTCTTTAACCTTTATGATGGGTAGTTAGATGTAATAGTTTTTGATAGTGAGCACCTAATCTTGTGGGAATGGAGTACCCGGATTTGGCGGTGTCTCAGGTTGGTATTGGAGCTTTAGGTTATGAACCTTATATGGGGAAAACTTAGAAAGTAACCTTTAAGGAGGCAGAAACATAGTGGTGTCTAACTCATATCGAGTTTTAAGAAACGGATTAAGGTATCCATTGAAGCTAAACAATAAAAGACATTATGTGCTATGTGTTAATAACTTATGTGCTCGCGAGTATCGAAGAATGTCATTTGATAAATAAAACTTAAAATATTTTGTTGTCAGGATGTCTAACGAAGTAGGATCCAGTCCAGCTAGGGAGGTGATACCTCAGATACCTAGAGATGACGAACCCCGGGATATCCACGTGGCACGGGAGCAGTTGATCCAGGAGGATGAGCCCGTGACCGATCCCGAGGAGGATAGTTCTTAGGAGATAGAGGAGGATGATGAGGAAGAAGATCCTGCGGAGTTTCCACCAAACTCCATATCGGCCGAGATGCATGATGCATTGTATGATCGGAACATAGAATTACAGGACAAGGTTGAGGAGCTGAAGGAGTTGGTTGAGATGCATCACGCTACGATAGAGCATAAGGATGCGGAGATTCAGGAACTCGAATCACGCCTTGGAAACACATAGTGGGACCTACACTACTACAAAATAGTAAATAGATAATGCGGAAAAAATGTTGTGGTTTCAGTCAGAAAAATGTTGTGGTTAAGGGTGTCATCTATCTGACACCCTTACACAACGATTTTAAAACATTGTAGTTAAGCAAAATACATAACGTTTTTTAGGGAAAAAATGTTGTAGATTTGTTTTTCAAAAATTAGCAGATGCTTAAAAACGTTGTAGAAGGTATGATTCCACAACATTTTTTGGATAAAAATGTTTTTGTTTAGTATATCAGACAACATTTAGGCACATTTACACAACGTTTATAATGTGTCATCTATTTAGACAAATTTATATAACGGTTTTAAAATGTTGTAGTGTGACTTAAAAATGTTGTAATACATACATATAACATTTGTTTTTAAATATCGACCATAGAAAGCAACAACAGACAACGTTTTTAACCAATTTATACAACATTTAGAAGGTGTCATTTATTTATACAAATATACAACATTTTTTAAATGATGTAGATAAAAAAAAGAAAAAAAAAGGTTGTGGTTCACTTATATTACGAATGCACCTACAATATGCTAATGTCATGATATATAGCCAAAATTTATCAACCATTCCAAATACATCCCAATAATACCATTCGTTTACAGTTTCAAATTACTACATCCACAATATATATACCAAAATGTATCCATATATGCATCTCAAATTTACTTTTCAATATAAATTACTACTATATTGAATTGTGAATTTGATTACATGCATCTACAAAATAAACCAAACTTTCCATAAAATTAAGCTACTACCTAAGCATGTGCAAAAAAGCCTAGTTCTCCCAAAATACGTACATTCATCTAACATATTCACCGTTAACTCGAGTCTCTACATATAGCTGCTCACATACGTTGCCCACTCATTTCGTACTTCGTCAATTTGTTCTTGTGTGTACGTTAATCCACATGCCTTATCCCACTGAAATAAAAGAACAACAAATTTAGTATTCAACAAAGATACCAAATCACAAGGATACCAAATCTGACCTGCTATACTGATGTATGGAAAGATAACTGACCAATCACAGGAATGACTTTAAACATAATTCCTAACCAAATTTATATATCCAAATAAATGACCTGCTACTGATGTATGGCAAGATAACTGTAAAAAAAGGATACCAAATCTGACCAATAACTAATGTGACAAACGAGAATTTTGTAAATTAATTTTAATATTTATTGGATTAAATAAATATTTTTGATGATTTAATTATTAGATTAAATAATTAATTGATGCAATTGTGGTAGATTAATTTAATTATATGTATTACATTTATTAAATTATGTGGTGAATTTTTATTATCGAAGTATGTGATTATGGGAGCTTATTGTATTAAAAGAAATATTTAATAAGCCTATTGGTATTTTAATTAATTTAATTATTAATTAGAGAGTTAATAATTTGACATTATTTATTTATGAGAAATTATTATATTTTATTTAAAGTAAATTAAATAAAATATTGGATTTATTTTATAAGGAGTGTGACATTAATTAAACTATATGATAAAGCTTTATTAAATAAAATGGTTTTGAAATCTATTAAGCCTAGCCAAACATGGCCTTAGTGAGAGTTACTAGCAGTTACCCATGACTAGGTTAACTGACCAGTATGCGCGTCAGTTCTCTTTTCCTTTATTATACGTACTCTTTTTCTATTCATTTTCTAAGTCTGAAAACAGAGAGGGAGAAAGAGTTTGAGAAATTGTCAGATAAAATTGTGAGATTTATAGATATTGGGAGTGTGTAATCAATAAGTTGTTGTGAAAGAGTCATCTGTGATCATCTCTTCTAAATTATACTCTGGGTAATTTCTCCAGACCCAATTTCTATTTTACGTTGTTTGAGTTTTACAAAAATGGCTTTCACAGTTTTCTGTAAAGTCTCTATGATGGGAAGTTGTAAGGCTTATGTGCATATATAGGTTAAGATGTTGTCAAATCATATTTAATTATATATTTTGTAAACCATAACATCAGTTTCATGAGAATACGTAGTATATGATTTTTACAAAATTACAGAGTATGGGTTTTGGCCTTATGGCCTTATACGTTTTATTTCATGTGTTGATCATATATTATCCCTAAATTTTACACTCGTATGTTATTATGCATGTTGATACGAAGAGAGTAAAGTTTAAATGAACAGAATTGGTGTTATAACGAATCCGTAGTGACAATTTTCATGTTTTATTTTCAAAACCTTCAAGAACATCAAAGTCTGTGAAATTGCATGCTTAAATTCTGTAATTAAGTGTTTAAATTGGTTAAAGTTATTATATAAATGTTGGGTTATGATTATACATAAATTATAACTTGTGGGTATGTCTAAATTCGAGTAGAAATTAAGAAATTGGTAGAAATTGGCATGTTCTGCGATTTTTCTTTTACTACCTACCATTTCAGGTGCTGGTACCAATAATGCCACGGCCATTGCCTATTTCCCGCTCTATTCCTTATGGCGCACCAGTAGTGCAATGACTCGAGCATGGCTACTTACCTGGCAGCAAGCAGTGACAAGACATAAGTGTAACGATGGCGCGCCATGCAATACATTCTCCGTAAAGTTCATAATGAATTATTTTTAAAATGTTATTATATAAATGTTGGGTTATGATTATACATGAATTATAATATGTGGGTATGTCTAAATTCGAGTAGAAATTAAGAAATTGGTAGAAATTGGCATGTTCTGCGATTTTTTTGAATCGCCATTTCAGGTCTCACTGCTACGCTGCACTTGCAATGTTTGCCACTACTGTCCATTTCCCGCTCCATAGCGCCATGACTCGAAACCACGATTACTACGCACGGTGCTGCTAAAACCAGACTAGTAGTGTAACGATGGCAAGAAGACCCACTCTCTAGAAAGTTCAGAATGAATTATTTTTAAAATGTTAAGTCAAGCAATGTGTTAGTAACTTAATGTAATGAACATGTAAACATGTTCATTGTATAATGAGATGTAAAATAGATGTTTAACATGTAAATAACATAATTGCATGTGGATCGAATTATTGAATACTTAATTAGCTTGTTATTCATGAAGTATAAATTATGTGACAAAGTGGTAAATTATCTAAGTATAGTTAATAATCAAAGTAGACAAAGAGAATGAGTTTTTGATGATTAGTTAAGTTATAATTAACTGGTATTGTGAATGTGAATGGTATGTAGGATTAAATTTAAAGAACGTGCTTAGTTAAAGTGTAATCTACGCTTGCGAGGCAAGTTTCCTACCCCTTTGTCATTATTGTTCAAGTTTATTATTTACCTCGAGTAAATTAACATTACTATTATTCAAGTTCAAATTTTATATTAAAGATTGATTATCTTTTCAAAGCATGATTCAGTTATACAATAATTGTCCAATTGTATACTTCTTGAGATTATTATTCAAATTGAATATCATTATTGTTGAACCTTATTTGACTAGTGAACTTTATTGATTCAACTAGTCCTTAGTTGATGACCGTTCTAAATTTCAGAACCCTTATTGAATTATCCAAACAAAATTTCCTTTGGTGCGGACTTGAATGTCAAATTAAGATGAACAACCCTGTAAAGAGATTTACTTATGCGTTAGCGTTAAAGATATTGTGCACAGTATGGTACTAAGGGCTGATCCCTCTAAGTACGAGAAGAAAGGTCCATAGTCTTATGACTGTTAAAGGTTTCAAGTATAACCCTAGATAACCTAGGACTTAGTTCAAGGTCTTATGACCCTCAGAATTCTTTTGATTCTTGTTATTCATTCTTGATTCAAAAGTTGAGCTTTTATTCAGATGTCTTTGATTCACTCGCATGTTATTATACTATTAGTTCATTGTTATACTTGTGGGTAATAGTGCTCACTCTTGCTTATTAATAACATTGCAGTTAAGAACGAAAGAACCGATGAACCTTCCACTAGTAAAGGCAAGGGCAAAGTTAGCAAGAAATGAAGACTTGTTATTTTATTTGATGATGTATTTATGTTAGACTTGAGTTAATGATGTTGTTTAAGACTTATTGTTTATAGTTTTGCACAGATGTTTAAGGTTAGTTTAACCTTGGATTATGTTTATGATTCAGATGTTGTAACCCTATAAAGGGAAGATTTTATTTCTATCTATTGCATGGTTTGCATTTATTATGGGTAGATAGATAGATGATATTTGTACAGTGAACACCAAATCCCGTGGAATCGAAGTACCCGGATTTGGGGGTGTCACAAGTTGGTATCAAAGCCGTAGGTTATGAACCTTAGGTGGGGGAACAACCTTAGGTAGTAGCCTTATAGAAAGAAAATAGTGATGGAAAACTCTTATCGAGTTATAAGGAATGAATTTCTTTAATTCATTCAAGATAATAAAAGACCTTATGTCTTTATGTGTTAATGTATGCATTAGATGATACGACTTAGTAACTAAAACTCGAATTTTGTTGTCAGGATGTCGAATGTTGGGGAAGCTAGTCAAGCTTGGGAGGAAGAATCTTGTGTACCTATAGTACCGACAGAGGGGGAGCCCCGAGACATTCATGCCGTTAGGGAGCAGCTGGTGCAGAGGGAATCATCTCCATTGATCACCGTTGTTGGTCAGGAGCATGAACCTGAGACTAATCCTGAGGAGGATCCTGAGGAGGAATTTGTTAAGGAAGAGGAAGAGAAAGAAGAGGAGTTACCACGGTACACCGTTGATGCTGAGATGTATGACACGTTATACGACCGTAACGCAGAGTTACGAGACGAGGTCCAAGATTTGACTAAGTGAGCGGTTATTCACTATATTACTCTAGAGCAGAAGGAGAGGGAGATTTCGACTTTTCACTCACAACTAGGAAATATAGAATGGGATTTGGACCATGAGAAGGGTCAAACCGAAGATAAGACCGAGGAGATAGAGAAACTGAAGAAGGAACTGAAGGAAACCTCTGAAAGACTAAAAATAGAAGAGGAAGGCTGGGTAAGAGAATCACGTTGAGCTGATCGTGCAGAAGATGATGGTCGTGCAAAGAAGGCGAAGATTGGGGAGACATATTCTACACTTAACAAGGCAATGAATGAGACCCAAGATTGAGTTTTGAGGTACCCAATCCAGTTCGAAGGACTACAATTGTACATGATGGATCGCAGGACGATGTATCGCATCTTAGAAGAGGAGCGTAGCAAGGCTAATCAGTACCTTGACCGACAGTGATACGATTTGTTTAATTATGTGAAGAACTTAATTAGTTTTAGATGTAAATTCTGACGTGTTTATGAACGAAGGAATATTTTAAATGTTTAAATCCCGTGAATTTGTTATTCCAGGATAGTTGATGTAAATAGCAGTGATGCTATAATTTGATGTTAAAACTTTGATTTGAATGTAAATATATCAAGTTGTTTGAGATGATGTGTTAAATAAGTATGTTAAATTGTTAAGTAATGCCTTAACTATTAGAGAAATAAATAAAGTTCTAATAAGCGTTTATTTTAATAGAAAAATGCTGCCAAGGAGAAGACAACAACGTCAACCGGCTCAAGAAGAGTCTACCAATAATAACAATAACGCCAATGCTAATCCCGTTCAGCAGTTAGTGAACTTACTGACTGGAGCCATGAATAATCAACCTCAAGCTCCACCAAACACAACGTTTAAAGACTTCAAGGCGGTGGGACCGCCAGAGTTCAAAGGTTCCATGAACCCAATCGAGGCTCAAACGTGGGTTATGGAAATGGAGAAGGTTTTCAACGTTGTTAGGGTTAGAAAAGACCAGAAGACCGCTTTTGCAACGTTTATGCTGAAGTCTGAGGCTAGCTACTGGTGGCAAACAAACAAAGTGCGAGGAGGTGAAGGTGTAATTACGTAGGAGAGATTTAAGGAGATGTTTTTCTAAATGTATTTCCCAACTAGTTTGCAAAATCAGATGGAGGTTCAATTTCTGGAACTGAAGTAGGGAAACATGAGCGTACCTGACTACGCGGAAAAATTCAACGAGTTGGCAAGGTTAGCCCGTGCACAAGTACACATGCATGGAGAGAGAAAAGCCGAAGATTCGAGCAAGGACTAAAGCCTTGGGTATCTGAAAGAAAGTTTCAATGTTTCGGATAAACAAATTTGTTTGGGGTACTAGAAAAGGCCATCCTCATTTGAAGGAGGAAGCGATCACGGTGACCAAGTAAAATCAAGATCGGAAGAAGAAGAAGAAGAGTGAAGGTGAAATTAATAACAAGGCCGAAGGAAGTGGCACAGAGGTGGAAATTTCAATCGGAAGAAAAAAGGTGGAATGACACTCATCATCGGAAATCGCAAGCGGTAATCGGAAGAAAAGAATCAAAGCATGCCCGCCTGCATGGAAAGCTCATATCTTGATATGTATGAAAGGAAAAAGAGTATGCTACTATTGTGGTCAGGAAGGCCATATAGCACCTAACTGTCCTAACCCAAAGAAGGGTGCTTTTTTCAACTGTGGTTCGAAGGATCATCTAGCAAGAGACAGCCCTAAGAAGGGATCAGGAGTGGCAGGACCAGGAGGTAACCGTGGAAACAACAGTGGAAATGCCTTAACCATCACCGGACCAACAGCAACAAACCGACCGACCGTCAGAACTTTCAATATGACGGTGCAGGATACAATTCAGTCTCGTGATGTGGTCTCAGGTATCATTTCGATCAATGAAATTAATGCTTGTGTTTTATTTCATTCAGGTGCTACTTGTTCCTTTATATGTGATGACTTTGCTAATACTTTAGATTTACTTAAGGATCAGTTGGAATATCCCATGAACATAGAAATTGCGAATAGAGAGATAATCCCTGTTAAGTATGTGTATAAGAACTGTAGAGTGAATATTAAGGGTAATATCATGAATGTAGATCTTATCCCTATTCGACTTGGGGAATTCGACGTTATTTTGGGAATGGACTTGTTATTCAATTACGGGGCTGTAATTGATTTCCAAAAGAAGCGTATTAACCTTATGACCCCGTCAAAGGTTGTATTTTATGGTAGCAAGTCGCCTAGACAAGCGAGTTGTCTAACGATGATGCAGGCGAGAAAGTTATTAAGACAAGGATGTGTAGGATATTTATCTTACATAGTCGACAGTCGAAAAGAGAATCCGAAGGTAGAAGAGATACCGATTGTGAGGGACTTTGTCAATGTTTTTCCAGACGATTTTCCAGGACTTCCACCAGATAGATAAGTAGATTTCGTGATCGATTTGGCGCCCAAAACTGCTCCAATATCGAAGGCACCATACCGTATGGCACCAGTAGAGATGAAAGAATTAATGGTACAATTACAAGAATTACTGGACAAGAAGTACATTCAACCGAGCGTATCACCGTGGGGAGCCCCGGTATTGTTTGCGAAAAAGAAGGACGGATCGATGCGGCTCTGCATTGATTATAGAGAACTGAACAAGGTCACGATTAAGAATAGATATCCATTACTAAGGATCGATGATCTGTTTGATCAATTAAAGGGAGCAAAGTACTTTTCTAAGATAGACTTGAGGAGTGGTTATCACCAACTAAAGGTGAGGCCAGAGGATGTACCGAAGACAGCGTTCAGAACGCGATATGGTCACTACGAATTTTTAGTTATGTCATTTGGTCTTACGAATTCTCCTACAGCATTTATGGGACTAATGAACGGTGTGTTCAAGCCGTTTTTGGACAAATTCGTGGTGGTATTTATAGACGATATTTTGGTATATTCAAAAACCTAAGAAGAACACGAAGAGCATTTGAGATTAACATTGGAAGTATTGAGAAGGGAGAAGTTGTACGCTAAATTTTTGAAATGCGAATTCTGGATTGAGAGAGTACAATTTCTTGGTCACGTGATCGCTAAAAACAGAATCTCGGTAGATCCATCTAAAGTAGAAGCCGTGATTAACTGGGATCAGCCGAGAACGTCGTCAGAAGTAAGAAGTTTTCTTGGATTAGCAGGATATTATAGAAGATTCATTCAAGACTTTTCCAAGATCGCAACTCCGCTAACAAATTTAACTCGTAAAGCTGTGAAATTTGTTTGGACGGAAAAGTGTGAGGAGAGCTTTCAAGAATTGAAGAAAAGATTGAGTACGGCACCTATGTTATCCCTTCCGGATGATACAAGAAATTTTGTTATTTATAGTAATGCATCGCATAAAGGACTTGGTTGTGTGCTAATGCAAAATGGCAAAGTCATTGCGTATGCATAACAACAATTGAAGGATTACAAGAAGGGATATCCGACCCATGATTTGGAGTTAGCTGCAGTTGTTTTTGCTTTGAAAATTTGGAGGCACTATCTCTACGGGGAGAAATGTGAAATATATACGGACCACAAGAGTCTGAAATATATTTTCACGCAGAAGGATTTGAATATGCGTTAAAGAAGATGGTTGGAATTAATTAAGGATTACGACTGTGAGATTTTATACCATCCGGTAATGCAAATGTGGTTGCCGATGCCTTAAGTAGAAAGGGTCGGGAGAAATTGACGATGTTAACTGCTCAGGAGGAGCTAATTTCAGAAATGGAGAAACTGGAGTTGGAAGTGAAGTATCCTACGGAGATTGATGATAAAATATTTCAGATGCAATCTGGTCCAACTCTACTAGATACAGTAAAGGAGGCTCAGCTTCAGGACGAAGAATGTATAAAGGTGACAAATAAGATATTTGAGGGAACTGAATCGAGATTTAAGATGGATAAGGAAGGAATACTGAGATTTGAGAGTAGAATTTGGGTACCGCCAGTACAAGAGATTAAGGAAGATATTTTAAGTGAGGCTCATAGTTCACGATATTCGATTCACCCTGGTAGTACCAAAATGTACCAAGATCTTCGACAACATTTCTGGTGGCCGAATTTAAAACGTGAAGTTGCAGAATGTGTTGCCAAGTGTTTGACCTGTCAAAAAGTGAAGGCAGAACATCAGAGACCAAGTGGATTGCTACAACCGTTAGAGATCCCAAAATGGAAATGGGAACATATTACAATGGACTTCGTGGTTGGCCTTCCGATGACTCAGAAAGGCTATGACGCAGTATGGGTTATCGTTGACCGACTGACAAAATCCACACACTTCCTTCCGATCAAAATCAGATTCAACTTAGATCAGTTGGCGAGGTTATACGTAAAAGAGATTGTTTTGAGGCACGGAGTTCCGGTGTCAATTATTTCTGATAGAGATTCGTGCTTCACATCGAATTTCCGTAAACATCTTCAAGAATGCATGGGTACGCAATTACGAATGAGTACAGCTTGCCACCCTCAAACAGATGAACAGAGCGAAAGAACGATTAAGACATTGGAAGATATGTTAAGGGCTTGTATAATGGACTTTAAAGGAAATTGGGATGATCACCTACTTTTAGTAGAGTTCGGCTACAACAACAGTTACCATGCTAGTATAGGCATGCCGCCGTACGAAGCGTTATACGGCAGAAAGTGCAGAACTCCACTTTATTGGGATGAAGTTGGCGAAAGATAATTGCTAGGGCCAATATTGGTACAATAGACAGCAGAAATAGTCAAAGTTATCCGAGCACGACTAGTAGCGGCTCAAGATCGACAGAAGAAATACGCTGATCCACATCATAAAAATATCGAGTTTGAATCAAGTAGATATGTTTTCTTGAAGGTCTATCCCTGGAAGGGAAAGATCAGGTTCGAAAAGAAAGGAAAATTGAGCCCAAGATTTATTGGACCCTTTGAAGTATTGCGTAGAATCGGAGAAGTCACGTACGACGTAGCCTTACCTCCATCACTCGAGAATGTCCACAACGTCTTCCATGTTTCTGTGTTACAACCCTACAAGGCCAATTACAAGCATGTAATTGAATATGAACCCCTACATTTTGAAAAAGACTTATCTTACGAAGAAATTCCTATCCAAATTGTCGACCGAAAAGAACAAGTTCTCAGAAATAAAGTTATACCTTCTGTTAAGGTAATTTGGAGGAACCACAACGCTAAAGAAGCTACCTGGGAACTCGAAGAGAATATGATGAAGAATTACCCTCATTTATTTACTTAATTATTTGTAAGCGATTCTGGGGACACAATCTTTGTAGGGGGGGGAGAATGTAACGGGTCAAAATTATTGAGTCGTGATTCTGGGGACAGAATCCTTTTAAGAGGGGAAAGATGTGACGAACGAGAATTTTGTAAATTAATTTTAATATTTATTGGATAAAATAAATATTTTCGATGATTTAATTATTAGATTAAATAATTAATTGATGCAATTGTGGTAGATTAATTTAATTATATGTATTACATTTATTAAATTATGTGGAGAATTTTTATTATCGAAGTATGTGATTATGTGAGCTTATTGTATTAAAAGAAATATTTAATAAGCCTATTGGTATTTTAATTAATTTAATTATTAATTAGAGAGTTAATAATTTGACATTATTTATTTATGAGAAAATATTATATTTTATTTAAATTAAATTAAATAAAATATTGGATTTATTTTATAAGGAGTGTGACATTAATTAAACTATATGATAAAGCTTTATTAAATTAAATGGTTTTGAAATCTATTAAGCCTAGCCAAACATGGCCTTAGTGGGAGTTACTAGCGCTTACCCACGATCAAGGTTAATCGACCAAAGATGCTGTCTTGTTTGTCAATTCTCTTTTCCTTTATTATAAGTACTCTTTTTCTATTCATTTCCTAAGTCTGAAAATAGAGAGGGAGAAAGAGTTTGAGAAATTGTCAGATAAAATTGTGAGATTTATAGATATTGGGAGTGTGTAATCAACAAGTTGTTGTGAAAGAGTCATCTGTGATCATTTCTCCTAAATTATACTCTGGGTAATTTCTCCAAACCCAATTTCTATTTTACGTTGTTTGGGTTTTACAAAAATGGCTTTTACAGTTTTCTGTAAAGTCTCTATGATGTGAAGTTGTAAGGCTTATGTGCATATATAGGTTAAGATGTTTTCAAATCATATTTAATTATATATATTTGTAAACCATAACATCAGTTTCATGAAAATACGTAGTATATGATTTCTACAAAATAACAGAGTATGGGTTTTGGCCTTATGGCCTTATACGTGTTATTTCATGTGTTGATCTTATATTATCCCTAAATTTTACACTCGTATGTTATTATGCATGTTGATACGAAGAGACCAAAGTTTAAATGAACGGATTCGGTGTTAAAATTAATACGTAGTGACAATTTTCATGTTTTATTTTCAAAACCTTCAAGAACATCAAAGTCAGTGAAATTGCATGCTTAAATTCGGTAATTAAGTGTGTAAATTGGTTAAAGTTATTATATAAAAGTTGGGTTATGATTATACATGAATTATAATATGCGGGTATGTCTAAATTCGAGTAGAAATTAAGAAATTGGTAGAAATTGGCATGTTCTGCGATTTTTTGCTGAATCGCCATTTCACGTGTCTTCTACGCCATTAATCGCAATCACGGCCACCTATCCATTTCCGTGTCATGTCATGATGAGTCGAAATGAAGCCTCATGGCCTTGTGATCAGGCGAAGACCAAGTGTAACAAGGGCCCCGCAGCGCCAATCTCTAGAAAGTTCAGAATGAATTATTTTTAAAATGTTAAGTCTAGCAATGTGTTAGTAACTTAATGTAATGAACATGTAAACATGTTAGAAGTATAATGAGATGTAAAATAGATGTTTAACATGTAAATAACATAATTGCATGTGGATCAAATTATTGAATACTTAATTAGCTTGTTATTCATGAAGTATAAATTATGTGACAAAGTGGTAAATTATCTAAGTATAGTTAATAATCAAAGTAGACAAAGAGAATGAGTTTTTGACGATTAGTTAAGTTATAATTAACTGGTATTGTGAATGTGAATGGTATGTAGGATTAAATTTGAAGAACGTACTTAATTAAAGTGTAATCTACGCACGAGGCAAGTTTCCTAACCCTACTTGTCATTATTGTTCAAGTTTATTATTTACCTCGAGTAATATATCATTACTATTATTCAAGTTCAAATTTTATATTAAAGATTGATTTTCTTTTCAAAGCATGATTCAGTTATACAATAATTGTCCTATTGTATACTTCTTAAGATTATTATTCAAATTGAATATCATTATTGTTGAACCTTATTAGACTAGTGAACTTTATTGATTCAACTAGTCCTTAGTTGATGACCGTTCTAAATTTCAGAACCCTTATTGAATTATCCAAACAAAATTTCCTTTGGTGCGGACTTGAATGTCAAATTGAGATGAACAACCTTGTAAAGAGATTTACTTATGCGTTAGCGTTAAAGATATTGTGCACAGTATGGTACTAAGGGCTGATCCCCCTAAGTACGAGAAGAAAGGTCCATAGTCTTATGACTGTTAAAGGTTTCAAGTATAACCCTAGATAACCTAGGACTTAGTTCAAGGTCTTATGACCCTCAGAATTCTTTTGATTCTTGTTATTCATTCTTGATTCAAAAGTTGAGCTTTTATTCAGATGTCTTTGATTCACTCGCATGTTATTATACTATTAGTTCATTGTTATACTTGTGGGTAATAGTGCTCACTCTTGCTTATTAATAACATTGCAGTTAAGAACGAAAGAACCGATGAACCTTCCACTAGTAAAGGCAAGGGCAAAGTTAGCAAGAAATGAAGACTTGTTATTTTATTTGATGATGTATTTATGTTAGACTTGAGTTAATGATGTTGTTTAAGACTTATTGTTTATATTTCCGTATAGATGTTTAAGGTTAGTTTAACTTGGGATTATGTTTATGATTCAGATGTTGTAACCCTATAAAGGGAAGATTTTATTTCTATCTATTGCATGGTTTGCGTTTATTATGGGTAGATAGATAGATGATATTTGTACAGTGAACACCAAATCCCGTGGAATCGAAGTACCCGGATTTGGGGGTGTCACAACTGATGTATGGAAAGATAACTGTAAAACACAAGGATACCAAATCTGATCCCATAAATATTTGTAACATTATAACCGAATTTATATATCCAAATAAACATAATTCTTATGATAACATTGTAACATTGTATAACATAAGATAACTGCTACTGATCCCATAATTCCTAACCAAATTTATATATCCAAATAAACATAAAGTTTTGTAAAACAAAGCAGTAATTTTGGAGCTGATGTTGGACGGCTTTGCGTCTTGTGGTTATTTGTTCATGTCAGTAAAGAAGCAAGCTGCCACAGATGTTTTATTTAATTACTCAACATTTGTAATGTCGTGTATTGGCAATCAGATGCAGCCATCTGATTTAAGGTGCAGCCATTACTCAAATTAGATTAGTAGTTCTCTACAGAATAACCAAATTGACTAGAGGTGTTTATCAGGATACTCACCATGTCAGTGCTTCATTTTCTCAAGAATAATAAAGAGTGCACCTCGATCTATTTTATCCATCTAACATGAATCTGATAATCTATATAATAATGGTGAAGTTTTGTTCCCTTTATAAGTTTGTAAAAAATGTATGTCAAAGAATAATGTCCCAAACAATTAGAGATTATGATCTGGCTTTGCCTCTCAGTTGACATTCATTAGGAAAAAATTATTCTAAACCACATACAAGCTAATAATTGCACTAACCAATTCTTGCTTGCTATGTTCCACGTGTCATATTGCTATATGTTTTTGGAGTTAACTGTATATTTTGCTGTCTTAGATGATGGATATGATTTTCCTTCTGGTTTGTTCATATACTAGGGGACTCATCACTGACAAAAAAAATAAAAGAATGCATGGGGACACGTCAAATTGTGTCTAATAGAGATCCGCAATTCACGTCAAATTTCTGGAAGGGACTACAAGAATGCATGGGGACACAGTTGCGAATGAGTATGGCTTATCATCCACAAACAGATGGCCAAAGCGAACGAACAATTCAGACATTAGAAGATATGCTGAGAGAATGTGTCATGGACTTTAAAGGAAGCTGGGAAGAACATTTACCGTTGGTGAAATTTGCTTACAACAACAGTTACCACGCGAGCATCGGCATGTCACCTTACGAGGCATTGTATGGCAGAAAGTGCAGAACTCCACTGTGTTAGGATGAAGTCGGTGAACGCCAACTGTTAGGACCAGAACTGGTACAACAAACTACTGATGTTGTCAAACTCTTTAGGACAAGATTGGTAGCAGCCCAAGAAAGATAGAAAAAGTATGCTGATCAACACAGACAAGATCGTGCATTCGACGTAGGAACTTTTGTATTCCTAAAAGTTTCTCCCTGGAAGGGGAAAATTCGTTTCGTTAAAAAGGGAAAGCTAAGCTCGAGGTTTATTGGACCATTTGAAGTGCTGCGAAGAGCGGAAGAAGTGGCTTATGAGGTAGCTCTACCTCCAGAGTTGGAAAACATTCAAAATCTTTTTCACATTTCGGTGTTACGACCATATAAACCCAACTACAAACACGTGATCGAGTATGAACCATTGCAGTTCGAGAAAGATTTGTCTTATGAAGAGGTTCCTATCCAGATAGTCGACAGGAAAGAACAAGTGCTCAGGAATAAAGTGATACCTTCTGTGAAGGTGATATGGAGGAACCACAACGCTGAAGAAGCTACGGGGAACTCGAAGAGAAAATATTGAAAGAGTACCCTAAGTTATTTGTTTAATCGGTGTCTTCGATTCTGGGGACAGAATCTTTGTAAGTAGGGAAAAATGTAACGAATGATTTGTTTGAGTTGTGATTCTGAGGACAGAATCCTTGTAAGGAGTGAATGATGTAACATTCCAGAATTTTAAATTATAATATTAAATATTTATTGATTTATATAAATATTTAATGGATATGTTTATTATTGAATAAATAATTGTTCAATTTGAGTTGACATGGTTTAGTTAATTATTTGTTGAATAAATAATTAAGGAGCTAAGAAAATTAATTGTTATGAGGTTATATACTAATTTAATTTAATAATTAAGTTAGAGAGATAATAATGATTAAATGAATTATAATATTTTAATTAGATTTTGTAATTAAAATAAGGTGTTAGTTGGATTAAATAAAATTATAATTATAAAAAATTATAGTTTTGTGATAATGATTTATGTGTTAAAGTAATTTAATAGATTAGTATTTGAATTGATTAAATTGATTATTTAATTTATTAGAAGTGTAACAAATAACCTTGCTATAAAGGAGTTATTAAAATAAATTAAGGGAGTTTAATTCAGTTTTGCCAATCAAAGCCTAATGTCTATTAAGTCTTTATTCAAATTGTGTTTTTCCAAACAAGGCATAAGGATAAATTGATTATAATTTTAGTGGTTAGCCAAAAAAGCCTTATGGCTTTTGATTTTCAAATAAAACAAAACTGATATAATTATATATATACTTATATTATATCATTAATATATATTATTACTATATACGTTATATTATTCTAAGTATGTTAGAAGAGAAAAGAAAGACTCACTTGAAGAAAAGGGAGAGAAGAAGAATAAGAATACAGAGAATATTTGAGAAAACTCTAGAGAGAAAGTGAGTGATTTCTAACAGGTTTTGAGAAAGAAATTGGGAAAAGAAGCTTGAGAATCCAAGATAACAATCATCTTCTTAATCAAAGGTAGGATCTTAATCCTTTTATTTTTATAGTTAGTTTTCCTCTTCTAAAAAGTTCTTTGTAAAAATCTTCATGAAGGATAAATTGTTTGTTATATATGGCTTTATATGATAAATTAGTGTTGTGAAACTATTTTCATTAGTTTATATATGAGCATAGTCAATGAATTGATGTATGTATACAATTTGTGAAGCAAAATATATTACAGAGTGTTCATATGAAAAATATATGAGTATGGCTTAGTTTAAAATGAAATTAAGGTTTGATTAATTGTTAATATATATAAATTGACTATTGAATTTGATAGAGTATGTATAATCATAACCATGGTATTTTGAATTTACTGTTTTGGTTGAAAAACAAAATCACAGTGCTGATTTTCATTGAAAACATCAAAAATGGAGTTTTTATCAAAAACAATGAAATTGGTTGTCGTAATGTTGATTTTTATGTTATTATATGTGTTAAAACATGTTAAGAGTATCGAAATTATGTTTATATGAAGTCTATATGTGAATTACATGTTAATTAGCTTATTAGATTGGAGCTTGTAGGCCAATTTGGCTTTTTATTCATGTTGTTGCCGAGCTTGGTCGCCGAGTTCTGGACTCTGGCGCCAAGATGATACTGACAACAAGATAAGTTTTGTGTCTTCATGCGGACGCCACGCCACAACGCCAATATTTGGCCTGTGACTCACGCCATGATGCCATTTCAATAAGAACGCCAACCACACAGTGTAAACGTGGCAATCAAGAAGACTGAGTTAGCGTAATGGTCTGACAAAGATTAGTTTATTACTCAAATTTTGAAAATAAATGTTATGTGTTGATAATAGGAATGTTAAATGATGATTTCAGTAGTATTAAACTATGAATTAGCATGTTATCAAGGGTTAACTAGTATTAACATAGTTTGATTATGAGAATTGGTAACCTACATGATGTATATACTTGTTTGTATAGATATAAAATGTTGGTAATAACTAATTATGTCATGATGACATATGTATAAGGTATTGATTCAAGTTTTAAGGTTTAGCTTGTTCTCAAGGCAAGTTCTCTAACTCTAAAATTTCATTATGCGAGTTTGATTTTGTTGAGTACATTATTGTTTTGAATGCAATTTCAATTACACAAATGGCTAACTCTGCACTTTCGTAGAGCTAGATGGTTTATTATTGAGAAAGCTCTTTTATCTAATTGTTCATAGGGATACAAGTATTCTAAATCGTATATTTAGTATTGAGCAAGGTTCTTTAATATGTAACTTATTATTTAGCATGCAATAGCTATATTTTTATATTCTAGTGTTGAACAACTCTATCGTTCAAATTACTATTCATTATGCATGCTTGGTATCTAATTCTCAGTAACTTTGAATTAATATTGTTCAAAGCAAATTATGATATGATTATTCAATGCTTATGCTATTAGATTATTCCTAAAGCATAATGTTAATTTACAAATATCAATTCAGTTATGATTATTCCATAGCATACAGTTATTTATTTTGTAATCAACTAATCCTTAGTTGATTACCGCGAATTCTAAATTACCCTGTAATGTATCCAAAACAAACTTATTTTGGTGTGAACTTGTATTCTAAATACTAAGATGAACAACTCTTTTATTAGAGGTTTACGCTTAGCGTTGAAATGATTGTGCACAATACATTGTACGAAGGGTTGATCCCCCTAAGCACGTGGAGTCCTTATAGTCTTATATCATAAAGTTAAAGTTGAAAGATTACTTATAATCGTGGACATGATTCGTGGTCATTAGACCCTCGGTAGTATGTTTAAAATGTTAATAGAAACTATCATTCGCCTTCTATTGAACCTATTTCATCCAAAGGTTGTAATGTTGTAAAGTATTTATTCTTATTTCAAGTGAGCCTTGTTTGCTCACTCTTGTATATTATATACTTATTGCAGCTAAGGTTGAGAAGGTCAATGAACCGACCACTAGCAAAGAAAAGGGAAAAATGTACAAGTGATGAAGACTTGTAATTTTATTTTATCGTTATAGACTTTTGAATGATGTAATAATTTAATTTCCGCATTTGAATGATTGTAATTTAAGGTTAGATAACCTGGGATATTTTTATTTAAGTTTAATCCTGTATGGGTAGGTTTTTATTATTCAATTTTATTATGATTGGGTAGTTAGAAATGAATGTTTTGATTAAATGAACACCAAATCTTAAGGAAATGAAGTACCAGGATTTGGGGATGTCACATTATCTTTATTATGTTTTAAAAATGCTATGAAGGAATAAAATATCAAAGTTTATTTGAAATGTTATGTGTTATAGCTTTAATCTTAGTATGTTTAAAGTTAAACTTTAAAATATTCAAGGAATTGAATAGTGAACTAATAAGCGTATATCTTAATAGAAAATGCCTCCAAGAAGAAGACAACCACGCCAACAACCACCTCATGAGGGGTCTACTAACAATAATAATGAGGCCAATGCTAACCCTGTTCAGCAGTTGGTAACTTTGTTAACAAGAGCACTTGCGAATCAATCGCAAGCTCAAGTCATGACCTTTAAGGAATTCAAAGCGGTCGGACCACAAGAGTTTCAAGGGTATATGAATCCAGTTGAAGCGCAAACCTGGATCATGGAAATGGAGAAGGTGTTTGATGTTGCTAGAGTTAACGAAGATTAGAAGACTGTGTTTGCAACATTAATGCTGAAGTCTGAAGCTAGCTACTGATGGCAGGCAAATAAGGTTCATGGAGGACAAGGAGTGATAGCGTGGGATATATTTAAGGAGATGTTTTTTGAAATGTACTTTCCAGCGAGTTCTAGGAATCAGCTGGAGGTGCAATTTCTGGAGTTGAAACAAGGAACCATGACAGTGCCAGAATATGCTACAAAGTTTAACGAGTTGGCAAGGTTTGCCATTTATCAAGTTAATACCGACGAGCATAAGGCAAGAACTATCTATCTATTATACACCTGAGAACAGAATCACCTTCTCAACAAGTATATAGAAAATAGTGCGACACAGACATTTCAATGATTATAAGTACCAGAACTAAGTGGTTTTTACACCGTGTACAATTCCCCGCCCATAACAAGGAGTCATACAACTCAGCTGCTAACATGAGTCCTTAGTTGAAATCCCCACCTAATCTTAACTCCCTTCTCAATACAAATTTCATTTAATCTGTATTCATAATCCTTTCCTGAATCATACCAATTCATAGTAAAACTGACACACAACAATCTTTGCTGTAAACTTTTCAATCATTCGCTTGGATCTTCTCAATACTATAACCTTATCAGATCACGAGGTGATCTCATCGTATATATTACGATTCATTTCTATACTATGATCGTTTTGTTTTATGATCTCCTAATCCTGCACTTTTAGTCTTTTAAACTCTATCTATTCATTACTGTAAGACCCCAACTTTTATTAATAAAGATTAATTTTTCTCGAAATATATTTTTGAATATTATGGTGTGGATTTGATATAATATTATAGTTGTGGGTATTATTTACAAATTTTGCAAAGTAAGCAAGTGGTTATATAATATTCGATTGGTCGGGGAATATTCTTTTTAACAGAGAATATTCGCACGACAGCACAATCATTGGTGGACCCCACAACGAAAGTATTATCGTAGCTAGAAAACGAAAGAATTATCTTTTTTTAAAAATAACGACGAAAGTTTTACCGTTAAACTGTTGAACTACCCGGTGGTAAAAGTATAGTAATACGCGTGGTTGCATAGTAGCACACAATATTGATTATTGATGCTTACGTGAGAAGTCACTCAGTTATACTCAATTATTGCTACAGTAATTGCTGCATCATATCTCTCATATTATTGATTCAATTATTGTGACAGTATCATCTGTATAATATTTATTATTGTTAAATCAATAATTGAGACAACAAAGTTATTCATATTATTATTTGAAATATTGACAATGTCTAGAAGTTCTGTCAAGGAGAGGTTTGGTCACCTAATTGCTTTTCTAATAAGGAGAAATCCTTATCGAAAAGCCCCTCTTTCCTCGGGAACGACACGGTTGTTAAATATTGTGAGTTATAATATTAATGATGAATAAGTTCGTGTTGATTAAAGATGAAATTGATAGTTCCATTGTGTTGAGATTATTAGTGTTAGTGGAAATCAACATTTTTTTCAATAATAATTGATGTCTGGAGGTTATATTGACCAATCGAATAATTAATCGGATAAATCAGCAATTAATTGCTATTATTTCACATGCTTATAACTATTTGTTCACATGTGTGTACTATTGATTCACATTCATGTACTATTAGGGGAGGTGGTGCAAAATTGATAATACTTGTATGACTAAATTAAAAATAGAGGTATAGATGAAGGTACTATAATGTAATTAGTTTTTTCACATTATTATACTATTAAGTCACATGAATGAACTATTAATTCACATTATTTACTATTAGGAGAGGTGGTTGCAAGTTTGATAATACTTGCAGGGCTAAATTAAAAATGAAGAAAAAGAGGAAGGTATTATATTGTAATATTTCGAGCCCCAAAACGTGCAATTATCGAAACTATATTTTCCTATAAATAGAAGCTCATTCTTCTTTCATTCTCAACAATTCACTAAGTCTCACAAGAGCAATTAGTAAAGAAAGAAATTATAAAGAGAAAGAAGAAGAGAAGTCTGCTACCTCACTATTCTAGTATCCAGTTTCTTCTAAGGTAAGGGGTATTATTTCTTTCGTATTCATGAAGAGAGTTATTTTCTTTTAATACTCGCAAAGGTTGTTATTCCATTCTTTATTATTTTGTTGGAATACCCTGTCTGTGCAGTCTATCGCATGCCTGCTGAATTCTTTTGTTATTCCATTCTTTATTATTCTGTTAGAATAACCTGTCTGTGCGGTCTATCGCATGCCTGGTGAATTCTTTTGTTATTCCATTCTTTATTATTCTGTTTGAATAATCTGTCTGTGCGGTCTATTGCATGCCTGGTTAATTCTTTTGTTATTTCATTCTTTATTATTCTGTTGGAATAACCTGTCTGTGCGGTCTATCGCATGCATGGTGAATTCTTCTGTTATTTCATTCTTTATTATTCTGTTGGAATAACCTATCTATGTGGACTACCGCATGCATAGTGAATGATCCTTTGTATTCATTCCTTATTAAATTATGGAAATGATCTGTCTACGTGGATTACCGCATGGCGGGCAAAAATCCATTTAAAATTTCATATATTCTATTATACTCAGTTGGTTAAAGTTTTGGCTTCTATACTCCATGAAATTAGTAGAATCTCCTAGTTATTTGCGCTTCATTCAGTATCTTTTCATGGCAATATTCTTCTGAGCATTCTTGAATTTTACTCCACAAAATAGTATCATGTTGACAATTTGGACGTTATTGATTTCTGGATAAATTAAATTATAAATCTTTAAAAATTTATTCTTGAACTTGTTTTATTGAATTCTTATATCATTGTCATCATCCTCATGTTTATAATATGTTGAAAGTCATCTGTGGCCTGCAGTGCATATAGATGGACTTGGTATGATTATGACCAGAGATTATTCGGTATAATCATGACCGTAATTTTACAAATGATGTTGTAAAAGTCCTCATTGTCCGTAGTGCATTAATGGACAGTTGTTGGCATGATCATGACCATTGATGAATACAGGAATATCCTTGGCCCGTAGTGCATGGAAAATTTGTGGTCGTGATACTAATGAATATCCTTGGCCGTAGTGCAAGGATGCGGTTAAGCTGAGTCTCACCGATAAAAGTGATGAAACCTTTATAAATCATAGAAGATAGTAGATTTTATTCTCTACTTGACTCTTCTAATGGATTGCTTGTTCCGCTGCAGTTAAACTTGATGTTTGTTATATTTTATCAGTTTAAAATTGTTGAAGGCTAACGATAAATTATTCTGTATTATCTTAGTCATAATATTTTTTACTGGGCTAGTTGAGCTCACCCTTTTTTCATTGTTTTTTTCGAAAATGAGAATATAGCTGGGACGAGTCGGGGAACGGATTGACGGTCCAGATGGTTGTTTTAGTAGTCCTCACTATTCTATAAAATAGTGTGACAATAAATATAATGAGGACTCCATTAAGTATGGATATTGTCCAGATGACAATATTCTTATTAAAACTCTTTGATTATGTTTTGTCGTATTTTACACGACTGTTGTATAATTAAGTTGTATTTGAATTTTGTACCATGTATTTGGCGACTCAAGATGGGTGATGTATACCTATTTTGGGGGCATCACAGTTGGTATTAAAGATTAGGGATATGATCCTTAACTAAGATGTGAAACTAGAACTAGGAAGGGAGATACGGGGAACTCCTTCGCTAGTATGACCTACCTAAGTTTATTTGGTATTTAATTGGTCGGTCAGAGTATAGGGATAATATGTTGCATGTCAATTAACCCTTGTTTTGTGGCAGTATTTGAAAATGACATCCGAGAATGTTGAGAATAGAAATGGAGCACAGGAGACCATTGAGTCTCCACAGATCAATAATCAGGATAATGTTGCATTAGAAAGGCGACAATCCTCATGCAAACAACAACACTGACCAAATAATGAATGATGGAATGTTCAGAGGCTTTATACAATTCATGCAACATCAGGCGAGAGCGGCTCCTGTCCAAAATGAAGGTGGAAACACTGGAAACTCTCGAATGGTCACCTCTAAACAGTTCAAGGAGCTGGGAACACCGGAGTTTATTGGAGAGCCAAAACCACTTAAGGCGGAAGCGTGGATAAAGAAGATCACCAAGATATTTGATGTCTTGGGATGCTCCGAGGAGCAAAAGTTTCCCTTTGCCACCTTTATGCTGCAAGGAGAGGCAGATTACTGGTGGGAATTGGTAAAGCGTACTCAACCTGCCACACTGAAGATGTCTTGGGAGAAGTTCCAAGAACTATTCAACGACAAGTACTTTCCCAAAAGTATTGGTCACATAAAAGAGGTAGAGTTCATCAAGTTGGAGCAAAACCATATGACCGTGTCGCAGTACGAAACTAAGTTTGCTGAGTTGTCCCGGTTTGCATCTCACTTAGTTGATAAGGAGGAGAGAATGACGCGAACGTTTCTAAGAGGTTTCAACCTGAGATACATAAATAGCTTATCTCTCATAAACTGTGTTTGTATTCAGATGTTGTGAATAAGGCTCAGTTATTGGAGCGCGATAACGAGTCAACCCAACCATGATAATACCAGTGGTAGTAGTCATCGAAGCGGTGACAATAAACGTGGAGGAAATCAATATGCCAGAAATGGTAACCACTTTGGTGGTAATCATGGCCAAGACAATAAGAGTGGACATTTTAAGAAGAGGAGATTCAACAATGATGGAAAGACGTCAGCACCAACACCTGTTATTAAGGAAGGAGAACAACCACCTATCATATGCTTTAAATGCAGAGGGGAGGGATACATCAGTCCAAACTGCGTGATGCATTCCAAAGCGTGTTATAATTGTGGAAGAGAAGGTCACCTAGCCCGATTTTATCGTGCACCGAAGACAAGTCTAGCTGGGATAGATGCATCAAAGGTCGTCCCAGAAAAGTCAAAATCGGTAGTTCAAGGGAGAGCGTTTGTTGTGACCTCCCAGAAAGCAAGGAACCCGAACGAGGTCATCACGGGTAAGCTTATCATAAACTCTAGCGAAGTATATACCTTATTTGATACCGGTTCTACCCATTCTTTTATTTCCCCTACTTGCACTCAACGTTTAAATTTGACTCCGGAGAAATTAGACTTTGACTTATCTGTTGAAACTCCGTTGGGAGAAACCTTCATTACATCCACTGTTTATAAGTCTTGTTTGATTCAAAATGGTAACCGCACGTTACCTGTCGATCTTATCTCCTTAAAAATACTTGCATTTGACGTGATTCTAGGGATTGATTGGTTAACTACTCATCATGCTAAAATTGATTATTTTCATAAGGTTGTTAGCTTTCATATTCCTAATCAACATATTATGCGAATTCAAGTGACCAAACCATTAAAATCAATCACGGTTATCTCAAGCCATAAAGCTATTCGTTTATTAAAAAATGGATGTAAAGCTTTCTTAGCTCATGTCACAGATTTAAACAAAAATACGTCAGATTTGAATGATATTTCTATTATTAATAAATTTCCCGCGTATTCCCCAAAGAACTTCTGCCTACCCCTCGAGCGTGAAATCGAGTTTGGTATCGACCTTGAACCCTGCAGACAAAACCCATTTCCAAAGCCCCATATCGAATGGCTCCTATTGAACTTCGTGAGTTAAAAACCCAACTACAGAATTGTTAGACATCGGTTTCATTCGCCCTAGTATGCGCCTCCTTGAGTGCTCCTGTTCTATTCGTGAAGAAAAAAGATGGAAGTATGCGACTTTGTATTGATTATCGGGAGTTCAATCATGTCACCATCAAAAATAGGTACCCGTTGCCTCGCATTGATGACATGTTTGACCAGTTGCAAGGAGCCAAATTCTATTCAAAGATCGATCTTTGTTCTGGATATCATCATTTAAAGATTAGAACCGATGACATACCAAAGACGACTTTCAGAACTCGGTACAGGCATTATGAATTCTTAGTCATGTCTTTTGGATTGACTAATGCTACTGCTGCCTTCATGGATGTGATGAACTGAGTATTCAAGGAATATTTGGATCACTTTGTGGTCGTCTTTATTAATGACATCCTCATATATTCCAAAAGTCATGAAGATCATGAGCAACACTTTCTAAAAGCTTCGTGAAAATAAGCTTTATTCCAAGTTGAAAAAATGCGAGTTCTGGCTTGAGGAAGTAGCATTCCTTGGGCACGTAGTTTTAAATCATTGAATATTTGTTGACCCGGCAAAGATTGAAGCTATTAAAAGCTGGGAGCAACCTAAATTAGTAACCGAAGTTCGTAGCTTTCTCGGCTTAGCTGGTTATTATCGGAGATTCGTAGAAGGGTTTTCTCGAATCTCTAATCCATTAACTTAGCTGACTCAGAAAGATACAAAGTTCGGTTGGAGCGAGGAATGTAAGAGAGTTTTCAAGAACTCAAGAAGAGGCTTATTTCAGCACCTGTTCTGACAATACCATCTGGGTCGGAGGGATTTGTCATCTGTAGTGATGCTTCAGGCAAAGGGTTAAGATGTGTTCTCATGCAACATGGGAAAGTCATAGCATATGCCTCACGACAACTCAAAGAATATGAGAGGAATTATCCTACTCATGATCTAGAGTTGGCAGCCGTCGTTTTTGCACTTAAGATTTGGAGGCATTACCTGTATAGAGAGAAGGTGGAGATCTATACGGATCATAAAAGCCTCAAATATTTCTTTACTCAAAAGGAACTCAACATGCGGCAACGATGATGGCTTGAGCTATTGAAAGATTACAATCATATCATTCAATACCATCCTGGAAAAACGATAAAGTTAAAGTTGCTCAAGCTACAGACCTGGAGCTGATGCGTATGAGGAAAAAAGTGCAAGAAGGTGCTATGCCGGAAGCAAGAATCGATGAAGAAGGAATACTTGAAATCAACTCCGGACTTTGTGTTCCTAACGACCTCGATTTAAAGTATAATATCATGATGGAGGCGCACAACACACCATTTGAAATCCATCTCGGGAGTACCAAAATGTATCATGATATTCGCTATACATTTTGGTGGAGCAATATGAAGAGAGAGATAGCAATTGCTTATCTCAAGGTGTCTAACTTGTCAACGAGTTAAAGCGGAGCATCAAGTACCAAAAGGTCCATTGCAACCACTTGAAATTCCAGAATGGAAGTAGGAGCACATTACCATGGATTTCGTTATCGGTCTTCCTAAGGTTTCTCAAGGCATAGATACGATTTGGGTCATTGTTGATAGATTGACCAAGTCTGTTCATTTCTTACCAATACGAGAAACTTATACACTTTAACGTCTTGCTAGAATGTACATAAACAAGATTTTTAAATTGCATGGTATGCAAGTATCCATAGTTTCTGATCGAGACCGAAGATTCACTTCAAGATTTTGGGTTACTTCGCAAAAAGCTATGGGCATGGATTTACGATTTAGTTCGGCATATCATCCTCAAACGGATGGGCAGTCGGAGAGGACCATTCAAACTCTTGAAGATCTATTAAGACTCTGTGTCCTTGACTTCAAGGGAAGTTGGGACAAGTTCTTACCATTGGTGGAGTTTTCCTACAACAACAGTTATCAAGCAAGTATTGGCATGGCTCCATTTGAGGCATTGTGTGGAAGAAAGTGTCGTTCTCCAGTATGCTGGGATGAGGTGGGTGAAGCAAAATTTTTGGGACCGAAGTTGGTACGTATGACTACGGAAAAGATTCAAACGATCTGACAACGTATAAAAACCTCACAAGATCGACAAAAGAGTTATGCTGATCTTCATCGAAAGAACGTGAAATTCAATATTGGAGATCATATGTTGTTATGTTGTTATGTGTTGCTCCATGGAAAGCTCAATCCTCAATTCATTGGCCCATTTTTAATCCTCGATCAAGTAGGAACTGTGGCCTATAGACTCACCTTACCGCCAAGTATGTCTCATGTTCATAACGTTTTTCACATATTTATGCTACATAAATATTTGAAAGACCCGAACCACATTATTGAATTAGAACCGGACGAGATAGAGGAAGATTTAACGTATGAAAATGTACCTGTTAAAATCTTGGATAAGAAGGATCATATTCTACGCTCCAAGGTTATACCTCAAGTAAAAGTTTTATGGAGAAACCACGATGTTGAGGAAATGACCTAGGAGTTAGAATCTGAAATGAAGTCAAGGTATCCTCACCTCTTCGACATACCAGGTACGCACCATAATTTTGAGGACGAAATTTCATAAGAAGGGGAGGTTGTAAGACCCCAACTTTTATGAATAAAGATTAATTTTTCTCGAAATATATTTTTGATTATTATGGTGTGGATTTGATATAATATTATAGTTGTGGGTATTATTTACAAATTTTGAAAAGTAAACAAGTGGTTATATAATATTCGATTAGTCGGGGAATATTCATTTTAACAGGTAATATTCGTACGACGACATAATCATTGGTGGACCCCATAACGGAAGTATTGTCATAGTTAGAAGATGACAGAATTATCTTTTTATAAAAATATCGGCAAAAGTTTTATGGTTAAACTGTTGAACTACCCGGTGGTAAAAGTACAATAATACGCGTGGTTGCATAGTAGCACACAATATTGATTATTGATGCTTACGTGAGAAGTCACTCAGTTATACTCAATTATTGTTTGCAGAAGAATTGCGCATCATATCTCTCATATTATTGATTCAATTATTGTCACAATATCATCTCCATAATATTTATTATTATTAAATCAATAATTGAGACGACAAAGTTATTCATATTATTATTTACAATATTGACAATGTCTAGAAGTTCTGTCAAGGTGAGGTTTGATCACCTAATTGCTCGCCAATAAGGAGAAATCCTTATCAGAAAGCCCCCTCTTTCCTGGGAACGACCTGACTGTTAAATATTGTGAGTTATAATATTAATGATGAATAAGTTTGTATTGATTAAAGATGAAATTGATAGTTCAATTGTGTTGGGATTATTAGTGTTAGTGGAAATCGACATTTATTTCAATAATAATTGATGTCTGGAGGTTATATGGACCAATTGGGTAATTAATCGGATAAATGAGCAATTAATTGCTATTATTTCACATGCTTATAACTATTTGTTCACATTCATGTACTATTGATTCACATTCATCTACTATTAGGGGAGGTGGTGCAAGATTGATAATACTTCCATGACTAAATTAAAAATAGAGGTATAGATGGAGGTACTATACTGTAATTAGTTTTTTCACATTATTATACTATTAAGTCACATGAATGAACTATTAATTAACATTATTTACTATTAGGGGAGGTGGTGCAAGTTTGATAACACTTGCAGGGCTAAATTAAAAATGAAAAAAAGAGGAAGGTATTATACTGTAATATTTCGAGCCCAAAACGTGCAATTATCGAAACTATATTTTCCTATAAATAGAAGCTCATTCTTCTTTCATTCTCACCAATTCACTAAGTCTCATAAGAGCAATTATTATAGAGAGAAAGAAGAAGAGAAGTCTGCTACCTCACTATTCCAAAGATCCAGCTTTCTTCAAGGTAAGGGGTATTATTTCTTTCAGATTCATGAAGAGAGTTATTTTCTTTCAATACTCGTAAGGGTTGTTATTCTATTCTTTATTATTCTGTTGGAATAACCTGTCTGTGCGTTCTATCGCATGCCTGGTGAGTTCTTTTGTTATTTCATTCTTTATTATTCTGTTGGAATAACCTGTGTGTGAGGTCTATCGCATGCCTGGTGAATTGTTTTGTTATTCCATTCTTTATTATTCTGTTGGAATAACCTGTATGTGCGGTCTATCGCATGCATAGTGAATTCTTCTATTAATCCATTCTTTATTATTATGTTGGAATAACCTGTCTATGTGGACTACTGCATGCATGGTGAATAATCCTTTGTATTCATTCCTTATTAAATTGTGGAAATGATCTGTCTACGTGGATTACCGCATGGCGGGTAAAAATCCATTTAAAATTTCATATATTCTATTATACTCATTTGGTTAAAGTTGTGGCTACTATACTCCATGAAATTAGTAGAATATCCTGAATATTTGTGCTTCCTCCAGTATCTTTTCATGGAAATATTCTTCTGAGCATTCTTGAATTTTACTCCACAAAATAGTATCATGTTGACAATTTGGACGTTATTGATTTCTGGATAAATTAAATTATAAATCTTTAAAAATTTATTCTTGAACTTGTTTTATTGAATTCTTATATCATTGTCATCATCCTCATGTTTATAATATGTTGAAAGTCATATGTGGCCTATAGTGCATAGATGGACTTGGTATGATTATTGTGACGAACGAGATTTTTGTAATTTAATTTTAATATTTATTGAAGTAAATAAATATTTTTGATCATTTAATTATTAGATTAAATAATTAATTGATGCAGTTGTGGTAGATTAATTTAACTATATGTGTTACATCTATTAAATTAATGTGGAGAATTTTATTATCGAAGTATGTCATTATGTGAGCTTATTGTATTAAATGAAATATTTATTTAAGCATGATGTTATTTTAATTAATTTAATTATTAATTAGAGATTTAATAATTTGACATAATTAATTCATGAGAAAATTAATTATGTGACTATGTGAATTTATGAGAAATTATTATATTTATTTTATATTAAATTAAATAATATAATTGAGTTATTGTGTATGGGTGTGACATGATTTAAACTATATTATAAAGTTTTATTAAATTAAATGACCTTGAATCAATTAAAGCTTGCCAAACAAGGCCCTAGAAGTGGTTGATAGCAGTTACCCATGATTGGGTTAACAGACCTTAGTGCGCATCAGTTCTTTCCTTTCTACGTATTCTCTCCTTCATTATTTCTAAGTCTAAGAAATATTCAGAGAGAGAGTTTGAGAATTGTCAGAGAGAATTAAGATATTGTGAAAGAGATTGAGATAGGAGAATTTAAGAAAACAACTGAGTCTTCTAATCTATACCTTACACTCAGGGTAATCTCCTCCTTCCCAAATTTTTAAAGTTACGTTGTGTAAATTTTATGAAAATGGCTTTCATGTTTTCTGTAAGGTCTCTGTATTTATAAAGGATATGGATTATGTGTTTTTTATGTGTTAAATGTTACCATATTGTATTTAATTATATATATTTGATAAACCATATCATCTGTTTCATTAAAATACATCGTATATGTTGATCAAAACTTATAGAGTATGGGTTTTGGCCATAAGGCCCTTATACGTAATTTTAATGTGTCAAACATAAATAATTTTGTAAAATTTATACTCGTATATTATTATGCATGTTAATATGAAGAGACCAAACCTTAAATGAATGGATTCGGTGTTATAACGAATCCATAGTGTTAATTTTTCATGTTTTGTTTTCAAAACCTTCAAGAACATCAAGAACAGTGAAAATTGCATGCTTTAGTTCTGTAATTAAGTGTTTAAATTGGTTAAAGTCACTATATAAATGTTGGGTAATGATTATGTGTGAATTATATCATGTGGGTATGTCTAAATTCGTGTAGTAATATTTTAAATCGGAAAATTTTGGTCGTTTCTCGCAATTTTCGCGAATTACGTAATCAGCTTTCTAGTTCGCCATGCTACCGCTACCGCCATCTCAAACATCCTAAACATCCGAGCCGCAGCTTAAGTTTCCAAATGACATATATGTATCGTCCCAAGTAATAAGGCGCAAACACCAAGAAGACACAAGAAGATATAACAGTGGCACCAAGAAGACCACTCTCTAAAAAGTTCAGAAATGAAATTTTTGTAAAATGATTAAGTCTAGCAATGTGTTAGTAACTTAATGTAATGAACATAAAAATATGTTATAAGTATAATGAGATGTTAAAATAGATATTTAACATGTAAATAACATAATTACATGTGGATTGAATTATTGATTTCATAATTAGCTTGTTATTTGTGAAGTGTTTATTATGTGACAATGAATGTGATAAATTGACTAAGTATAGTCATAACCAAAGTTTAGATAAAAAGAATGAATTTATGATGGTTAATTATATTATAATTAACTGGTATTGTGAATGTGAATGGTATGTAGGATTAAATTCAAAGAGCGTGCTTAGTTAAAGTATAATCTACGCACGAGGCAAGTTTCCTAACCCTACTTGTCATTATTGTTAAAGTTTATTAGTTACCTCGAGTAAATTATCATTACTATTATTCAAGTTCAAATGTTATATTAAAGATTGATTATCTTTTCAAAGCATGATTCAGTTATACAATAATTGTCCTATTGTATACTTCTTGAGATATTATTCAAATCGAATATCATTATTGTTGAACCTTATTAGACTAGTGAACTTTATTGATTCAACTAGTCCTTAGTTGATGAATGTTCTACATTTCAGAACCCTTATTGAATTATCCAAACCAAACTTCCTTTGGTGCGGACTCGAATGTCAAATTGAGATGAACAACCCTGCAAAGGGATTTACTTATGCGTTAGCGTTAAGATATTATGCATGATGGTACTAAGGGCTCGATCCCCTAAGTACGAGTCCCATAGTCTTACGAGTAGAAAGGTTTCAAGTATAACCCTTGATAACCTAGACATAGTTCAATATCTTACGACCCTCAGAAATCTTTTGATTCTTGTTATTCATTCTTGATTCAAAAGTTGAACTTTTATTTCGTAAGTTTTTATTCCTCGCATGTTATTATACATTGTTATTTCATTATTTTATTTGTGGGCAATCGTGCTCACTCTTGCTTAATAATAACATTGCAGTTAAGAACGAAAGAACCGATGAGCCTTCTACTAGTAAAGGCAAGGGATTAGCAAATGTTGAAGACTTGTATTTATGAGATGTTGAATTTATGTGTTAAAACTTGATGTTATTTAAGACTTATTGTTCATGTTTTCGCACAGATGTTTAAGGTTAGCTTAACCTGGGATTGTATTATTATTATTCGGATGTTGTAACCCTTAAGGGGGAGATTTTTATTCTATCTATTGCATGGCTTGCATTTATTATGGGTAGATAGATAGATGATATTTGTCATGAAGAACACCAAATCCTGGGAATTAAAGTTCCTGGATTTGGGGTGTCACAAGTTGGTATCAAAGTTTTAGGTTATGAACCTTAGGTGGGGGAACAACCTTAGGTAATAGCCTTATAGTAAGAACATAGTGATGGAAAACTCTTATCGAGTTCTAGGAAATGAATTTTTGTTATTCATTGAAGATAATAAAAGACTTTATGTGCTTATGTGTTAAAAGTATGTGCTCACTAGTATGGCTTAGTAACTAAAAATCGAATTTTGTTGTCAGGATGTCTGATGTTGGAGGAGCTAGTCGAGCAGGGGAGGAGTAACCCCGAGTACCTATAGTACCTACAGAGGAGGAGCCCAGAGACATTCATGTCGTTAGGGAACAGTTGGTATAGAGGGAGTCATCTCCATTGATCACCGTTGTTGGTCAGGAACATGAACCTGAGACTGATTCTGAAGAGAATCCTGAGGAGGAATTTGACGAGGAAGAGGAAGAAGAGGAGTTTCCACAGCACTTCGTTGATGCTGAGATGTATGACACATTATACGACCGTAACGTGGAGTTACGAGATGAGGTGCTGGATCTGACTGAGCGGGCTATTATTCTGCAGATTACTCTAGAGGATAAGGAGAGGAAGATTTCGACTCTTCACTCACGACTGGGAAATGTAGAATGGGATTTTGTCCACGAGAAGGGTCAAACCGAAGATAAGACCGTAGAGATAGAAAAGTTGAAGAAGGATCTGAAAGAGAGCTCAGAGAGGCTTGCCATAGCAAAGGAGGGCTGGGTAAGAGAGTCACATCATGCTGATCTTGCGGAAGAGGATGGTCGTGCGAAGAAGGCAAAGCTTGGAGAGACATACTCTACACTTAATCATGCAATGGATGAGGCCCAAGATCGAGTTTTGAGGTACCGCATCCAGTTCGAAGGACTTCCATCGTACATGCTGGATCGCAGGACGATGTCTCGTATCATGGAAGAGGAACGTGGCAAGGCTATTCAAAGACCTCGATGCATGTGATGATATAATCTGTTTAATTATGTGAAAGACTTTGTTAGTTTTTATATGAAAATTCTGACATGTTTATGAACGAAGGAATATTTTAATATTTAAATCTTGTGGATTCTTTATCTCAAGATGGTGGATGTAAATAGCAGTTATGATATCATTTGATGTAAAACTTTTAGTTTGAATTAAATATATTAAGTTGTTTGAGATGATGTGTTAAATGATTATATTAAATTATTGAGTTAAGTCTTAACTATTTAGAGAATTTAATAGAGATTTAATAAGCATATATTATTCTTAACAGAAATATGCCGCCTAGAAGAAGACAACCACGTCAACCAGCTCAGGAAGATTCAACAAATAACAACAATAATGCTAATGCTAATCTCGTGCAGTAGTTGGTTAACTTACTGACTGGAGCAATGAATAATCAACCTCAAGCTCCACCAAATACTTCATTTAATGATTTCAAGGCGGTGGGACCGCCAGAATTTAAAGGTTCCATAAACCCGATCGAGGCTCAAACATGGGTTATGGAAATGGAGAAGGTTTTCGACGTTGCTAGGGTTAGAGAAGAGCAGAAGACCGCTTTTGCAGCGTTTATGCTGAAGTCTGAGGTTAGCTATTGGTGGCAAGCAAACAAAGTGCGAGGAGGTGAAGGTGTAATTACTTTGGAGAGATTTAAGGAAATGTTTTTCGAGATGTACTTCCCAACTATCTCGCAGAACCAGATAGAGGTTCAATTTCTAGAATTGAAGCAGGGAAATATGAGCGTACCTGATTCTGCGGCAAAATTCAACGAGTTAGCGAGGTTCGCCCCGTATCAAGTTCACACGGATGAGAGGAAGGCGAGACGATTTGAACAAGGACTGAAACCTTGGGTGTACAGCAAAGTATCAATGTTGCAGATAAACACATTTGCTGGAGTATTGGAAAAGGCCATCCTCGCTGAAGGTGGAAGCGATGCGGTGACCAAGTACAATCAAGATCAGAAGAAGAAGAAGAAGAGTGCAGGTGAAGAAAATAACAAGGTTAGTGGAAGTGGCACAAGAGGTGGAAATTTTAATCAGAAGAAAAGATGGAATGACAACTCATCGGGGAATCAGCAAGGTAGTCAGAAGAAAAGAATCGAAGCATGCCCGACTTGCGGGAAAGCCCATCTGAGAGTTTGTATGAAAGGAAAAAGATTGTGCTACAATTGTGGTCAGGAAGGCCACATAGCACCAAACTTTCTAAATCCAAAGAAGGGTGCTTGTTTCACTTGTGGTTCGAAGGACCATCTGGCATGAGACTGTCCCAAGCAGGGATTGGGAGGGTCAGGATCAGGAGGAAACCGGGGAAACAACAGTGGAAATGCCTTAACCATCACCGGACAAACCGCAACAAACCGACCGACCGCCTGGACTTTCAACATGACGGTGCAAGATGCAATTCAATCCCGTGATGTGGTGTCAGGTATCATTCCGATCAATAAAATTAATGCTTATGTTTTATTTGATTCGGGTGCTACTTGTTCCTTTATATCCGATGACTTTGCCAAGAATTTAGATTTGCCTAAGGATGAATTGGATTATCCCATGAACATAGAAATTGCGAATAGAGAAATAATCCTCATAAGTACGTATATAAGAACTCAGAGTGGATATTAAGGGTAATATCATGAACGTAGATCTTATCCCTATTCGACTTGGGGAATTTGACGTTATTTTAGGAATGGATCGGTTATTCAATTACGGGTTGTAAATTGATTGCCAAAGAAGCGATAACCTTATGACCCCGCCAAAGGTTGTATTTTATGGTAGCAAGTCGCCTGACAAGCGAAGTTTTCCGACGATGATGATGCACGCCGAAAGTTATAAGACAAGGCCGTAGGATATTTAGCTTACATAGTCGACAGTCAAAAAGAGAATCTGAAGGTAGAAGAAATACCGATTGTAAGGGACTTCGTTGACGTATTTCTAGACGATTTTCCAGGACTTCCACCAGATAGAGAGGTAGATTTCGTGATCGATTTGGCGCCCGGAACCGCTCCAATATTGAAGGCACCATACCGAATGGCACCAGTAGGGATGAAAGAATTAATGGTACAACTACAAGAATTACTGGACAAGAAGTACATTCAACCGAGCGTATCACCGTGGGGAGCGCCGGTGTTATTTGTGAAAAAGAAGGACGGATCGATGCGGCTCTGCATTGACTACAGAGAACTTAATAACGTCACGATTAAGAACAAATATCCATTACCGAGGATCGACGACCTATTTGATCAATTGAAGGGAGCGAGATATTTTTCCAAGATAGACTTGAGAAGCGGTTATCATCAACCAAGGTGAGGCCGGAGGATGTACCAAGAGACATGCTCGTAACGCGATATGGTCACTACGAATTTTTAATAATGTCGTTTGGTCTTACGAATGCTCCTGGAGCATTTATGGGACTAATGAATGGTGTGTTCAAGCCGTTTTTGGACAAGTTCGTAGTGGTATTTATTGATGACATTTGGTTTATTCGAAACCAAGGAAGAACATGAAGAGCATTTGAGATTAACATTGGAAGTATTGAGAAGGGAAAAGTTGTATGCCAAGTTTTCAAAATGAAAATTTTGGATTGAACGAATACAATTTCTTGGTCACGTGATCGATAAAAACAGAATTTCGGTAGATCCATAAAAATTCTAAGCTGTGATTAACTGGGATCAGCCAAGAACGCCGTCAGAAGTAAGAACTTTTCTTGGATTGGCGGGATATTATAGAAGGTTCATACAAGACTTTTCCAAGATCGCAACTCCGTTAACGAATTTAACTCGAAAAGCTATGAAATTTGTTTGGACGGATAAGTGTGAGAAAGTTTTCAAGAATAAAAGAAGAGGTTGAGTACGGCCCCGTGTTATCTCTTTTTCTGGATGATACAGAAATTTTGTTGTTTATAGTGATGCGTCGCATAAAGGACTTGGCTATGTGGTCGATGCAAAAAGTGGCAAAGTCATCACAGATGATCATCACGACAATCAAGGATTACGAGAAGGATATCCACCCACGACTTGGAGTTAGTCATAGCTGTTTTTGCTTTGAAAATTTGGAGGCACTATCTCTACGGGGAGAAGTGTGAAATATATACGGACCACAAGAGTCTCAAATATATTTTCACACGTATGATTTGAATATGCGCAAAGAAGATGGTTGGAATTAATTAAGGATTACGACCGTGATATTTTATACCATTCGGTAAAGCAATGTGGTTGCCGACGCCTTAAGTAGAAAGTGGTCGGAGAAATTGATGATGTTAATCGCTCAGAGGAGCTAATTTCGTAAATGGAGAAACTGGAGTTGAAGTGAAGTATCCTATGGAGATTGATGAGAAAATATTTCGATGCAATCTAGTACAACTCTACTAGATAAAGTAAAGGAGGCTCAAACGGATGAAGAATGTAAAAGGTGACAAAGAAGATATCTGAGGGAACTGAACCGAGATTTAAGATGGATAAGGAAGGAATACTGAGATTTGAGAGTAGAATTTGGGTACCGCCAGTACAAGAGATTATGGAAGATATTTTAAGCGAGGCTCATAGTTCACGATATTCGATTCACCCTGGTAGTACCAAAATGTACCAAGATCTTCGATAACATTTCTGGTGGCCGAATTTAAAACGTGATGTTGCAGAATGTGTTGCCAAGTGTCTGACCTGTCAGAAAGTGAAGGCAGAACATCAAAGACCGAGTGGATTGCTACAACCATTAGAGATACCAGAATGGAAATGGGAACATATTACAATGGACTTTGTGGTTGGCCTTCTGACGACTTAGAAAGGCTATGACGTAGCATGGGTTATCGTTGACCGACTGACGAAATCCATACACTTTCTTTCGATCAAAATCAGATTCAACTTAGATCAATTGGTGAGGTTATATGTAAAAGAGATTGTTTCTAGGCACGTAGTTCTAGTGTCAATTATTTCTGATAGAGATCCGCGCTTCACATCGAATTTTTGGAAACGTCTTTAGGAATGCATGGGTACGCAATTGCGAATGAGTACAGCATACCACCCTCAAACAGATGGACAGAGCAAAAGAACGATTCAGACATTAGAAGATATGCAAAGAGCCTGTGTGATGGACTTTAAAGGAAATTGGGATGATCACCTACCGTTAGTAGAGTTCTACCACAACAACAACAGCTACCACGCTAGTATAGGCATGCCGCCTTATGAAGCGCTATACTACAGAAAAGTGCGTAACTCCGCTTTACTGGGATGAAGTTAGTGAAAAGCAATTGCTAGGGCCAGAATTGGTATACCATACAGCAGAAATAGTCAAAGTTATTCGAGCATGACTGGTAGCAGCTCAAGATAGACAGAAGAAATACGCTGATCACCATCGTAAAAATATTGAGTTTGAATCAGGTAGTTATGTTTTCTTTAAGGTCTCTCCTCGAAAGGAAAGATCAGTTCGGAAGAAGGGAAATTAAGTCCAAGATTCATCGACCATTTGAAGTATCATGAGAATCGAAAGAAGTCGCGATGACGAGGTAGCCTTACCTCCATCACTCGAGAATGTCCACAACGTCTTCCATGTTTCTATGTTACGACCTTACAAAGCCGATTACAAGTATGTAATTGAATACGAACCCTTGCATTTTGAAAAAGACTTGTCTTACGAAGAAATTCATGTTCAAATTGTCGACAGAAAAGAACAAGTTCTCAGAAATAAAGTAATACCTTCTGTTAAGGTAATTTGGAGGAACCACAATGCTAAGAAGCTACGTGGGAACTCGAAGAGAATATGATGAAGAATTACCCTCATTTATTTACTTAATTTATGTGTAAGCGATTCTGGGGACAAAATCTTTGTAAGGAGGGGAGAATGTAACAGGTCAAATTTATTGAGTCGTGATTCTGGGGACAGAATCCTTTTAAGGGGGGAAAGATGTGACGAACGAGATTTTTGTAATTTAATTTTAATATTTATTGAAGTAAATAAATATTTTCGATGATTTAATTATTAGATTAAATAATTAATTGATGCAGTTGTGGTAGATTAATTTAACTATATGTGTTACATCTATTAAATTAATGTGGAGAATTTTATTATCAAAGTATGTCATTATGTGAGCTTATCAGATTAAATGAAATATTTATTTAAGCATGATGTTATTTTAATTAATTTAATTATTAATTAGAGATTTAATAATTTGATATAATTAATTCATGAGAAAATTAATTATGTGACTATGTGAATTTATGAGAAATTATTATATTTATTTTATATTAAATTAAATAATATAATTGAAAGTTATCGTATATGGGTGTGATATGATTTAAACTATATTATAAAGCTTTTATTAAATTAAATGACCTTGAATCAATAAAAGCTTGCCAAACAAGGCCCTAGTAGTGGTTGATAGCGATTAACTCATGATCAAGTTAACTCACCTTAATGCGCATCAGCTTTTTTCCTTTATATATGTATTCTCTCCTTCATTATTTCTAAGTCTAAGAAATATTCAGAGAGAGAGAGTTTGAGAATTGTCAGAGAGAATTAAGATATTGTGAAAGAGATTAAAAGAGGAGAATTTAAGAAACCATCTGAGTCTTCTAATCTATACCTTACACTCAGGCTAATCTCCTCCTTCCCAAATTTTTAAAGTTACGTTGTGTAAGTTTTATGAAAATGGCTTTCAAGTTTTCTGTAAGGTCTCTAAATTTATAAAGGGTATGGATTATGTGTTGTTTATGTGTTAAATGTTACCATATTGTATTTAATTATATATATTTCATAAACCATATCATCTGTTTCATTAAAATACATCGTATATGTTGATCAAAACTTATAGAGTATGGGTTTTGGCCATATGGCCCTTATACGTAATTTTAATGTGTCAAACATAAATGATTTTGTAAAATTTATACTCGTATATTATTATGCATGTTAATATGAAGAGACCAAACCTTAAATGAATGGATTTGGTGTTATAACGAATCCGTAGTGTTAATTTTCATGTTTTGTTTTCAAAACTTTTAAGAACATCAAGAACAGTGAAAATTGCATGATTTAATTCTGTAATTAAGTATTTAAATTGGTTAAAGTCACTCTATAAATGTTGGGTAATGATTATGTGTGATTTATATCATGTGGGTATGTCTAAATTCGTGTAGTAATATTTTAAATTGAAGTTTTTGGTTGTGTTCTGCAATTTTTGCAATTGCGTAAGCATTTTTTCAATTCGGTATTGCACGTACAACATCAGGTCTCATGCCTTACATATCACGCCAAGACCGCCACCACCGAAAGCTGCGCATGTAAGTTTCCAGTAATGTTAATATTATGTGTCCCAAGTACAATAAGAATAAAGGTAAATAAAAACGAAAAGCCATGTGGCGCCACTCTCCAGAAAGTTCAGAAATGAAATTTTTGTAAAATGATTAAGTCTAGCAATGTGTTAGTAACTTACTGTAATGAACATAAAAATATGTTATATGTATAATGAGATGTTAAAATAGATATTTAACATGTAAATAACATAATTACATGTGGATTGAATTATTGATTTCATAATTAGCTTGTTATTTGTGAAGAGTAAATTATGTGACAATGAATGTGATAAATTGACTAAGTATAGTCATAACCAAAGTTTAGATAAAAAGAATAAATTTATGATGGTTAATTAAATTATAATTAACTGGTATTGTGAATGTGAATGTGAATGTGAATGGTATGTAGGATTAAATTCAAAGAATGTGCTAAGTTAATGTGTAATCTACGCACGAGGCAAGTTTCCTAACCCTACTTGTCATTATTGCTCAAGTATATTAGTTACCTCGAGTAAATTATCATTACTATTATTCAAGTTCAAATGTTATATTATAGATTGATTATCTTTTCAAAGCATGATTCAGTTATACAATAATTGTCCTATTGTATACTTCTTGAGATTATTATTCAAATTGAATATCATTATTGTTGAACCTTATTAGACTAGTGAAATTTATTGATTCAACTAGTCCTTAGTTAACGCTCTAAATTTCGCCTTTATTGAATTATCCAAACCAAACTTCCTTTGTGCGGACTCGAATGTCAAACCGAGATGAACAACCCCGCAAAGGGATTTACTTATGCGTTAGCGCTAAGATATTATGCACAAGATGGTACTAAGGGTCGATCCCCTAAGTACGAGTAGTAGAAAGGTCCATAGTCTTACGATCGTTAAAGGTTTCAATATCTTTGACGAACCCTCATAGTTCAAGGTCTTTTGATTCTCGTTATTCATTTCATTCTCGATTCAAAAGTTGAACTTTTATTTCAGAAGTCTTTGATTCCCTCGCATGTTATTATACATTGTTATTTCATTATTTTATTTGTGGGCAATCATGCTCACTCTGGCTTAATAATAACATTGCTGTTAAGAACAAAAGAACCGATGAGCCTTCTACTAGTAAAGGCAAGGGCAAGATTAACAAATGTTGAAGACTTGTACTTATGAGATGTTGAATTTATGTGTTAAGACTTGATGTTGTTTAAGACTTATTGTTCATGTTTCCGCACAGATGTTTAATGTTAGCTTAACCTGAGATTGTATTATTATTATTATTCGGATGGTGTAACCCTTAAGAGGAAGATTTTTATTCTATCTATTGCATGGCTTGCATTTATTATGGGTAGATAGATAGATGATATTTGTACAGTAGACACCAAGTCTTGTAGAATTGAAGTTCCCGGATTTTGGGGTGTCACAATTATGACCAGGGATTATTCGTTATAATCATGACCGTAATGTTACAAATGATGTGGTAAAAGTCCTCATTGTATATAGTGCATTGATGGACAGTTGTTGACATGATCATGACCATTGATGAATACACGAATATCCTTGGAACGTAGTGCATGGAAAATTTGTGGACGTGATACTAATGAATATCCTTTGCCGTAGTGCAAGGATGATGTGGTTTAAGCTGAGTCTCAGCGATAAAAGTGATGAAAAACTTTTTAAATCATAGAAGATAGTAGATTTTATTCTCTACTTGACTCTTCTAATGGATTGCTTGTTCCGCTGCAGTTAAACTTGATGTTTGTTATATTTTATCAATTTAACATTGTTGAAGGCTAACGATAAATTATTCTGCATTATCTTAGTCATAATATTTCTTAATAGGCTAGTTGAGCTCACCCTTTCTTTAACTGTTCTCTTTAGGAAATGAGAATATATCTGGGATGAGTCGGGGAACAGATTGACGGTCCAGATGGTTGTTTTAGTAGTCCTCGCTATTCTATAAAATAGTATGACAATAAGTGTAATGAGGACTCCATTGAGTGTGGATATTATCTAGATGATAATATTCTTATTAAAACTCTTAGATTATGTTTTATCGTATTTTACACGACTGTTGTATAATTAAGTTGTATTTGAATTTTGTACCATGTATTTGGCAACTCAAGATGTGTGATGTATACCTATTTTGGGGCATCACAGTTACTACTTGTGAGACCCCAAATTTTATGAAATGAAAGTATTCAATTTTTTTATTATTACTATTCTATTTAGTAAATGGTTAAATTGATAAAAGGTCAAAGTTAAGGGTGATATGTGAAATTTTTTCTAAGCAAGCAAGTTGTCATGAAATAATCGGTGATAAAAGTACAGTAATACGCGTGGTTGGATAGTAGCACACGGTATTGATTATAGATACTTACGTGAGAAGTCACTCAGTTATACTCAATTATTGCTACAGTAATTGTTGCATCATATCTCTCATATTATTGATTCAATTGTTGTCATAGTATCATATGCATAATATTTTATATTATTAAATCAATAATTGAGACGACAAAGTTATTCATATTATTATTTGTAATATTGACAATGTCTATAATGTTCTGTCGAGGAGAGGTTTGGTCACCTAATTGCGCGCCAATAGGGAGAAATCCTTACCGGAAAGCCCCCTCTTTCCTGGGAAGGATCTGGTTGTTAAATGTTGTGAGTTATAATATTAATTATGAATAAGTTCGTGTTGATTAAAGATGAAATTGATATTTCTATTCTGTTGGGATTATTAGTGTTAGTGGAAATTGACATCTATTACGATAATAATTGATGTCTGGAGGTTATATTGAGCAATCGGGTAATTAATCAGATAAATGAGAAATTAATTGTTATTAATTCACATGCTTATAACTATTTGTTCACATGTGTTTACTATTGATTCACATGCATGTACTATTAGGGGAGGTGGTGCAAGATTGATAATACTTGCAAACCTAAATTAAAAATGGAGGTATAGATGAAGGTACTATACTATAATTATTTTTTTCACATGATTATACTATTGAGTTACATGATTGTACTATTGATTCACATGATGTAATATTAAGGGAGGTGGTGTAAGTTTGATAATACTTGCAGGACTAAATTAAAAATGAAGGAAAAGATGAAGGTATTATACTGTAATATTTCTAGCCCCAAAACGTGCAATTATCGAAACAATGTTTTCCTATAAATAGAAGCTCATTCTTCTTTCATTCTCACAAATTCACTAAGACTCACAAGAGCAATTATAGAGAGAGAAGCTATAGAGAGAAAGAAGAAGAGTAGTCTGCTACTTCTCTATTCCAGTATCCAGTCATCTTCTGAGGTAAGTGATATTATTTATTCATATTCAGAAGAGATATTATTTTTCGTATTCATATGGATATTATCTTCGCTCAATATTCGTATGAAATAATATTTTCTTCCATACTCTTTAGTATGTAAGTAATATTATTTCGTTTCGTATTCCTACTTCTACACTCATTTTGTTGAAGTATTGCTTATATACTCCGTGAAATTCGTAGAATATCCTTGATATTTGCGCTTCATCCAGTATATTTTCATGAAAATATTATTCTAAGCTTTCATGATAATTATTGATCTTTTCATGCCGGAATACTATTCATAAGTTACTATTCATGAGTTACTATTTACGAGTTCATATTCACCCAGTTACTATTAACTCGAGTATTATTCACTCGGGTATTCGGGGCACTTTTTGTGCCAGAGTACTATTCACGAGTTACTATTCATGGGTTACTATTCACTCAAATATTATTCATTCAGGTATTTGGGGCACTTTTTATGTCGGGGTACTATTTATGAGGTACTATTCACCCGGAAGATATATTTCTTTTCTGTCCAAATTATTTTTGATACATGCATATTATTCTTGAATTTTACTCCACAAACCAGTATCATGTTGACAATTTGGATATTTTTAAACTCTGGATAAATTTAAAGTCTTTAATATTTATCCTTGATTTCGTTTGATTAATGCTTATATCATTGTCATCATCCTTATGCTTATATTGTGATGAAAGTCATTTTTGGCTTATGTGCATAGACGAACTGTTGGTTATTGGTTTTACAGTTGTATGTCTTTGGCCCGTAGCGCAAAGATGAACTATTGATTGATAGCTTTTGCCTGTAGTGCAAAGATGGACAGGTGTATGACATGATCATGATACTAACGAATATCCTTGGCCATAGTGCATAGATAATTTGATGATGAAATTGGCAAGATCATGACCATTAATTAACAGTTGAATGTCTTTAGCCGTAGTGCACTAACATGCAATTGATTGGTATGATCATGACCATTGGTTTTATAGTTGAACATCTTTGGCCCGTAGTGCAAAGATAGACAACTGATTGGTAATATCATTGTTATTACATTTGAATATCTTTAGCCTTTGGGGTAAGGATATTGTGAAAACGTTCTATTAAGCATTTGTGGCAAGGAATTACTATTGATTCATATTGTTATAAACATGAATTGTGAATTTAACTAAAATCTTTGGTGGTTCAGGTGAAGACATGTGATGAAAGTTCTCTTTATCTTGGGTATAATAAAGAACTGTTAATGGGTATTCCATCGATAATATTTACGATAAACTTTTAAATCATAAAAGATAGTAGATATCATGTTCTACTTGACTCTTCTAATGGATTGTTTGTTCCGCTGCAGTTGTTGATCTAAAACTTGTTGTCTATTGTATTCTATCAGTTGTTGTACTGTTGAAGGCTAAGGATAATTTATTCTGCATTATCTTAGTCATAATATTTCTTACTGTGCTAGTTGAGCTCACCCTTTTCTTTCATTGTTCTCTACAGGAAATGAGAATATAGCTGGGACGAGTCGAGGAATGGAGTGATGGTCCAGGATAAGTGGCTTTAGTAGTCCTCACTATTCTGTGAAATAGTGTGATAATAATTGTAATGAGGACTTCATTGAGTGTGGATATTGTCTAGAAGATAATATTCGTTTAAAAACTCAGCTATGTTTTTTCGTATTTTTACACGACAGTTGTATTAAAGAAGTTTGTATTTGATTTCTGTATCATGTATTTGGCGACTCAATATGGGTGATGTATACATGTTTTGGGGGCGTCACACTACTATTCACCTTTATTATCAGAGTTAGGGAACTCTGTATCTTTATAACTCGCCGAGATTTATCTTTGAATCCTACCAACACACTAACTCTATTTAAGTTAGTTCTTATCCTAATAACTACAGTTATTAGTCTCAAGTAACCCTACCTAAGGTTTATAACCAACAACTTTGATACCAGCTGTGAAGTCCCCAGATCCAGGTCCCAAATTACCACGGATCTGGTACAATCATTCTATAACTATTACGGAAGATATAAACATAAATTGTTTATACAATAAACTTTACACACTATCCCCAAGGTCGAGTAACCTTAACTTATACACAATTCATAACATATCTAACATATAATGTTATTATCATACTATACTATTACAATTTAGCTGCACATGTAAACTAAAGTTGGAACTATCTTTGACTTTTCCTTGTATCCGATGCATCATCTTAATCTGCAATGTTAATCACGATATAACAAGGGTGAGCAACAAGTTTTCCCATCAAGTTTAATTTCAATAAATTAACGACATATCATGATGGAAAGAATTTGAATAATAGATGGCTAACATTCAACAAGATAATTGTGAACTAGCATGAACAAACTATCATAGCTGAACGAACATTGAACGTGAACATATCAATTATATCTTGACCAAATGGTAATGAAGGTGATCAGCCTTTCATACCTGATGAATACATGTGATATGCACTGAGTACGATTAAACAATTCATAGACATGACAATCAGCAATGATTAACCACAAGTATATTTGAATAAAATAACTCAAGGTCGAGTTAAGAACAACTTACCTGATCTGATGTTTATCGTTACGCATTCTATTTAGCTTTGTCTAAAAACTTAATATAAATAATATTCATCTACAAATTAGAATAATATAATCACAATATTTAAAATAACCTAAACACATTATCACATAATCCTATCAGTCTATCAAACACATAAAACCTAACATCAAGTCAAACTTTTACAGTCTGAGTTGAGTTCAGTACTATTCTAACATCCCGACAGCCTAGTTGGAGAATTCACGAGCCTATTATTCATACGACTCTGACTAAACGCAACACAATTATCTTAGATAATTTTATTATCAATCAAAATATTTTTCATAAGCTCATAATAATTTTTAAATATTTTTTATCATTTATCATGATTTTTCAATCATTAATATCGTATTTATACGAATTAAATACCACATTATTCACTTATCATTAATATTTATTTAATATTAAATATGAATGAAAATCATAACATAATATTATAATATATTTATAATATATAAAAGTATTTTTAATACCTTTAAATTAAATTTATATGATTTTTAAACAGTTAAATTCATTATTCGATAATTGCCATTAATATTAAATATTAATTTTTTTTTATGATAAAATATCAAAAGTTATATTTTATAACTTAAAATATTTTATAACACTTAAATATTTTTATATGATTTTTAAATCATAAATTCTATTTTTCTATAATTTATTTAATACATTTACTAAATAAATTAATTATCATTAATATTAATTATTTAATGAAATTCCTCACAAAATATAAAAAGTCATAAAAAATTAAATTACAATATTTTCTTACACCATAATATAATTTTTCATGATTTTTTAAGTATTAAAATCATTTTTAAATATTTTTATTTAATATTATAATTAAATAAATTAAATACCTTTAATATTCAAAAAATATTAAATATTAATAAAATAATTAAAAATCCATTTTTAAACTTTAAAATAATTTTGAATTTAATATTAATTTTTAATAATTAAAAAACATTTTTTTATTAAATAAAATAATTGATTTAGAAATAAAATGTCGCTAAAGGGGCATTAAGCGACAAAACCGTCACTGATTGTGTTCTTGAGCCTACCTAGATATTCATAGTCAGTTAACACGATGCCTAGTTTGACTAGTGATAATTCTTTGATCATTAAGTTTTTGTGCTTGTAATGATGTTAGAGTTGAAGTACTGATGTAGTACTACAACCACAAACAAGAATTATAGCCAAAAACATATCACAACAATAACATATAATCCATCAAATATCTTGTCAGACCTGTTCTTCATTTCCGGGTTAGCCAGAAATGAAGAACAGCCTAGGGAGCCATTTTCCAGCCTTTGAATCTTGAATTATGGGCTAGGTTTGTGCAATCTAATTACCCGGTCATGTAATCCATATATTAAGGTACAAATATCATACAATAGAAAAGTCTAACAACATCTCATATAAGAAATATAGGTCGGTCAAAGTGTACCATCACTACACCAAAAATGGCCTCTAGCGAAGGAAATTTTGTGAAGGAATTTATTCCTTCACATGAGGAGTTATTTAGCGAAGGAACAGTGAAGAAAAAAAGTATAGTGACAATATAGTTATTAGCGAAAGAAACATCCTTCACAATTTATATTTTTTTCCTCACAAAATTGGGGCGATAGATAGATTTTTGGAGCCAATTTATGATGAAAATTTGCGAGGAAAAAATCTATTTAGTGAAGGAATTTTTCCTCACTATATATCATTATTCAGAAGTTTTTTGCGAGGGATAAAATTGGTCGCTATCTTATTCTAAATATTTTTTTAAAATTAATTGTGGTGAATATAAATACCTTAAATTTTTTACAATAGTTAATTTAATTTTAATAACACTTTTTAAGTAACTTACAATATCAACTATTTATTTTAATAACCTATAAAGTAAATAACTTTACACTATGTTAAACTTTAAAATTTTCTCCATAAAAGTTTATTTTTATGATCATAATTAAATAAAGTTAAAGTTAAATAAAAATAAAATTAAATAATCCAAAATACTTTAAATTTTATTTTAAGTATATAATATTAATCCAAAAAATTCTTTTGGAGATTAAGTAATTTGGAAATTAAATTATTTTAAGTAATTTGTTTTTTGGAATAGAGTCCCTAATTTAAAAGTTATGTGTGTAGTCTCGGAAAAGAGCAAGGCATGAAATAGAGAGCTATTTAGGTTTATCCTCTCTTCCTTAGCCAAAATTCACATTTTAAAGCCTTCATCCATACCCATCCGTCTGACGAATTTGTTTTTTTCTATGGACGCCACTCTCACTGCCGGCGAGATATATTCGCAGGTTGTGAAGGCGGCAGAGGCGGAGGTTAACTTCCGTGGTGTCATAACTTTTGGAGAGCCATCGTAGATTATTACCGGTTGTCAGTACTCCATCGCCGGATGCAGCATATGAAGTTGGGGTTTAACTGGTGGGGCGACCGATGGATTCTTAATTTTGTGGGAGTTTGTTCCTTTTTGATCTCATGTATTTGGTTACTTTCTGCCATCTGTTTGCTACAATGCTTAAATTATACAAATTTTCTTTTGTTTGGATGCTTCTCTATTGAGTTGAACTGCGAAAACCCTATATCTTCATTTCCTACTTGTGCATCAGTTCTTCAACTAGCGTATTTTCCCAGTTTGTACTACCAACTAGGAAACTGTAGATGGTTCATTGTCGATAAATAGTGTTAATCCCTCTTTTCACACTCCACATGCAAAACTTTCCTAGTACAAGCTTTAAACAATCTTAAATTCTTAATAAACCTTAAATTTCAGTAGGAATTCACATCAAATTAACCAATTATTTTCCTTATTTGGTGGATTATGCTCTTTCTAGCATTCTCAAAATGATACACAACATAAAATTGAAGAAATCTGAAAGAAGGTTCCAGAAATGTTCTTCGGCAGATGGTCAACCCAAGTTTGGCCTTGATTATCTTCCAGCCTGATCATGATCTTAGTGTCCTAATGACTTGTTTGTGTAGTCTGCATGTCATAAAAAAACCCTAATACAACAACATGATCCAAAACACAAACATAAGCAAGATCAAGGCCTTGCAAAACGTTGTCAGTGGTTTATGGAAAAATCTGGGTTACCCAGAAACCAGTTTTTGTGATCGGTCAAACCACTTTGACCACTCATATCTTGCAATCTACACATGATCTGGGCTTGATTCAAGTTTCAGATCCAAGCCCTTATAACATTGAACATATCTAAAACATAAAACATAACTAAAACTTAACGCAGAAAGATCTAAAGGCTCTGACATTTGGTTGTAAGACAACTTTTTTCTAGTGTTCCAGATTTTTGAAATTTACAATTTCGTGCATCTAGATGTTATAGATCCTTGATCTAACAACCCACATCACTAAATAACACCCTCTAGCACCAATCTAAACAACAACTAACATAAAATCAAATGATTTACAAGATTTAGGGTTTATACTTCATTCATGCTATGATCTTGAATCTGATCTTTGTGATCTGTTCTTGGGGTGCTAATAACCGTACTTGAGACTGATCCACTTATGGATTTCTTGGGTAAGGAGATAGAAAAGTTTGGTTGAGTGTAAGATAGTAATTGAGCAAGATTTGTTGACTTTCTCTCTCTTTGATCTATCTATATGATGAATGTAATGAAGTGGCTGAGATATAATGGCTGAGTTGTGTTATGCTCAGTCACATGGCTGATCTAATAGGTCACCAACTCCAAAATATGGAAATAATTGCAAGCTACATTCAATAATGCAACAAAGGGCATTTTAGACTGTTTGCATACATTTTTAAGGGCATTTTAGTAACTTGCTATAACCCTTAGGGTTTAACCCCAAGGTTTTAAAACTTACTTTTTTTCTTCTAATTAGGTTTTAAAATTAGAAAATTAATATTTTTAAATTATAATTAGGGTTTCCTAATTATATTAAAGATTTCCTAATCACATTAGGGCTTGTTAATTAGGATCAATGTTTTCTAATTAACATTAAAATTATTAAATTAATAATTGGGTTTTCCCTAATTATAGATTAGGGTTTCTAATCCAGAAATTAGGGTTTTCTAACTAATCAATTAGGGTTATCCCTAATTAGGGTTGTAATTAATACACTTAAGCCTTTAAGCCCCTAAATTAGGGTTTTCATATTCTGAATTAAGGTTTCGAATTCCCAAAACTGAAATTAGGGTTTCCAGAGTCGGTATTTGGGTTTCTTATCAATCGCTAGGTTTTTTAAACTGAATGTCGATGTTCTTAATATAATATTAGGGGTTGCCACTAATATAGGTTATCTGGTCAACCATTGACCCTTAACCACCTATTATACACATATACAACCATATACACCGAACATATACACTAATTCACTTAATCCTGAATAATTCATCACAAAAATTTATAAATCCATAAAATTCATTCCTGAAAATATCGAATCCATTCACTTATTTTCAGTCTAGGTTTATTATTTAACCTTAATTCGATATTTTAATATTTTAATAAATATCCAAATTCTCGGGTTGTCACAGGTTCGAACAAGGACTGAAGCCCTGGCTTTATAGAAAGGTTTCAATGTTCCAGTTAAATACATTTGCGGCTTTATAATCAAGAACAGGAGAAGAGTAAGAATGAGAATGAAAATAAGGCTGGTGGAAGTAATGTTGGAAGTAAAAATTAGAAGAGGAAGTGGAGCGAGTATTCGAATGCGGGAGGACAACAAGGAAGTCAGTAGAAGAAAAAGTTTGAAGCTTGTGCTACTTATGAAAAGAACCATACTGGGGTATGTTTGAAGGGAAAGCGGGTGTGTTTCAACTGTGGCCAGGAGGGACACATTGTACCGAACTGTTTTTGTCCAAAGAAAGGAGCATGTTTTACCTGTGGTTCGAAGGATCACATGGCTCGTGATTGCCTTAAGAAGTCAGCGAGAAGTGCAAGTGTAGGAAATGGAAACAACGGTGGTGGTACATTGACTATCAATGGTCTTGTGACGCCCCCAAATCCGGGTTACCTAACCCTCGAGTTTGGTGCTCACGATCCACAATATAATTAACATCTAACTACCCATTCATTGATGAATAGAATATTACACCACATTAACTGATATAGTTAATACATTCGCCCCATGTTCTCTAACCTTAACATTACAATCATACCCTTTAGATATATAAAAAGGGTTTACAAAACAACATAATAATAATAATGTTCATTAAACTATTCCAGCAACAGGCCTTTGCCTTTGTTCTTCTCACCACCTCCAGCCACTTCGTTCCTAGCTGAAATGTTTTATTTAGCATGGGTGAGTAACAAATCAGCCCCGCAAATTAAGACATACAATGAATGTATAAGAATCAAAAATAACAGACTATTTATTTTGACAGAATGACACCAAAGTTCGGGGAACTTTGAAATAGCTGAATGAAACTCTAATTACTAACAAGTCTTCTCGCAATCTATGCAACACAATAATTTGATAATGAAAGAGTACAACGCTATCAAGGTCTCTACAATATTCAATTGAATAACAAGATGGTAATATTTTCCAGAGTTTATACTGAGTGATCACAAAGGATCTAGAACTTCTCTTCTCGGGTAGCTATCAAAGATTTACTTTGATATATACGCATGTGTATCAGATAACCATAAAGATTAAATCATACCCCTCTGCAAGTATAACAAGTGATCAGCTTTATTATACCCTATATTATGCATAATAATTAAAACGCGCGCAATAGCCGAATATACGACCAAATATGTTCCCTTTATATAAAAGGTTGTTCTTCTCAGTCTTTGAATCAGAATTTGATTTACAACAAAATACAATGATTTCAATATCTAATCACTTCTCTTCTCTTCTCTTCTCAAACCTATCAAGTTTTCTTTTTCAATCTAGCTGAAACAACTGGCATTGATCTATCAATAATAATTGAATTCTCTTCTCTTCTCTTCTCGAACCTATCAAGTTTTAACAAATGTTCGTCTAGCCAAAACAATTAGCTAAGACATGTTTTAATATGATTAAACAATAGATAAAATTTAACTGTACTATTTGAAACAAATAATAGCTTCTACGGATGTGAATATCCAACAACAGTTATTCTATAAGTATATTCTCAGAATCACTAATTCAATTTGAATTAATAAACATGCACTAAATCCGAATAATCAACAATAAATTATTGGACGTGGTCTAATCAACAATAATTAACCACCATAGTATTTAAACAGATGTAACTCAAGGTTGAGTTAGGAAATTTGCCTTCTGTGTTGATTACTGCTGTGAGACCCCGAATTTTATGAAATAAAAGTATTCAATTTTTCTATTTTGGTAAATGGTTAAATTGATAAAAGTTTAATGTTAAAGGTAATATGAGAATATTTTTTTGCAAAGTAAGCAAGTTGATATAAAATATTCGTTGTGTCGGGGAATATTCTTTTTGTCGGGGAATATCCGTACCACGGTACAATCATTAGTGGACCCCACAACGGAATTATTGTCGGATTGAGAAAACAACAAAAATATTTTTATGAAAATAACGGCAGAAGTTTTATCGTTAACTGTTGAAACACCCGGTGTTAAAAGTACAGTAATACGCGTGGTTGCATAGTAACACACAGTATTGATTATTGATGCTTACGTGAGAAGTCACTCAGTTTTGTTTTATTAGTGTTATTAATGTAATAAAATGTAAAATCTTTTTATATAAAAATGTAATACTTTTATAAAGTTATTTGTTTTATTGTACAATAATTAAAATATATTATTTTTTATTATGCATCATGTTTGCATAGTTCTTGCATAGTGTTTGCATAGTAAAATCTTTTATATAAAAATGTAATACTTTTATAAAATTATTTGTTTTATTAGATAATAATTAAAATATATTATATTTTATTATGCATAGTGTTTGTATAGTGATTACATAGTGTTTGCATAGTAAAATCATTTTATATAAAATAGAATACTTTTATAAAGTTATTCGTTTTATTAGATTATAAATAGAATATATTATATTTTATTTAAAAGATTTTGCTTTAATATGGACCGTCTGATTAAAGTAAATCAATCTGGATCGTTCATGAATTAGTTACTATGCAGTCCATTCTTCTATAAATAGAAGCTCATTCCTTCATTATTTCTTACGAATTCACTGAAACTCTAGAGAGAGAAACTATAGAGAGAATTCTTCTTCTATAATCTTGAGCGTATTTCTTTAAGGTTTAAGAAAACTTTGAGCGTAGTGCAAGTTTACTTCGAGTATATCCTCGCCATACCAAATTTTAATACTATTCTTTTACTAGTAGGGATATTATTTTTTGTACCGTAAGGGTATTATTTCTTTTGTATTCATAAAGAGAACTTCATTATTCCATTATTTATTATTCGTTGGAATAACTTGTATATAATGCTGGCTACCCTATACTTGGTGAAATTCTTCTATTATTCCAAATTTTTATTATTCATTTGAATATCCTATCTCGTATGCTTTTATGCCAACCCGGTTCCAGCTTTTTATTATTCTGTTGGAATATCCTCAATCAGGCATTTTACGGACCGGGTTCCGTTATTTATTATTCTGTTGGAATATCCTGTCTATGCGTTTTACGTCGGACCTGGTTCCGTTATTTATTATTCTGTTGGAATAACCTGCTTGTACGGTCTATCGTATGCTTGGTGATTTCTTTTGTTATTCCATTCTTTATTATACTCAGTTGGTTAAAGTTTTGGCTTCTATATTCCATGAAATTAGTTGAATATCCTTGGTATTTGCGCTTCATCCAGTATCTTTTCATGGAATATTCTTCTGAGCATTCTTGAATTTTACTCCACAAAAAAAGTATCATGTTGACAATTTGGACGTTACTAATTTCTGGGTAATTTAATTCTTGAAATTGTTTTATTGAATTATTATGTCATTGTCATGATGAGTTATATTGGTTATTATGTGAACACGGGAAAGTTTCTTAGAAATCACAAAGGGTTGAAAATCAGATTTTGGTGAAAATGGAACATGAAATTCAATTGACCATATCTCCTATTATATTTTGAATTTTTGAGTGTGGCCAAGTTCTAGAGTTAGATCTATGAGTTTCCTAACTTATCCAAGTGGAATCATTGGAAAAGGTATTGTAGATTTTCGTGTGGACTAATTTTAGCGAAGGAGTTAAAAACTGCCAATTTTGAAAAAGCTACTGCCCAGATTTTTAAAAGGGTATTTTCGGCCACTTAAATTTTGAGAAAAATTCAGGCCTTTTGGGACATGGAAATATATGGTATAAAGTACCTCCTGTCCAAAAATAAGCTCATTCTGACTTACAATGAGCAAGTTATGACTATTTTAATATTTAGGTTTTTCCGACGAAAATTGCTATAACCGGAGTTCTTTAACTCCGATGACCATGAAATTTAAACTGGAAGGTCACGTTAACATGTGTAAGATCCTACCAAGATTTGGGAATTTCTGGAGTTAAACTTGAGGTAGCTAATTTCTTAAGGAATTAATTAGAAATTGATTTTTGAAAAATAGTAAATGAATTTTAAAAATTCCGAGATAAATAATATGTTCAATATGGGACTATATTCTGCTTAATCCCAGAAAAGATTAATTTTTGGGACTGATTTGGTATTTTTCATGAAAATGGTTTAGTTACGAACATATGAATTAAATATGTTATGTGAAGTTGAAAAAATGGTAAATAGAATTTTATGGCTTGAAAATCCTATATAAGGTATATGTAGATTTTTAATGAGTAATTTGATTATTGGTGATGAAATCTTATGAGTATGGCATTTTTGAATGATTAAATGCATTATTTGGAAAAGTGTAAACAATTAAATTAAATTGTTTATAAGTTTAAGGAGTGATTAAAATATTGTTATAATATTAACAATATTAGATTATGATTTTATTAAGTGATTGATAATGTTTGGATAAATTTAAAGTCTTTAATATTTATCCTTGATTTAGTTTGACTAATGCTTATAATATTGTCATCATCCTCATGTTTATAATATGTTGAAAGTCATATGTGGCATGTAGTGCATAGATGGACTTGGTATGATTATGATCGGGGATTATTCGGTATAATCATGATCGTAATGTTACAAATGATGCGGAAAAAGTTCTCATTGGCCTGTAGTGCATTGATGGACAGTTTTTGGTATGATTATGGCTATGGATTCTCTTCGGCCAAGGGTGCAAAGATGAATTATTTTATGGCATGATCAGGACTGTTAATGAAAACACGATTATCTTTGGCCCGTAGTGCATGGATAATTCAGTGATATGGATTGATTATCGAGCTGAGTCTCAGCGATGAAATATAAATTCATGGATGTGATATTAACGAATATCCTTGGCCGTAGTGCAGGGGTGATTCGATGATATGGATTATTTATTAAGCTGAGTCTCAGCGATAAAATATTTATTATACACTTTTAATTCATAGAAGATAGTAGATATCATGCTCTACTTGACTCTTCTAAAATACAATTGTATATCTTTGGCATGTAGTGCAAAGATGAATTGTTAATGAATATCTTTGGCTGTAGTGCAAAGATGAATTTATTAGTATGATTATGAGAAGGAATTTTGATTTGGTATAACCATGATTTTTGATGTTTCAGGTGAAGATAGGTGATGAAAATTATCTTTGTCCTGGTTGCAAAGAGGAATTTAGAACCACAATTATGATTATGAGTTATTCATATGATTGTGGACAGGAACTGTTGATTTATTTTACATGGATAAAACATTATTGGTGGACTTTTAACATAGAGAACATAATAGACCTTATGGTCTATTTGACTCTTCTAATGGATTGCTCGTTCCGCTGCAACTATGGTTGAAAAGTTTTATCATCTACCATATGTTCTAAATCTCTGATTTATTATTGATGAAAGCTATTGATAATTTAATTATCTTTAGTCATGATATTCTTTACTGGGCTAGTTGTGCTCACCCTTTCCGCTTCACAATTCCTTTCAGGTAATAAGAGTGTTGCCGAGTCGAGCGGGGATAAAAGGAGAATAGAATGGTGGTCTCTAGCTGTGGAGGTTCTACCTAAATAGTATAGAAAAGTGTGTTGTATTCTATACATCATTTAGTAGTTATATTTGGTGAATCAAATAGGGTGGGGCGAACCCAACTTTGGAAGGGTGTTTTGCCACTATCATACAAGATGTCTAATGACATATAATCTCGTGTTATCATAAGACAGGGTTGTGCGCATCCACTTGCTGAGTATATCTACGGGCACTACCTATATGATCTTGGAGTTTATTTGAAATATAATATTCATTTAGAGACAGTGGAGATAATTATATCTCAAGAGAAGACTCGTCATTGGAAAGAAGATGATAGTAATCTTCTCGTTTTTCTTTGGGGTCTATTGGGTCAACCAAGGATATATCTGTGGACATATGATATCTATCATAACCTAGACGTATGGCCTCCCACGTACGAAGGTTTCCTTGAGCACTTCCCAAAGATTTTAATTTCTAAAACAGTTTTTGACTATAGTTTTATGTAAAGTATCATTGTAAGGTTGTGGTCGAGGTACCATGAGAGTTACATACATTTGTATTAAAACTCATAGTTAACTGTGGTCGTATTCTATACGACAGCTCAACAGTTGTATAAATGAAGTTGTATTTAAGTTTTGTACCATGTATCTGGCGACTTAGAATGGGTGATGTATACCTAATTTTGGGGGCGTCACAACTGCTATACAATATACTTATCTGCGTTCACAAGACCTATAATCACAATATCGGTCTCATAATTAGCACAATAATTCATAACACACAATACTGTACGTAATTTACGGTCAATCTTTCTCCTAGGCACATTACCACATAGTCACATTAGTGTTCATAACCTATATAAACCCTTATCAAGTCTAACTAGTTCTGTCTTGTTGGACTTTGGTCTTATCTCGGTGTCTTCGTCACCCTATCCGATAATTAACACATTTATTGTCACTTAAACTCGATCTCAAAGCTCCAAAATTATTTTAGATAAGTCATATATCATTTATAATAGTTTTCGGAAACTTTTAATAATTTTCAAATAATTATTATAATTTATAATAACTTTTCAAACACTGGAATCATTTTTAAATAATTTAAATACTAATTAATTACATCATCATTAATATTTAATAATATTAAAATATTAATGACATACTTGTCAAAATATTAAAGTTATTATTAATAACTTAAAATATTTTTAAATCATCAATATTCTACTTAAATGATTTTTAAAATAAATAAAATCTTTTTTAAATTATCACCATTAATATTTTAATATTAATGAAATTATTATCAAAATATTAAAAGTCATTAATTATAACTTAAAACATTTTTAAAATATTTTTCTCATTTTAAATGATTTTTAAATCAATAAAACCATTTTTAATTCATTTATTTAATATAATAATTAAATAAATCTAATATCGCTTAATATTAATTTATTAATGAGAATTCTCCTAAAATATTGAAAATTATATTTTATAACTTCAAATATTTTTAAACACTTTATTCTTCTTTCAAATGATATTTATAATATTAAAATCATTTTTAATTTATTTATTTAATATAATAATTAAATAAATCGATATCATTAATATTAAATTATTAATGATAATTCTCAAAAAATATTAAGAGTTACATTTTATAACTCAACATATTTTTAAATAATTTATTCTTATTTAAAATGATTTTTATAATATTAAAATCATTTTCTCTAATTTATTTAGTATACTAATTAAATAAATTAAATATCATTTTTATTTAAATAATTATAATTATTAATGAAAAATATTCCAAATTCTCAAAAATTATTTTTCATAATTTAATATAATTTTTAAAACCATTTTTTGTATTTTTTTTAGAATTTATTTGTATTTTTAATTAATTTTCGGAAAATCAGAAATTAGAAATTAAATAAACCGTCGCTATAGCCTATAGCGACTCTTTCTATTGTCTAGGTGTTCTTGAGCCTGACAGGCCGGTTCTCAAGGGTCATGGTTTGACCGCTTGTAATTCTCAATCCATGCATGTTATGGGCCAACTAATGTTTATAGATCGCAGTACTAATGTAATATTACATGTTCCCACAACTAGATAGGTCATACAACATCATACTAAGAAGATCTGAGCCTTCAACGTTCATGTCAGAATGTTTTTGGGTTTTGCAGAAACCCAGGAAGTTCAATTGCCTACTTTCTAGTTCGATTTAATCTAGGTTCCAGTCATGATTCATGTGATCTAATGGTTCAAATATTTAGTCCTTATGTCAAGGAACATTATTATAACAACAGATCAGTCAAACAACAACAGAATCACAAATTATCCTTCGGTCAAAATCTGTCAGAAACTTTGTTCAAAGTGTTTCTGGGTTTTCCAGAAACTTAAAATCAATTCGAGTGGCCTACTTTGACCACCTATTACGTTCGATTTATTAACTGTTTTAATGTTCTAAAAGCATGGATCTAGAGTCCATATAACAAACTATAATCTAGATATCATAACATCAATATATCATCTAATGTCTGACAAATATTGGCTTTGAAAAATGTTGTAAGACGCTGATTTACACTTTCTGGGTTACCCAAAAAGTATCGATCATGCTCGGTCAACTCACTTTGATAATGAATAACATTAAATCTGGACATGTAATGGATGGGATTTCACTTCCAGATTACAGTCCTCATGTCATACTACAGATCCAAAACATAAAACAAGAAAAATCATGAACAGAGAAGAATCAGTAGCTCCTGACATTAACTTGTCAGACCACAAATAATGTTCTTGGATAGTTTTTGAAAAACTTCAATTTAAAGCCATTTGATGCTATGGATCCATAATGGATCATCATAGATCATCAAAAAAAAATCATATAACACAAATATAAACACAAAAACATGAACTCTATCTTAACATACATGATGAAAATATGAGTTAGGGTTTTATACCTTCTAGTTTAATCCTTGATCTTGATTATGACGCCCCCAAAATAGGTATACATCACCCATTCCGAGTCGCCAAATACATGGTACAGAATACAAATACAAACATAAATATACAACATGAGCTGTGAGTTTTAATACAAATATTATCTTCTAGATAGTTTTAATACAAATATTATCTTCTAGATAGTCCTCAATACATTTATTATCACACTATTTAACAGACTAGTGAGGACTACTAATGCAAACATTTTGACCGTCACTTCGTTCCCCGACTAGTCCCAGCTATATTCTCATTTCCTGAAGAGAACAATGAAAGAAAAGGATGAGCTCAACTAGCCCAGTAAGAAATATTATAACTAAGATAATGCAGAATAATTTATCGTTAGCCTTCAACAGTGTCAAACTGATAAAATATAACACACATCAAGTTTAACTGCAGCGGAACAAGCAATCCATTAGAAGAGTCAAGTAGAGCATGATATCTACTCTCTTCTATAATTTAAAAAGTTTAACATCAATTTTAACGCTGAGACCCAGCTTAATAAATAATCCACATCATCGAATCATTCCTGCACTATGACCAATGATATTCATTAGTATCACGACCACGAATTATCCATGCACTACGAACCAAAGATATTCGTGTTTTCAAATATGGTCATGACCATGCCAAAAACTATCCATCAATGCACTACGGGTTAATGAGGACTCTTACCACATCATTTGTAACATTACGGTCATGATTATATCGAATAATCCCTTGTCATAATCATACTAAGTCCATCTATGCACTACAGGCTACATATGACTTTCATCATAATATAAGTATGAGGATGATGACAATGATATAAGAATTCAATTAAAAGAAAGGAAATGATAGATTTTTAAAGCACATGATACTGCTTTGTGGAGTAAAATTCAAGAATAATATTGTATCAAAAATGATTTGGACCGAAACAAAACAAATTTTTGTCATGAAAAGTACCCCGAGTGAATAGTAACTGAGTGAATAGTACCCCGACATGAAAAAGTTAGAACATATCAAGAATGCTCAGAATAATATTTCCATGAAAAGATACTGGATGAAGCGCAAATATCAAGGATATTCTACTAATTTCATGAAGTATAGAAGCCAAAACTTAACAAAATGAGTATAAAATTCGAAATCTGAAACAAAATAATATTACTTACATACTATAGAGTATGGAAGAAAATATTATTTCATACGGATACTGAACAAAAATAGCATCCCTTAACTTGAATAGAAGAGTATTCCAACTAGTATATCGGGGATATTCTTGAAGAAAATTGTCACTATTTTCTACACTCAAAGCTTTCTAAAACTCGAAAGAAATACGCTCAATATTATAGAAGAAGAATTCTCTGATTCTGGTGTGATTTTCATTTCTAACTGAGCATCCTATTTATAGAAGAATGGAAAAGATACTATTTGGATTTAATTTCTCACAGATCAACAGAAGAAATCACGGGCGAACGAATTCAGTGAATTCGTTGATTTTATGATTTTTTTACTATTCATTACTATTCAATAAAATATTCTAATAAAATAATAACTTTAAATAAAATATAATATATTCTATTTATAATCTAATAAAACAAAACTTAATATATATATATATATATATACATATATATATATATATATAAATACATTACTATCACCATTATTTTCTACCATTCCATTATTCCATTTTCCATTCGTGATTCTCATTTCACACTTTACTTACATATACACACACCACCCACACTTATATATATATATATATATATATATATATATATATATATATATATATATATATATATATGCTTTCATGCCACATACTTGCACACACCCACATGTGTGTAACTTTCTACCGATTATTTGAAAAAGGGTAAATGGGGTTCCAAATAATAAGAAACATTTACAACAAATACTTCATATAAAAAGTCCCCTAAATATTTTAAACAACATTTATTCATTATTATTATAACTCGCACTATTAACAACCAGATCGTTCCTAGGAAAGAGGGGGCCTTCCAATAAGGATTTCTCCCTATTGGCGCGCAATTAGGTGATCAAACCCCTTTCCTTGACAGAACTTTCTAGACATTTTTAATTATGCATATAATAATTAGAATAACTTGTCATCTCAATTATTAATTTAATAATATATAAAATATTGACAATAATTGAATCAAATAACGTTAGATACTATGCATCAATTATTGTAGCAATAATTGAACAAAATTGAGTGACTTCTCACGTAAGCATCAATAATCAATACTGTGTGCTACTATGCAACCAGGCGTATTACTGTACTTTTACCACCGGGTATTTCAACATTTTAACGATAAAACTTCCGCCGTTATTTTTATAAAAAGATATTTCTGTCGTTTTCTAACTCCGACAATAATTCTGATGTGGGGTCCACCAATGATTGTGTCGTTGTACGAATATTCCCTGTTAAAACGAATATTCTCCGACCAATCGAATATTATTTAACAACTTGTATACTTTTCAAAATTTATAAATATTACCCACCACTATAACATTATATCAAATCCACACCATAATATTCAAAACTATATTTTGAGAAAAATTAATTTTTATTTTTGAAAATTGGGATCTTACAGCCTCCCCTTCTTATGAAATTTCATCTTCGAAATTAGGGTACGTACCTGGTATGTCGAAGAGGTGAGGATACCTTGATTTCATTTCACATTCTAACTCCCAGTTCATTTCCTCAACATCGTGGTTTCTCCACAAAACTTTAACTTGAGGTATAACCTTAGAGCGTAGAATATGTTCCTTCTTATCCAAGATTTTAACAGGTACCTCTTCATACATTAAATCTTCCGCTATTTCATCCGGTTCTAACTCAATAATGTGGTTCGGGTCTTCCACATATTTACGTAACATGGATATGTGAATAATGTTATGAACATGAGACATACATGGCGGTAAAGCGAGTCTATAAGCCACAGTTCCTACTCGGTCAAGTATTTCAAATGAGCCAATGAATTGAGGATTGAGCATTCCTCTCTTTACAAATCTCGTAACTCCTTTCCATGGTGCCACACGTAACAACACATGCTCTCCAACATTGAATTCCACGTCTTTTCGATGAAGATCAGCATAACTCTTTTGTCGATCTTGTGAGTTCTTTATACGTTGCCGGATCATTTGAATATTTTTCGTAGTCATACGTACCAATTTTGGTCCCAACAACATCGCTTCACCCACCTCATCCCTGCATACTGGAGAACGACACTTTCTTCCATACAACACCTCAAATGGAGCCATGTCGATACTTGTTTGATAACTGTTGTAGGAGAATTCCACTAATGGCAAGAACTTGTCCCAACTTCCTTTAAAGTCAAGGACACAGAGTCTTAATAGATCCTCCATAGTTTGAATAGTCCTCTCCGACTACCCATCCGTCTGAGGGTGATACGCCAAACTAAATTGCAAATCCGTGCCCATAGCTTTTTTCAAACTAACCCTAAATCATGAAGTGAATCTTGGGCCTCGATCCAAAACTATGGATATTGGCATACCATGCAGTTTTATAATATCATTTATGTACATACGAGCAAGACGTTCAAGTGAATAAGTTTCTCGTATAGGTAAGAAATGAGCAGACTTGGTCAATCTATCAACAATGACCCAAATTGCATCTATGCCTTGAGAAACCTTAGGAAGACCAGTAATGAAATCCATGGTAATGTGCTCCCACTTCCATTCTGGAATTTCAAGTGGTTTCAATGGACCTTTTGGCACTTGATGCTCCTCCTTGACACATTGACAAGTTAAACACCTTGAGATAAACTCCACGATCTCTCTCTTCATATTGCTCCACCAAAATGTATGTCGAAGATCATGATACATTTTGGTACTCCTAAGATGGATTGCAAATGGTGTGGAACACAAAGTATTCCTTTGTGATACATTTTATACTTTAAATTAGGGTCGTTAGGAACACAAAGTCTGGAGTTTACTCTAAGTATTCCTTCTTCATCGATTCTTGCTTCCGGGATAGCACCTTCTTGCACTTTCTTCTTCATACGCATCAGCTCCAGATCTATATCTTGAGCAACTTTAACTTTATCGATTAAAGTCGGTTCAACTCATATATTTACCATCATCACGTGGGTCCCTGGAGTCTTTAACTCTATCTTAATCCTTTACAAGTCATACAAAAAGGGCCTTTGCTTTGACAATATCTCGTACCCGCATATGATCTTTTACTCAAAGCATCAGCTACTACGTTCGCTTTTACAGGATAGTATTGAATAGTATGATAATAATCTTTCAATAGTTCGAGCCAATGTCGTTGCCTCATGTTGATTTCCTTTTGACTGAAGAAATATTTGAGGCTTTTATGATCCGCATAGATCTCCACTTTCTCCCCATACAGGTAACGCCTCCAAATTTTAAGTGCGAAGACAACAGCTGCCAACTCTAGATCATGAGTAGGATAATTTCTCTCATATTCTTTGAGTTATCAAGAGGCATAGGCTATGACTTTCCCATGTTGCATGAGAACACATCCTAACCCTTTGCCTGAAGCATCATTGTAGATGACAATCCCTCCGAGCCAGATGGTATTGTCAGAACATGTGCTGAAATGAGTCTCTTCTTGAGTTCTTCAAAACTCTTCTCATATTCCTCGCTCCAATCGAATTTTGTATCTTTTCGAGTCAGCTGAGTTAATGGAGTAGCGATTCGAGAAAACCCTTCTACGAATCTCCGATAATAACCAGCTAAGCCGAGAAAGCTACGTACTTCGGTCACTGATTTAGGTTTCTCCCAACTTTGTATTCCTTCAATCTTTGTCGGGTCAATAGATATTCCATGACTTGATACTACGTGCCCAAGGAATGCTACTTCCTCAAGCCAGAACTCGCATTTCATCAACTTGGCATAAAGCTTGTTTTCATGAAGCTTTTGGAGTATCAACCTCAAGTGTTGCTCATGATCTTCACGGCTTTTGGAGTATATGAGGATGTCATCAATAAAGACGACTACAAAGTGATCCAAATATTCCTTTAATACTTGGTTCATCATATCGATTTTTAAAAAGAATTTGGCGCCTGACAACTGATCAAACAAGTCATCAATGCGAGGCAACGGGTACCTATTTTTGATGGTGAAATGATTTAACTCCCGATAATCAATACAAAGTCGCATACTCCCATCTTTCTTCTTCAGGAATAGAACAGGAACACCCCAAGGAGACGTACTAGGACGAATGAAATCGATGTCTAACAATTCCTGTAGTTGGGTCCTTAACTCCTAAATGTCAATAGGAGCCATTCGATATGGGGCTTTGGAAACGTGTTTTGTACCGGGTTCAAGGTCAATACAAAATTCAATTTCACGCTCTGGGGGTAAGACAAGAAGTTCTTCAGGCAATACGTCAGGAAATTTGTTAACAATAGAAATATCATTCAAAACTGACGTATTTTTGTTTAAATCCATGACATGAGCTAAGAAAACTTGACATCCATTTTTCAATAAACGAATAGCTTTATGGCTTGAGATTACAGTGATTGATTTTAATGGTTTGGTCACTTGAATTCGCATAATAGGTTGGTTAGGAATATGAAATCTAACAACCTTACAAAAATAATTGATTTTAGCATGATGAATAGTTAACCAATCAATCCCTAAAATCACGTCAAATGCAAGTATTTTTAAGGAAATAAGATCGATAGGTAATGTGAGGGTACCGATTTGAACCAAACAAGACTTATAAACAGTGGATGTAATGAAGGTTTCTCCTAACAGAGTTTCAACCGATAAGTCAAAGTTTAATTTCTCTGAAGTTAAATTTAAACGTTGAGCGCAAGTAGGAGAAATAAAAGAATGGGTAGAACCGGTATCAAATAAGGTATAGACTTCACTAGAGTTTATGATTAGCTTACCCGTGATTAGTTTCTTCAGGTTCCTTACTTTTTTGGAGGTCACAACAAACGCTCTCCCTTTAACTACTGGTTTTGACTTGTCGAGGACAAAATTTGTTGTCACCGTTCCAACTGGACTTGGATTCCCAGTACGACAAAATCTAGCTAGGTGACCTTCTCTTCCATAATTGTAACACGTTTTGGACTGCTGCGCATAGTTTGGACTAATGTGTCCCTCCCCTTCGTATTTGAAGCATTTGATATGTGGTCGTTCTCCTTCCTTAACAACGGGTGTTGGTGCGGATGTCTTTCCATCATTATTGAATCTCCTCTTCTTGAAATGTCCACTTTTATTGTCTTGGCCATGATTACCAATCGGTGGTTACCATTTCGCATGTTGATTCCTCCACGCTTGTTGTCGCCGCTCGATGATCGCTACCAATCGGGTATTATCATTTTGTCGACTGTTTTCTCTTGGTTGGGTTGACTCGTTATCGCGCTCCAATAACTGAGCCCTATTTACAACATCTGAATTACAAACACGTTTTGTGAGAAATTAGATATTGACGTATCTCGGGTTTCAAATGTGACGCCCCAAAATTAGGTATACATCACCCATCTTGAGTCGCCAGATACATGGTACAGAATTCAAATACAACTTTATAATACAACTGTCGTGTACAATACGACAAAACATAAATTATGAGTTTGAATACAAATATTGCCTACTAGAGATTATACAAACTCAAAAGGAGTCTTCATTACAATTATTATCACACTATTTCACAGAATAGTGAGGACTACTAATGCACCATCTAGGGCCATCACTCTATTCCCCGACTAGTCTCAACTACGTTCTCATTTCCTGAAGAGAATAGTGAAAGAAAAGGTGAGCTCAACTAGCCCAGTAAAAAATATTATGACTAAGATAATGTAGAATAATTTATCGTTAGCCTTCAACAATGTTAAACTGATAAAAAATAATAAATATCAAGTTTAACTGCAGCGGAACAAGCAATCAATTAAAAGAGTCAAGCAGAGAATGAAATCTACTATCTTTTATGTTTTAAAAGGTTTTTCATCACTTTTATCGCTGGAACTCAGATTAACAAATAATCCACATCATCAAATCACCCCTGCACTACGGCCAAGGATATTCTTTAGTATCACGACCACAATTATCCATGCACTACGGGCCAAGAATATTTGTGTATTCATTAATGGTCATGATCATGCCAACAACTGTCCATCAATGCACTATGGGCCAATGGGGACTTTTACCACATCACTTATAACATTACTAGAAATGATTACAATCAATAATCCCTCGTCATAATCATACCAAGTCCATCTATGCACTACAGGCCACAGATGACTTTCAATATAATATAAACATGAAGATGATGACAATGATATTAGAATTCAATAAAACAAGTTCAAGAATTAATTTATCCAGGAACTAATAACGTCCAAATTGTCAACATGATACTGCTTTGTAGAGTAAAATTCAAGAATGCTCAAAAGAATATTTCCATGAAAAGATACTTGATGAAGCACAAATATCAAGGATAGTCCACTAATTTCATGGAGTATAGAAGTCAAAGTTTTAACCAACTGAGTATAATAAAGAATGGAATAACAAAAGAAATCACCAGGCATGCGATAGACCGCACAGGCAGGTTATTTCAATAGAATAATAAATAATGTAATCCGGCCCAGTAAGAAACGCATGCATGTGATATTCCAACGTAATAATAAAGAATGGAACTAGGTCCAACAGAACGCATGCATGTGATATTCTTCGGCGAATAATAAAGGATGGAACCGTGTCCCACAGAACGCAAAATGTGATATTCGCACGTAATAATAAATAATGGAACCAGTCCCACAGAATGCCTGGATAGGATATTCAATGTAATAATAAAGAACGGAATATTAGAAGAATGTCACCATGTATAGGGTAGCCCGCGTATACAGGTTATTCCAATAGAATAATAAATAATGGAATAACATAAGTTCTCTTCATTAAGACAAAAGAAAGAAATAACACCTCACACTGCTAAAAGCCGAATATAAGAGTAGGAAGTAGCGTAATACTTTTCTATAGGTTCTCTTATAATTCTCTCTCTAGAGTTTCAGTGAATTTGTAAGAAATAATGAAGGAATGAGCTTCTATTTATAGGAAAATGGAATGAATAGTAACTAATTCATGAACGGTCCAGATTGATTTACTATTAAACGGACAATCCAGATTAGTTTACTATTAAAACTAAAACAACGGTCCATACTAATTTACTATTAAAACTTTAAACCAGCGATCCATATTGATTTACTATTAAAACTCTACCAGCGGTCCATATTGACTTACTATTATATCTTCAACCAACGGTCTGAAAAATTAGCACATCTTCTCATGGAATAATATTGTACCCAAATACCCGAATGCACAATACTAGAGTGAATAGTAACTAGGTGAATAGTAACTCGTAAATAGTAACTCATGAATAGTAACTCGTGAATAGTAACTCATGAATAGTAACGTGTGAATAGTAACTCGTGAATAGTAACTCATGAATAGTAACTCGTGAATAGTACTTCGTCACGAAAAGTGTCCCGAATACCAAATTGAACAATATATCCTCCAGACATCAATTATACTAACACAAATAAGTCCAACACAATGGAACTATAAAATTCATCTTTAATCAACACGAACTTATTCATCATTAATATTATAATTCACAATATTTAACAACCGTGTCGCTCCTGTGAAAGAGGGGCTTTTCGATAAGGATTTCTCCGTATTGCGCCGCAATTAGGTGACCAAACCTCTCTCGATGTAAACTTCTGCAGACATTGTCAATATTGCAAATAATAATATGAATAACTTTGCAAATCCTCAATTATTGATTTAATAATATATCATATAATGCGATGATACCTTTATAATAATAATTGAACCAATAATATGAGAAATATGATGCGTGAAATTATTGTAGCAATAATTGAGTATAGTTGAGTGACTTCTCACGTAAGCATCAATAATCAATACCGCAGCTACTCGCTTTGTAACTATGCATTATTCATCGTACTTTTACTACCGGGTAGTTCAACAGTTTTAACGGTAACACCTCCGCCGTTATTTTAATAAAGTATTTTTGTCATTTTCTCAATTCGACAATAATTCCGTTGTGGGGTCCACCAATGATTGTGCCGTTGTACGAATATTCCCTGTTAAAACGAATATTCCCCGACCAATCGAATATTATATAACAACTTGTGTACTTTGTAAAATTTAAAAATATTACCCACAACTATAACATTATATCCAATCAATACCATAATATTCAAAAATATAATTCGAAAAAAATTATTCTTTATTCATAAAAGTTGGGGTCTTACATTAAACCTCTTAGAAACATCCGCGTCATTCACTCCTCATTATCAACCAAGTGGGACGCAAACTGGGACAACTTGGCAAACTTAGCTTCGTACTGCGACACGGTCATATTGTTATGCTCCAACTTGATGAACTCTACCTCCTTCATGTGACGAAGTGGTTACCATTTCTGGCCTGTTGATTCCCTCCATGCTTGTTGTCACCGCTTCGATGACTGCTCTCATTGGTATTATCATTTTGCCGTACCACGCTCTCTTTTCGTTAAGGCTGACTTCGTTATCGCGCTCCACTAACTGAGCCCTATTTACAACATCTGAATACAAACACAGTTTATGAGAAATAAGATGTTGACGTATCTCCTGCTTCAAATCTCTTATAAACATTCGTGTCATTCTCTCTTCATTATCAACCAAGTGGGATGCAAACCGGGGCAACTCGGCAAACTTGGCTTCATACTGCGATACGGTCATATTATTTTGCTCCAATTTGATGAATTCTACCTCTTTAATATGACGAATACTTTCGGGAAAGTACTTGTCGTTGAATATTTCTTGGAACTTTTCCCAAGACATCTTCATGGGGAAGGGGGTTGAGTGCGCTTTCTGGATTCCCACCAATCAATCGCCTCTCCTCAACATAAAAAGGTGGCAAAGGAACCTTTTGCTCCTCAGAGCATCCCAAGACATCAAATATCTTGGTGATCTTCTTTATCCATGCTTCCGCCTTAAGTGGTTTTGGCTCTCCAATAAACTCCGGTGGTCCCAGCTCCTTGAACTTTTTAGCGGTGACCGTCTGAGAGTTTCCAGTGTTTCCACCTATATTTTGGACAGGAACCGCTCTCGCCTGTTGTTGCATGAATTGCATAAAGCCTCTGAACATTTGATCATTCATCATTTGGTCAGTGTTGTTGTTTGCATGATGATTGTCGCCTTCCTGATGCACATTATCCTGATTATTGATATGTGGTGAATCAACGATCGCATGTGCTCCATTGCTATTCTCAACATTCTCAGATGTCATTTTCAGATACTGCCACAAAACAAAAGGTTAATTAACATGTCACATATTATCCCTATATTCTGACTAACCAATTAAATATAAAAAAACTTAGGTAGGTCATACTAGCGAAGGAATTCCCCGTCTCTCCCCTCCTAGTTCTATTCTCACATCTTTGCCAAGGATCATATCCCTAAGCTTTGATACCAACTGTAACGCCCCCAAAATTAGGTATACATCACCCATCTTAAGTCGCCAGATACATGGTACAGAATTCAAATACAACTTTATAATACAACTATCGTGTACAATACGACAAAATATAAATTGTGAGTTTGAATACAAATATTGTCTACTAGAGATTATACAAACTCAAAAGGAGTCCTCATTACAATTATTATCACACTATTTCACATAATAGTGAGGACTACTTAGGTACCATCTAGGACCATAACTCTATTCCCCGACTAGTCCCAGCTATGTTCTCATTTCCTGAAGAGAACAGTGAAAGAAAGGGTGAGCTCAACTAGCCCAGTAAGAAATATTATGACTAAGATAATGCAGAATAATTTATCGTTAGCCTTCAACAATGTTAAACTGATAAAAATAATAAATATCAACTTTAACTGCAGCGGAACAAGCAATCCATTAAAAGAGTCAAGCAAAGAATGAAATCTACTATCTTTTATGATTTAAAAGGTTTTTCATCACTTTTATCGCTGGGACTCAGCTTAATAATAATCCACATCATCGAATCACCCCTGCACTACGGCCAAGGATATTCTTTAGTATCACGACAACAATTATCCATGCACTACGAGACAAGAATATTTGTGTATTCATTAATGGTCATGATCATGCCAACAACTGTCCATCAATGCACTATGGGCCAATGAGGACTTTTACCACATCACTTATAACATTACGGTAATGATTACACCGAATAATCCCTGATCATAATCATACCAAGTCCATCTATGCACTACAGGGCACAGATGACTTTCAATATAATATAAACATGAAGATGATGACAATGATATAAGAATTCAATAAAACAAGTTCAAAATTAATTTATCCAGGAACTAATAACATCCAAATTGTCAACATGATACTGCTTTGTAGAGTAAAATTCAAGAATTCTCTGAAGAATATTTCCATTAAAAGATATTGGATGAAGCACAAATATCAAGGATATTCCACTAATTTCATGGAGTATAGAAGTCAAAGTTTTAACCAACTGTGTATAATAAAGAATGGAATAACAAAAGAAATCACCAGGCATACGATTGACCGCAAGACAGCGGCGTATTCTAACAATGAATAATAAATAATCGGAACCGGTCCAGACGTAAAAACGCATGCATGAGGAGGATATTACAACAAAATAATAAAGGTTGGAACCAGGTCCAGCGTAAATGCAGAGACAGGATATTCCGACAGAATAATAAATAATGGAAACAGGTCCGGCAAAAACGCACAGACAGGATCGCACAGACATGATATTCCGACAGAATAATAAAGAAGGGAATATTAGAAGAATGTCACCATGTATAGGGTAGCCCGCGTATATAGGTTATTCCAACAGAATAATAAATAATGGAATAACATAAGTTCTCTTCATTAAGACGAAAGAAAGAAATAACACCCCTTACCGTAAAAGAAAATGAATATAAGAGTAGGGAAGTAGCAGAATACTTTTCTATAGGTTCTCTTATAATTCTCTTTCTAGAGTTTCAGTGAATTCGTAAGAAATAATGAAGGAATGAGCTTCTATTTATAGGAAAATGGAATGAATAGTAACTAATTCATGAACGGTCCAGATTGATTTACTATTAAACGGACGATCTAGATTGGTTTACTATTAAAACTAAAACAACGGTCCATAGTGATTTACTATTAAAACTTTAAACCAACGATCCATATTGATTTACTATTAAAACTCTACCAACGGTTCATATTGACTTACTATTATATCTTCTACCAACGGTCTGAAAAATTAGCACATCTTCTAATGCAATAATATTGTACCCAAATACCCGAATGCACAATACTAGAGTGAATAGTAACTGAGTGAATAGTAACTCGTGAATAGTAACTCATGAATAGTAACTTGTGAATAGTAACTCATGAATAGTAACTTGTGAATAGTAACTCATGAATAGTAACTCATGAATAGTTACTCGTGAATAGTACTCTGACACGAAAAGTGTCCCGAATACCCAATTGAACAATATATCCTCCAGACATGAATTATACTAACACAAATAAGTCCAACACAATGGAACTATAAAATTCATTTTTAATCAACACGAACTTATTCATCATTAATATTATAATTCACAATATTTAACAACCAGGTCGTTCCCAGGAAAGAGGGGGCTTTTCGATAAGGATTTCTCCTTATCACAGCAATTAGGTGACCAAACCTCTCCTTGACACAACTTCTGAACATTGTCAATATTGCAAATAATAATATGAATAACTTTGTCGCCTAAATTATTGATTTAATAATATATCATATAATGCGATGATAATCTTGTAACAATAATTGAACCAATAATATGAGAAATATGATGCAAAGAATTACTATAGCAATAATTGAGTATAAATGAAAGTGACTTCTCACGTAAGCATCAATAATCAATACTGTAAGCTATCGCTTGTAACTACGCTGTAGACATCGTATTTCTTTACTACCGGGTAGTTCAACAGCTTTTAATTGCAGAATACCTCCGCCGTTATTTTCATAATGTATTTTTGTCATTTTCTCAATCCGACAATAATTCCGTTGTGGGGTCCACCAATGATTGTGCCGTTGTACGAATATTCCCTGTTAAAATGAATATTCCCCGACCAATCGAATATTATATAACAACTTGCGTACTTTGCAAAATTTAAAAATATTACCCACAACTATAACATTATATCCAATCAATACCATAATATTCAAAAATATAATTCGAAAAATATTATTCTTTATTCATAAAAGTTGGGGTCTTACATCAAACCTCTTTGAAACATCCGCGTCATTCACTCCTCATTATCAACCAAGTGGGACGCAAACTGGGATAACTTTGAAAACTTAGCTTCGTACTGCGACACGGTCATATTGTTATGCTCCAACTTGATGAACTCTACCTCCTTCATGTGACGAATACTTTCGGGAAAATACTTGTCGTTGAATAGTTCTTAGAACTTCTCCCAAGACATCTTCAGTGCGACAGGTTGAGTATGCTTTACCGATTCCCACCAGATGTCTGCCTCTCCTCCTCAATATAAAAGGCAAAGGAACCTTTTTGCTCCTCGGAGCATCCCAAGACATCAAATATCTTCATGATCTGCTTTATCCACATCTCCGCCTTAAGTGGTTTTGGCTCTCCAATAAACTCCAGTGGTCCCAACTCCTTGAACTATTTAGCGGTGACCGTTCGAGAGTTGTCAGTGTTTCCACCTACATTTTGAACAGGAGTTGATCTCGCCTGATGTTTCATGAATTGCATAAAGCCTCTGGACATCCCATCATTTATCATTTGGTCAGTGTTATTATTTTCCTGAGAATTATTGCCTTCCTGATACACATTATCCTAGGTATTGATCGTTGGTGATTCAATGGTCTCATGTGCTCAATTGTTATTCTCAACATTCTCGGATGTCATTTTCAAATACTGCCACAAAACAAGGGTTAATTGACATGCAACATATTATCCCTATACTCTGACCGACCAATTAAATACCAAATAAACTTAGGTAGTTCATACTAGCGAAGGAATTACTCGTCTCTCACCTACTAGTTCTAGTCTCATATCTTAGCCAAGGATCATATCCCTAAGCTTTGATACAAACTGTGACGCCCCCAAAATAAGTATACATCACTCATTCTAAGTCGCCAAATATATGGTACATAATACAAATACAAACTTAAATATACAACATTAGTTGTGAGTTTTAATACAAATATTGCCTTTTAGACAGTATTCAAACTCAAAATAAGTCCCCAATACATTTATTATCACACTATTTCACAGAATAATGAGGACTACTAATGCAAACATCTGGACTGTCACTCCGTTCCCCGACTAGTCCCAGCTATATTTTCATTTCCTGAAGAGAACAATGAAAGAAAAGGGTGAGCTCAACTAGCCCAGTAAGAAATATTATGACTAAGATAATGCAGAATAATTTATCGTTATCCTTCAACAGTATTAAACTGCTAAAATATAACACACATCAAGTTTAACTGCAGCAGAATAAGCAATCCATTAGAAGAGTCAAGTAGAGCATGATATCTAATCTCTTCTATGATTTAAAAAGTTTAACATCAATTTTATCGCTGAGACTCAGCTTAATAATTAATCCACATCATCGAATCATTCCCACACTATGGCCAATGATATTCATTAATATCACCACCATGAATTATTCATGCACTACGGGCCAAGGATATTCGTTTTTTCATCAATGGACATGATCATGCCAAAAACTGTCCGTCAATGTACTACGAGCCAATGAGGACTCTTACCACATCATTTCTAACATTACGGTAATGATTATACCGAATAATCCCTATTCATAATCATACCAAGTTCATCTATGCACTACGGGCCACAAATGACTTTCATCATAGCATGAGGATGATGACAATGATATAAAAATTCAATTAAAAGAAAGCAAATGATAGATTTTTAAAGATTTATAATTTAATTTATCCAGAATTTAATAATGTCCAAATTGTCAACATGATACTGCTTTGTGGAGTAAAACTCAAGAATAATATTGTATCAAAAATGATTTGGACCGAAATGAAATAAATTTTTGTCATGAATAGTACCCCGGGTAAATAGTAACTGAGGGCGTGAAAAAGTTAAAACTTATCAAGAATGCTCAGAATAATATTTCCATGAAAAGATACTGGATGAATCGCAAATATCAAGGATATTCTACTAATTTCATGGAGTATGAAAGCCAAAACTTAACAAAATGAGTATAGAATTTGAAATCTGAAATGTAATAATATTACTTACATACTAACGAGTATGGAAGAAAATATTATTTCATACGGATACTGAACAAAAATAACATCCCTTACCTTGAAAAGATGAGTATTCTAACTAGTATAGCGGGGATATTCTTGAAGAAAACTTTCACTATTTCCTACGCTCAAAGCTTTCTAAAACTCGAAAGAAATACGCTCAATATTATAGAAGAAGAATTCTCTGATTCTGGTGTGATTTTCAATTCTAACTGAGCATCCTATTTGTAGGAGAATGGAAAAGATACTATTTGGATTTAATTTCTCATGGATCAACAAAAGAAATCACGGGTGAACGAATTCGGCGAATTCGTTGAATTTTTAATTTTTTACTATTCATTACTGTGCAACAAAATATTCTAATAAAATAAAAAATTTAAATAAAATATAATATATTCTATTTATAATCTAATAAAACAAAACTTATTATATATATATATATACATTAATATCACCATTATTTTCTACCATTCCATTATTCCATTTTCCATCCGTGATTCTCATTTCACACTTTACTTACATATACACACACCACCCACACTTATATATATATATATATATATATATATATATATACTATAACTTTCTACCGATTATTTGAAAAAGGGTAAATGGGGGTCCAAATAATAAGCAACATTTACAACAAATACTTCATAAAAAAACCCCTCAATATTCTAAACAACATTTATTCATTATTATTATAACTCGCACTACTAACAACCAAATCGATCCCAGGAAAGAGGGGGCTTTCCGATAAGGATTTCTCCATATTGGCGCACAACTAGGTGACCAAACTCCTTTCCTTGACAGAACTTTCTAGACATTGTTAATTATGAATATAATAATTAGAATAACTTGTAGTCATCTCAATTCTTGATTTAATAATATATAAAATATTGACAATAATGAATCAAATAACGTGAGATACTATGCAATAATTACTGTAGCAATAATTGAATAAAACTGAGTGACTTCTCACGTAAACATCAATAATCAATACCGTATGCTACTATGCAACCACGCGTATTACTGTACTTTTACCACCAGGTATTTAACCAGTTTAACGGTAAAACTTCTGCCATTATTTTTATAAAAAGATATTTCTATCGTTTTCTAACTCCGACAATAATTCCGCTGTTGGGTCCACCAATGATTGTGTCATTGTACGAATATACCCTGTTAAAACGAATATTCCCCGACCATTCGAATATTATATAAAAACTTGTATACTTTGCAAAATTTATAAATATTACCCACAACTATAACATTATATCAAATCCACACCATAATATTCAAAAATATATTTTGAAAAAAATTAATCTTTATTTATGAAAATTGGGGTCTTACATTGATCTTTCTAACACAACATGGGTGATCCAGGGGCTTGGTTAGTGACTGATATACTTGATATTTTTCGAGGGTTTGAGAGAAAAAGAGTTGGTTAGAGCTTGGGAGAAAAATGACCAAGTTTAGTGAACTGTCTCTCTCTAATTCTCTTATATATAATGATAAAATGTAATGGCTGATGATTTGAACTGATTGTTGGAGATTTTGTAAGTCACAAAGTTAAACTATTAGGTCACCAACTAAAGGTCTTGGCAATTTAACAAGTTAACTAATTAAAGAATGTAAAAAGGGTATTTTGATCATTTCCATTATAAATTTAATGGAATTCTTGACTTTTGTCCAAACCCTTAGGGTAATCCTAAGGTTCTAACCCTTAGGGTTTAACCCTAAGGTTCTAACCCTTAGGTTTTATAACCTCTAATTCTAGAATTTTCTAATTAGGATTTTTAAATAGAAAATTAAGATTTCTAAAATGTAATTTCAGGTTTTAAATATAAATTAATATTTCTAAAGTATAATTATGGTTCCCTAATTATATTAACATCTACTAATCACTTTAGGCTTACTAATTAGGATTAGGATTTCCTAATTAGGGTTTAGGATTCCCGAATTTAAAATTAGGGTTTCCCAGCTTTCAATTAGGGTTCCTAACTACGCATTAGGGTTTCTAATCTTGAGATAGGGTTTTGAATCCCTTATTAGGATTTACTAATATTTTATCCTACCCGATCAATCATTGATCAATAATTCTAAACAGTACAAACACGTACTCATCAATATAATTATTTTAATTATATTTTCTATCGAATCCCTATCCGGACTTAGGATTTCGATTTCTAAATTCTCAATCAATACACAAATTGACTCATTCTCTAAAATTGTATCACAGATACACATCACAATATTAACAGTCAACAACAATATTAAATAAATAAATAAAATTATTCGTAAAATTCGGATTATTTGAAATCCCGGGTTATTACATTCTCCCCTCCTTATAACCATTTCGTCCTCAGAATCACCATTTCCTTACTCCCTATAATCTTTTAAAGTTGTATCATCAATTCACTCTTATCAACACAATATTCATTTGTGTCTCAAAATTCTAATTGTGATTTGAATCTTTTAAAAGAAAACAATTTACCGCGATACCTATCCCATATTACTCGCGTAATTTAATTCCTCAACGAAATCGTTACCTGTCGCCACTAACTCCTGTGTAGCCTCTAGGTCTGGAACTGTCATGCTAAAAGTAAATGATGTTGGTCTTCCCTGCTGAGCTAATTCTTTAATCCATATTGTTCCGATACTGGTTCCCTTGTTGACACTTTCCTTCTCCACGTTTCTCTTCAGACAATTCCGAACTAGATGATTGGTTGATCCACACGCAAAACAACCTTGTGTCTTCTTCGGAACGGGACACTCGGGAGACATGTGTCCCTTTTGGCCACAGTTATAACAGACTCGTTGTTTCTTCAAAAAAAACTCCTTGATTATGCTTCCCACAAACTGCACACGGCGCACCTTTCTTCCTAATCTCTTCTGGATTATTTCCTGAATTAACATCACCATCCCTCTTGCGTTTATTAAGATCACTATCTCTACTAGCACCTATCATATTATATTCTTTAGCCTCCTTTCTTTGTTATTGACTATTCTTTAATACAACTTCAATTTTTCCCTCAGCAATAATTACTTTTTCTAATAAAGTTAAAAATGAATTAATTTACAGCACATCTAACTTCTCGAGTACCAATGATTTCAATCTGTTCCTAAAACATCATGCTTTAAGCTCCTCAGTGTCCACTCGATGTGCAGAAAATTTAACCAACTCGTTGAACTTGACAAAATATTATGTCACTCTCATATTCTTCTACTTCAGATTCAAAAATTGTTCTTCCATATTTCCCTTTAGACCTCCCTTCCTTGGCGGCATTATCTGATAAAAATCTTACATTAATTCTCATTCTCTACACAGATTCTTATCAATAACACAATAAGAATTAAAAAAAAAATCTCATATAATTATATATTTATTCAAATAGCACACATTACATTTAGCACTTAACACATAGCACTATCCCTTTTTAAATAATATCAGGATTAATAACACAACTTTAAACAAAAGTTAAAATTCTCTGACTTTAAACAAAAAGTCATAATTCTCCATTCACACATAACTATTCCCAGTTCATCAAACTAACCACACCTAGGGGTTCAGGAACTTGCCACAATTATATGAGTTTATGAACTTATCCTAGTCAGACCTTTGGTGTCCATTCGCTGAGGGGTTCAAAACATTTCATATAATTATGAGTCATGAACTTACCATAAGTATGAGTTTTAAGAACTCAAAAATTAATCTTAATTTTATATTCATATAGAAAATAAAGATTTCATTCATACAAACATATATATGATTACATATGTTCACACACTATCAAAAGATACTATCGCTCAAACTTAAGCTATCTACCGTCCACTCCCTTCACCAGTCTTCATCTTGATGGGACACTTATTGAATCCGTGACCCGTTCTCCCACATTAATAACACTTCCTCATATTCGACTTAGGAAAATGTAGGGAAATATGTCCTTTCTGCTTACAATTGAAGCACACGTTCTCCGAGATCATGCATTCTCCCACGTGAGTCTTTCCACACTTGTTACAGACTTGCTTCTTCTTCGGGTTTGACTTTTCAAAATTAGGGTTGTCGTTGTCCCTCTTTCGCTTATTCTTTTCTTTCTGTTGTTTGATTGTTCCTTCAGATGATCCACCACCTTCAGTATTCATCCTTCCCACATGCGCCTTCAACTCGTTCCGTTCTTCGGTTATCTCGCGTAACGCTCACTCCATCTTCCATAACTCCTCCAAGAGAAACACTTTACTCTGGAGTTCTTGTACTTCTGTAGCTTCTTAATCTTTTTTTCTCCAACTTTGTTCTTATTCCCTTTCTCCACCTTAGTTTCTTCGGACTCTGCCTCCCCATCATCACTCAGATACATCTCAGAATAATCATCATGATCACTTCCCAGATTGACCATAGGTTAATCTTTTCCCACTTCTTCAACAGACTCGCTTTGCGCTGGCACCTCGGCTACTAGCACTGGTGCAACAGCCGCTAACATCTCGGCACTCATTTCATCTTCTCCAGACATCCTACAATCAGTTTAAATAACTTGATTAATACTTCTCCAGTACGAACTTCTCACACTATGTGTCCACATATCTCACTATCGATATATTTCAGTAATCCCTCACTTAGTACTCTAAATGAGTATTCTCTATATCGCTTATGGTTATAATCCTAGGGTTTCTCAACCCCTCTTAAGGTTCATAACCTACATCTTTGATACTAACATATGACGCCCCAAAATCCGAGTTACCTGACCCTTGAGTTTTGTGCTCACGATCCACAATATAATTAACATCTAACAACCCATTCATTGATGAATAGAATATTACACCGCATTAAATGATATAGTTAATACATTCGCCCTAGGTATCTAACCTTAACATTACAATCATACCCTTTAGATATACAAAAAGGATTTACAAAATAACATAATAATAATAATGTTCATTAAACTATTCCAATAACAGGCCTTTGCCTTTGTTCTTCTCAGCACCTCCAGCCACTTCGTTCCTAGCTGAAATGTTTTATTTAGTAAGGGTGAGCAACAAATTTGCCCCGCAAGTTAAGACATACAATGAATGTATAAGAATCAAGAATAAAAGACTATCTATTTTGATAGAATGACACCAAAGTTTGGGGAACTTTAAAATAGCTGAACAAATCTCTAATTACTAACAAGTCTTCTCGCAATCTATGCGACACAATAATTTGATAATGAAAGAGTACAACGCTTTCAAGGTCTCTACAATATTCAATTGAATAACAAGATGGAAATATTTTCTAGAGTTTATACTGAGTGATCACAAAGGATCTAGAACTTCTCTTCTCGGGTAGCTATCAAAGATTTACTTTGATATATACACAGGTGTATCAGATAACCATAAAGATTAAATCATACCCCTCTGTAAGTATAACAAGTGATCAGCTTTATTATACCCTATATTATGCATAATACTTAAAAAGCGCGCAATAGCCGAATATACGACCAAATATGTTCCCTTTATATAAAAGGTTGTTCTTCTCAGTCTTTGAATCAAAATTTGATTTAACAACGAAATATAATGATTTCAATATCTAATCACATCTCTTCTCTCATCTTCTCAAACCTATCAAGTTTTCTTTTTCGATCTAGCCGAAACAACTGACATTGATTTAGCAATAATAATTGAATTATCTTCTCTTCTCTTCTCGAACCTATCAAGTTTTAACAAATGTTCTTCTTGCCAAAACAATTAGCTAAGACATGTTTCAATACGATTAAATAATAGACAGAATTTAACTTTACTATTTGAAATCAATAATAGCTTCTACAGATGTGAATATCCAACAACAGTTATTCTACAAGTATATTCTCAAAATCACTAATTCAATTTGAATTTATAAACATGCACTAACTGCGAATAATCAACAATAAATTATTAGACGTGGTCTAATCAACAATAATTAACCACCATAGTATTTAAACAGATATAACTCAAGGTTGAGTTAAGAAACTTACCTTCCGTGTTGATTACTGGTACATAATATACTTATCTGCGTTCACAAGACCTATAATCACAATATCGGTCTCACAATTAGCATAATATTTCACAACACACAATACTGTAATTTACAGTCAATCTTTCTCCTAGGCAAATTACCACATAGTCACATTAGTGTTCATAACATATATAAACACATATCAAGTCTAGCTAGTTCGGTATGGTTGGACTTCGGTCTCATCTCAATGTCTTGGTCACCCTATCCGACAATTAACACATTTATTGTCACTTAAACTCGGTCTCAAAGCTCCAATATTATTTTAGATAAGTCATATATCATGTATAATATTTTTCGGAAGCTCCTAATAATTTTTTAATAATTATTATAATTTATAATAACTTTTCAAACACTAGAATCATTTTTAAATGATTTAAATACTAATTAATTCCATCATCATTAATATTTAATAATATTAAAATATTAATGACATACTTATCAAAATATTAAAGTTATTATTAATAACTTCAAAATATTGTTAAATCATCAATATTCTACTCAAATAATTTTTAAAATAATTAAAATCATTTTAAATCATCACCATTAATATTTAAATATTAATGAAATTATTATCAAAATATTAAAAGTCATTAATTATAACTTAAAATATTTTTCTCATTTTTAAATGATTTTAAAATCAATAAAATCATTTTAATTCATTTATTTAATATAATAATTAAATAAATCTAATATCATTAATATTAATTTATTAATGAGAATTCTCCAAAAATATTGAAAATTATATTTTATAACTCAAAATATTTTTAAACACTTTATTCTTCTTTAAAATGATTTTATAATATTAAAATTATTTTTAATTCATTTATTTAATATAATAATTAAATAAATCTAATATCATTACTATTAAATTATTAATGATAATTCTCCAAAATATTAAAAGTTATATTTTATAACTCAATATAATTTTAAATACTTTATTCTTATTTAAAATGATTTTTATAATATTAAAATCATTTTTCTCTAATTTATTTAGTATACTAATTAAATAAATTAAAATCATTTTATTCAAATAATTATAATTATTAATGAAAAATATTCCAAATTCTCAAAAATAATTTAAAATAATTTTTAAAACCATTTTTGTATTTTTTTTAGAATTTATTTCTATTTTTTAATTAATTTTCAGAAAATCAAAAAATCAGAAATTAATTAAATCGTCGCTATAGCCTATAGCGACGCTTTCTGTCGTCTTAGGTGTTCTTGAGCCTGACAGGCCGGTTCTTAAGGGTCATGGTTTGACTGCTTGTAATTCTCAATCCATGCATGTTATGGGCCAACTAATGTTTATAGATCGTAATACTAATGTAATATTACATGTTCCCACAACTAGATAGGTCATACAACATCATACTAAGAAGATCTGAGCCTTCAAAGTTCATGTCAGAACGTTTCGGTTTTTTCGTAACCCCAAAGCAGCCGGATCGCCTACTTTCAGATCTCTCGATTTAATCTAGGTTCCAGTCATGATTCATGTGATCTAATGGTTCCAATATGTAGTCCTTATGTCAATGAACATTACAATAACAACAGATCAATCCAACAACAACAGAATCACAAATTATCCTTCGGTCAAACTCTATCAGAAACATTGTTCAAATTGTTTCTGGGTTTTCCATAAAGGGAAAATCAGTGTGAGTGGCCTACTTTGACCACCTATTACGTTCGATCTGTTAACGGTTTTAATGTTCTAAAAGCATGGATCTAGAGTCCATATAACAGACTATAATCTAGATATCATAACATCAATATATCATCTAATGTCTGACAGAAATTGGCTTTGAAAAATGTTGTCAGACGTTGATTTACATTTTCTAGGTTACCAGAAAGTTTCAGTCATGCTCGGTCAACTCACTTTGACTATGAATAACATTAAATCTGGTCATGTAATGGCTGGGATTTCACTTTCAGATTACAGTCCTCATGTCAGACTACAGATCCAAAACATAAAACAAGAAAAATCATGAACATAGAAGAATCTGTGGCTCCTGACATTAGCTTGTCAGACCACAAATAATGTTCTTGGACAATTTTGGAAAAACTTCAATTCAAAGCCATTTTATGCTATGGATCCATAATGGATCATCATAGATCATCAAAAAAACATCATATAACACAAATATAAACACAAAAACACGAACTCTATCTTAGCATACATGATCAAAATATGAGTTAGGGTTTTATACCTTCTAGTTTAATCCTTGATCTTGATTATGACGCCCCCAAAAAAGGTATACATCACCCATTCTGAGTCGCCAAATACATGGTACAAAATACAAATACAAACTTAAATATACAACATGAGCTTTGTGGTTTAATACAAATATTGTCTTCTAGACAGTATTCAAACTCAAAATAAGTCCTCAATACATTTATTATCACACTATTTCATAGAATAGTGAGGACTACTTGGGTGATCTAGGGGCTTGGTTAGTGACTGATATACTTGATATTTTCGGAGGGTTAGAGAGAAAAAGAGTTGGTGAGAGCTTGGGAGAAAAATGACCAAGTTTAGTGAACTTTCTCCCTCTAATTCTCTTATATAAGATGATAAAATACAATGGCTGATGATTTGAACTGATTCCTGGAGATTTTGTGAGTCACAAAGTCAAACTATTAGGTCACCGACTAAAGGTCTTGGCAACTTTACAAGTTAACTAATTAAAGAATGTAAAAAGGGTATTTTGGTCATTTGCATTCTAAATTTACTGGCATTCTTGACTTTTGTCCAAACCCTTAGGGATTAACCCTAAGTTTCTAACCCTTAGGTTTTACAACTTCCAATTCTAGAATTTTCTATTTTAAATAGAAAATTAAGATTTCTAAAATGTAATTTAGAGTTTTAAATAGAAATTAATATTTCTAAAGTAAAATTCGGGTTCCCTGATTATATTAACATTTACTAATCACTTTAGGCTTGCTAATTAGGATTAGGGTTTAGTATTCCCGAATTTAAAATTAGGGTTTCTCAACTTTTGATTAGGGTTCCTAACTACGTATTAGGGTTTCTAATCTTGAGATTAGGGTTTCTAATCCCTTATTAGGGTTTACTAATATTGTACCATGCCCGATCAATCATTGATCAATAATTCTAAACAGTACAAACACGTACTCATCAATATAATTATTTTAATTATATTTTCTATTGAATCCATATCCGGACTTAGGGTTAGGGTTTCTAAATCAGTTAAGCACAACTCTACTCTAAATTCTCAGTGAATACACAAATTGACTCATTCTCTAAACTCGTATCATAGATACACAACACAATATTAACAGTCAATAACAATATTAAATAAAATAAAATAAAATATTCGTAAAATTCGGATTATTCGAAATCCCGAGTTATTATAGGTCCAGTACAATCAAGCCGACCTACGGCGAGGACTTTCAATATGACCGTGCAAGATGATGTGCAGTCTAAGGTTGTGGTGTCAGGTATCATTCCGATTAATGGTATTAATGCTTATGTACTATTTAATCCAGGTGCTACTTGTTCCCGATGAATTTTCTCAGAACTTAGATTTGCCTCAGGAAGAATTAGATTATCCTTTGAGCATAGAGATTGCAAATAGGGAAGTGATTCTTGTTAGATACATATATAGGAATTGTAGAGTGGTTATAAATGATCACGAGATGATGGTAGATTTGATACCAAATAGGCTTGGTGAATTTGATGTCATATTGGGAATGGATTGGTTGTTCAATTACGGAGCAGTAATTGATTGCCCAAAAAATTATGTTAACCTTATGACTCCGTCAAAGGTTGTGTTCTATGGCAGAAAGTTACCTCGACAAGCAAGTTGTCTGGCGGTGATGCAAGCGAAGAAGTTGTTAAGACAAGGATGTGTGGGATACTTAGCTTACATAGTTGATACACAGAAGAAGAGTGTGAAGTTAGAAGAGATACCGATCATAAGAGATTTTGCATACGTATTTCCAAACGATTTACTGGGTCTTCCGCCGGATCGACAAATCGAGTTCGTGATTGATTTATTACCAGGAATGACCCCGATATCTAAGGCACCATACAGAATGGCCCCAATAGAGATGAAAGAGTTGATGGTGCAATTGTAAGAGTTGCTCAAAAAGAAGTATATTCAGCCGAGTGTGTCGCCATAGGGAGCACCGGTGTTGTTTTTTAAGAAGAAAGATGGATCGATGCGGCTCTGCATTGATTACAGAGAATTGAATAAGGTCACGATTAAAAATAAATATCCATTACCAAGAATAGATTACTTGTTCTATCAACTGAAGGGAGCAAAATATTTCTCAAAGATAAACTTGAGAAATGGTTATCATCAGTTGAAGATGAGGCCGGAGGATGTACCAAAAATAGCGTTCAAAACTCGGTATGGTCATTATAAGTTTCTGGTTATGTCATTTGGTTTAACCAATGCACCTGCAGCATTCATGGATTTGATGAATAGGGTGTCTAAACCATTCTTAGACAAATTTATGGTGGTGTTTATCGATGATATTTTGATGTATTCCAAAACAAAGGAGGAACATGTTGAACACTTAAGAGTGATGTTGGAGACATTGAGAAAAGAGAAGTTGTACGCTAAATTTTCAAAATGTGAGTTTTGGTTAGAACGTGTACAGTTTCTCGGGTACGTTATTGATAAAGACGTAATTTTGGTAAATCCATCAAAAGTTGAAGCTGTAATAAACTGAGATCAGCCGAAGACACTGTCGGAAGTAAGGAGTTTCTTAGGATTGGAAGGTTACTATAGGCATTTTATTCAAGACTTTTCCAAGATCGCAACTCCGTTGACGCATTTAACTAGGAAGGCAGTTAAGTTTGTTTGGATGGAGAAGTGTGAGGAAAGTTTTTGAGAATTAAAGAAGAGGTTGAGTTCTGTGAGGGGCCCCAAATCCGAGGTCCCGAATCACCGCGGATCCGGTTCGATCATTCTATACAACTATTACAATATTTGCGGAAGATATAAACAAAAATTGTTTATACATTAAACATTACACACTATTCCCCAGGGTCGAGTAACCTTAACTTAATACACAATACATAACTTATTTAACTTACAATACATAATTATTATACAACTATTACAAAACTAATCGCACACATTAACTTTAAGCTGGAACTGCCTTTAACCTTTCCTTGTATCCAAAGCATTCACTTTTAATCTGCAATGTTTTATCATGATATATATAAGGGTGAGCATGAAAGTTGCCCAACAAGTTTAAGTTCAATAATATAACGATATATCATGATTGAAAGAGTCTGAATAATAAGCTGGCTATAATTCAACAATATAATTATGAACTAACAAGAACAAACTTTTGACTGAACAAGTATTATACATGAACAAATATATCTGAAACCAACTAGTAATGAAGGTAATCAGCGTTTCATACAAGACTTATACATGCAATATGTACATAGTACAATTCATGGCAACCAGCAATGATTAACCATAAGCTTATCCGAATGAAACAAATCTTAGTAGAGTTAAGTAAAAACAAACTTGCCTGAACCGTTGATTACCGCTACGCAATTTATAACGCTTTATCCGAATACCTATTATTAGTAATATAGATCTCCAATATTAGAATAATATCATCACAATATAATACTATTATATATATAGACATACATAGAATAACCTAAACACATAACACATAATCCTATCAGTCTACTAAACACATAAAACTCGGTATCAAGTCAAACTATTGCAGTCTGAGTTGAACCCGACACAATTCTAACATCCCAACGGTCTAATCGGAACAAATATCGAGTTTAAGTTCAATTAAACACTGTCTAAACACTTAATAATTAACTTAAATAATTTTAATATTAGTCAAAATAATTTTCATAAGCTCGTAATAATTTTTAATAATTATTACTATTTATTATGAATTTTCAATCATTAAAAGCGTATTTAAATAAATTAAATACCAAATAATTCCTTTATCATTAATATTTATTTATTATAAAATATTAATGAAATATATGTCATAATATTATAATATATTTATAATATCTCAAAGTATTTTTAATACTTTAAAATAACCTTTATATGATTTTTAAAATTTAAATTCATTATCCGATAATAACTATTAATATTAAAATATTAATATTTTCATGACAAAATATCAAAAGTTATATTGTATAACTTAAAATATTTTTATAACACTTAAATCATTTTATATGATTTTTAAATCATTAATTCTATTTTTCATAATTTATTTATTACATTTAGTAAATAAACTAATTATCATTAATATTGATTAATTAATGAAATTCATCACAAAATATTAAAAGTCATTGAAAATAACTTAAAATATTTTTTATATCATAATATTATTTTTCATGATTTTCATGTATTAAAATCATTTTTAAACCATTTATTTAATATTATAATTAAATAAATGAAATACCATTTATATTCCAAAAATATTAAATATTTATAAAATATACTCAAAATAATTAAAAATTATTTTTCGGACTTTAAAATAATTTTTCGTAATTTATTTTGTATTTTTAATAATTAAAAACCATTTTTATCTATTTATTAATTAATTTCCGGAAAATCAGAAATTAAAAAATAAATAAACCATCGCTAAATGGCTATAGCGACACTTTCTGTCGCTATAGGTGTTCTTGGCCTCAAGAACACTGACAAGGTAGTGTTTAAGGGTACGCGTTTGACCACTCCTAAAATCCAATCGATCATGTTCGGGTTATCTAAAAAACTTTGATATTGTAGTATTATTGTCACACTACAATATCCAACCAACACTTTGGTTAAACAACATCACAACAAGGAGATCAAAGCCTCCAAAGTTCATCGGTCGAAAAATCTGGGTTTTCCGGGACCGAATAGCTTTGAAAGTACCTACTTTGATGCTTTCGATTATATATATTTCTTTGTCTTGGTTCAAACATGTAGTCGAGATGACAAGGTATAGTTTCATAACTTCAGATCATAACCACAACATCCCATATGAAAGATAAAATCTAGTCAACGCTTGTCAGAAACTCGGCTATTGAAGGTTCTGGGTTTTCGTAACTTCAATGAAATGTATTTGGTCAACTAAGGTTCGACCCATAAATATAAACAATTCTGTTATTAATCAAGGTGATATAATGGCATGGATTAGTAGTTCATATACCATTCTATAACATACGACCAACAACAAGATCAAAAACATAAAACACAAGCAAAATCCGAAGGCTAGAACATCTTGTCAGACACTATTGGGAAATTTGGGTTACCCAGATTCACATTTCCGTGGTCGGTCAACGCCTTTTGACCGCTCATATCTTTCAATATACTAATGATCTGGCTTTGGTTCTTGTTTTAGATCATAGTCCTCATGACAAAGAACATATTTATAACATAAAACAACTAATATCAAAAACACATAAAGATCTAGGGCCTCTGACATATGACTGTCAGGCCTTATTTTTCCAATTTTCCAGATTTTCATAAACATCAATTTCGAGCATCTAGATGTTATGGATCAATGATCCAACAACCCAGATCTCTTAAAGGCACCTTCTAACACATATCTAACCAATCAATTACAACTTTTAACATCAAATCAAAAGATTTTCGAAATTAGGGTTCTTATACCTTTAAAGCTTGATCTTGATTTCTGACTTTGATGATCTGATCTTGTTGTATTATTACATGATCTTGGCTTGTTTTCTCACACTCTCTCACTCTAAAATCCGAAAATAAAGAGAGAGAAGGGACTTGGACAAAATGAAAAATAAAGAGGCCATTTCTTTCTCTTTAATCTCTTATAAATTGATACAAATGCAATGTATTGGCTGAGCTAGAAGCTGGATTGTTGGACAATAATTCATAAGCTAGGGCTAGGGTAGTTCATCAACTCAAATAGGGCAACTCTTGTAGGTTATGTTCAATAATACAACAAAGGGCACTTTGGTCATTTTGTATTTAATTTTAATGGCATTTTGGATAATAGCCAAACCCTTAGGGTTTAGGGTTTGAGTCATTTTAGGATTTAGGGATTAACCCTTAACTTTGCAAATTTTATTTTCTAAAATTTTCAATTTAGGTTTTAAAAATAGAAATTTAATATTTCTAAATCATAATTAGGATTTTCTAATTATATTAAAATTTCTTAATCACAAATTAAATCTTGCTAATTAGGATTAGTATATCCTAATTAAAATATCTAATTAATCAATTAGGGTTAAAATGGTCATTAGGGTTTATAAACCACTAATTAGGGTTTCTAATAGAAAAATAATTTTCAAAATTTAAAAATTTAGATTTCTTAATTAGATTAGGGTTTTCTAATTACTTAACTTTCTAAATTTGAATTAATATATCATAATTAACATTATAAGTATTAAATTAACACTTCCGTTTTCCCTAATTATAAATTAGGGTTTCAAATCCCGAAGTTAGGGTTTTTTCTAAATTTGAAATTAGGGTTTGCTAATTAATTAAGATTTACCCTAATTAATATATTAATTAATAGCACTTAAGCAATATAATAATCATTTAAGTTCTCAGATTAGGGTTTTAAATTTCCGAATTAGGGTTTTGGATTCGCTGGACTGAAATTAGGGTTTTCAGAACCAATTTTAGGGTTTCTTGTTAATCGCTAGGGTTTTCTAACCGAACGTTGACGTTCTTAATATATACTTAGGGTTTGTTACAGATATCGTTTCTCTGGTCAACCCTTGACCCTTAACCACATATTGTACACATATACATAGAACATAAACACGTATACACTTATTCCTGAATAATTCACCTAAATCCTTCACAGAATTTTGAAATCCTCAAAATTCTATCTTAAAAATATCAAACGCATACACTTATTGTATGTCTAGGTTCTAATGTTGAACTTTAAATCAATTAATAATTTTTTTTAAAATTTCCTAATTTTTCGGGTTGTCACATTCACCCCTTCTTCTAAAAATTTCGCCCTCGAAATTTACCTTACATCATACACCATACACCATACACCATACACCATATATACACAACATCTCATACTACCCAATACACTACTCGCAAGAGTAAAAAATTTCAAATTTTGCTGAGGGGTCATATAGACTATTTGTCTGTCATTTTTGCAAAGGTTATATGGAAATTCATCCGCAAACCGTCATAACTTACAGACACAAAGGGTGATTAGCCCGATATGTCCTGTACTGTCCAAGTATTGATTTTATATGTTTCTCTTCACTACCATAGGCACAAAATTCTACCTCAGTCTTACTGGATTCCGCACCAAAACAATTTGGTTCGGGAAATTTCTTTCAATGAACACTTAGAGTTTTCATAAACTTTAGTCTAGCTGAATCGAATAGCATAGACTCATATCAATAATTCAATTCAATCGAATTATTTAAGTGTAGCTAAACCTCGTTGGCAAATTAAAATTTTTTAAAATATTTTTTAGAATGACGCCATGATGTCGTACTATATTAATAGTCCGTTTGAGGATGTCATCATTGTATTACTTTGTCATAACACATCATACAATAGTGGAACAACGATTTTAGATCAAATTCACACTAAGTATTCTTGTATTTACAACTTCATCAAATTTTTATCATCTCTGCACCAGGTTACATGGTACATGAGTGATAAATAAATAATATTTTGATATTTCAAATCGTTTGCGTCTAGCTGAAATAAGTAGCATAGACTATACTTTAAACCGTTTCAAAAATGATTACGAGTCTACATTTTTTTTTTTCAAAAGCACATAGTGCATATTTAACATGATGTCAACATTTCGAAGTCTAGCATAGCTAGGAGTTTCGGAAAACTTATGTCTCCACTATTAATCATTTGCTTAACAATCTATCTGTTCCTATAGTCTTTAATACTCCATTTACACACAAATATACCCAGTACGTCAAACCACACTTATGAGTCCATAAATTGCCACAGTCATATGAGTTTAAAAACTTTAATAGACAGACATTTGGCGTCCATTCGCTGAGGGGTTCATAAATATTTCATATAACTATGAATCAAGCATGTCACATAAGTATGAGTTTTAAGAACTCGTACTTAACCTTATATTCTTTACATACCTATAACCTATCTATTTGTTCTACACATGAGAAAGGAACCACCCTCTTAACATGCATATAGCAAATAGCACGACACAAACTTTTCAATGATTATCATTGCCAGAACTGAGTAGTTTTTACACCAAGTACAATTCCCCACCCACACAAGGAATAATACAACTCAGCTGCCGACATGAATCCTCAATTGAATCCCCACCTAACACTAACACCCTTCTAAATACGAATTTCATTTAATCCGTATTCATAATCTTTTCCTGAATCTGTACCAATTCACACAGCAATCTTGCTGTAAACTTTTCAATCATCAGATTGATTCTTATTCCCTACTATAACCTTATCCGATCATGGGGTGATCTCATCGTATATATTACGAGTCATTTCTATATCTTGATCGTTTTGTTTTACGATCTCCTATCACTGTACTTTTAGTCTTTTAGACTCTATCTATTCACCACTTACTGTTTAACTTTATTATCAGAGTTAGGGAACTCTGTATCTTATAACTCGTCGAGATTCGTCTTTGACTCTTACCGACCCAACTAACTCTATTTGAGTTAGTACTTATCCTAATCACTGCGGTTATTAGTCTCATGTATTCCTACCTTAGGTTCATAACCTACAACTTTGATACCAACTGTGAGGGGCCCCAAATCCGAGGTCCTGAATCATCGCAGATCCGGTTCGATCATTCTATACAAATATTACTGTATTTGGGGAAGATATAAACATAAATTGTTTATACATTAAACATTACACACTATTCTCCAAGGTCGAGTAACCTTAACTTAATACACAATACATAACTTATTTAACTTACAATACATAATTATTATACAACTATTACAAAACTAATCGCACACATTAACTTTAAGCTGGAACTGTCTTTAACCTTTCCTTGTATCTGAAGCATTCGCCTTAATCTGCAATGTTTTATCATGATATAGCAAGGGTGAGCATGAAAGTTGCCCAACAAGTTTAAGTTCAATAATATAACGATATATCATGATTGAAAGAGTCTGAATAATAAGCTGGCTATAATTCAACAATATAATTGTGAACTAGCAGGAACAAATTTTTGACTGAACAAGTATTATATATGAACAAATATATCTGAAACCAACTGGTAATGAAGGTGATCAGCCTTTCATACCTGACTTATACATGCAATATGTACAGAGTACAATTCATGGCAACCAGCAATGATTAACCATAAGCTTATCCGAATGAAACAACTCTTAGTAGAGTTAAGTAAAAACAAACTTGCTCGCAGATTGATTCTTAGCTTACGCAATTTATAACGCTTTATCCGAATACCTATTATTAGTAATATAGATCTCCAATATTAGAATATTATCATCACAATTTAATACTATTATATATATAGAAATACATAGAATAATCTAAACACATAACACATAACCCTATCAGTCTACTAAACACATAAAACTCGGTATCAAGTCAAACTATTGCAGTCTGAGTTGAACCCGACACAATTCTAACATCTCGACGGACTAGTCGGAACAAATATCGAGTTTAAGTTCAATTAAACTCTATCTAAACACTTAACAATTAACTTAAATAATTTTAATATTAGTCAGAATAATTTTCATAAGCTCATAATAATTTTTAAATAATTATTACTATTTATCATGAATTTTCAATCATTAAAAACGTATTTAAATAAATTAAATACCACATAATTCCTTTATCATTAATATTTATTTATTATCAAATATTAATAAAATATATGTCATAATATTATAATATATTTATAATATCTCAAAGTATTTTTAATACTTTAAAATCACCTTTATATGATTTTAAACAATTAAATTCATTATCCGATAATTACTATTAATATTAAAATATTAATATTTTCATGACAAAATATCAAAAGTTATATTTTATAACTTAAAATATTTTTATAACACTTAAATCATTTTTATATGATTTTAAATCATTAATTCTATTTTTCCATAATTTATTTAATACATTTAGTAAATAAACTAATTATCATTAATATTGATCAATTAATGAAATTCATTAAAATATTAAAAGTCATTGAAAATAACTTAAAATATTTTCTTATATCATAATATTATTTTTCATGTATTAAAATCATTTTTAAACCATTTATTTAATATTATAATTAACTAAATTAAATACCATTTATATTCCAAAAATATTAAATATTTATGAAATATACTCAAAATAATTAAAAACTATTTTTCAGACTTTAAAATAATTTTTCAGAAATTATTTTGTATTTTTAATAATTAAAAACTATTTTTATCTATTTATTAATTAATTTCTGGAAAATTAAAAATTAGAAAATAAATAAACCGTCGCTAAATGGCTATAGCGACACTTTCTGTCGCTATAGGTGTTCTTGGCCTCAAGAACACTGACAAGGCAACGTCATTTAAGGGTGCACATTTGACCACTCCTAAAATCCAATCGATCATGTTTTGGGTTATCTAAAACGTTGATATTGTAATATATTAATGTACTATCTACATATCCAACCAACACTTTAGTTAAACAACATCACAACAAGGAAATCATTAAATAGACAAAATAAAATGCAGACCAGTAACTAAGGGCTCACCATAAATATAAATAATTTTGTTATTAATCAAGGTGATATAATGGCATGGATTAGTAGTTCATATACCAAGATCATAACATAATGCACCAACAACAAGACCAAAACATATAAAACACAAGCAAGATCTCAAGGCTAGAACATCTTGTCGAGACCATTGTTGGGAAATTTGGGTTACCTAGATTAACATTTAAAAAGTCGGTCAACGCCAATGGCTTCATATCTTCAATATACTAATGATCTGTCCTTGGTTCTTATTTTAGATCATAGTCCTCATGACAAAGAACATATTTATAACATAAAACAACTAATATCAAAAACACAAAAAAATCTAGGGCCTCTGACATATGACTGTCAGGCCTTATTTTTCCAATTTTCCAGATTTTCATAAACTTCAATTTCGAGCATCTAGATGTTATGGATCCATGATCCAACAACCCAGATCTCTAAAAGGCACCTTCTAACACATATCTAACCAATCAAGTACAACTTTTAACATCAAATCAAAAGATTTTCGAAATTAGGGTTCTTATACCTTTAAAGCTTGATCTTGATTTCTGACTTTGATGATCTGATCTTGTTGTATTATTACATGATCTTGGCTTTTTTTCTCACACTCTCTCACTCTAAGATCCGAAAATATAGAGAGAGAAGGGACTTGGACAAAATGAAAAATAAAGAGACCATTTCTCTATCTTTAATCTCTAATAATTTAATACAAATGCAATGTATTGACTGAGCTAGCTGCTGGTGTGACGCCCCCAAAATTAGGCATACATCACCCATCTTGAGTCGCCAGATACATGGTACAGAATTCAAGTACAACTTAATTATACAACAGTCGTGTAAAATACGACAAAACATAGGCTGTGAGTTTGAATACAAATAGTGTCTACTAGAGAGTATACAAACTCAAAAGGAGTCCTCATTACAATTATTATCACACTATTTCACAGAATTGTGAGGACTACTAATGCACCATTTAGGACCATCACTCTGTTCCCCGACTAGTCCCAATTATATTCTCATTTCCTCAAGAGAACAAAGAAAAGAAAGGTGAGCTCAACTAGCCCAAAGAAGAAATATTATGACTAAGATAATGCGTAATAAATTATCATTAGCCTTAAACAATGTTAAACTGATACAATATAACAAACATCAAGTTTAACTGCAGTGGAACAAGCAATCCATTAAAAGAGTCAAGTAGAGAATAAAATCTACTATCTTTTATGATTTAAAAGGTTTTTCATCACTTTTATCGTTGGGACTCAGCTTAATAAATAATCCACATCATCAAATCACCCCTGCACTACGGCCAAGGATATTCTTTAGTATCACGACCACAATTATCCATGCACTACGGGCCAAGAATATTTGTGTATTCATTAATGGTCATGATCATGCCAACAACTATCCATTAATGCACTACGGGCCAATGAGGACTTTTACCACATCATTTGTAACATTACGGTCATGATTACACCGAATAATCCCTGGTCATAATCATACCAAGTTCATCTATGCACTACAGGCCACATATGACTTTCAAAAAATATAAATATGAGGATGATGACAATGATATAAGAATTCAATAAAACAAGTTCAAGAATTAATTTGTCTAAGAACCAATAACGTCTAAATTGTCAACATGATACTGCTTTGTAAAGTAAAATTTAAGAATGCTCAGAAGAATATTTCCATGAAAAGATACTGGATGAAACGCAAATATCAAGGATATTCCATAATTTCATGGAGTATAGAAGTCAAAACTTTAACCAACTGAGTATAATAAGGAATGGAATAACAAAAGAAATCACCATGCATGCGGTACTTCACATAGACAGGTTATTCCAACAGAATACTAAATAACGGAACCGTTCAAAGTAAATTGCATCGATGTGATGTTCCAATGAATAATAAAGAATGGAATAACAACAAAATCACCATGCATGCGGTTCTTCACATGTACAAAGTTATTCCAACAAAATACTAATAAGGACGGAATCAGTCCCACAGAAAAATGCATAGAAAGGATATTCCAATGAGAATAATAATAAAAAGATGGAACCAGTCCAATGTAAACGCATGCATGTGATATTATTCAAATGTAATAATAAAGACGGACTCAGTCCAAATGATGCATGTAGATAGGATATTCCAAATGAATAGTAAAAGACGAAATAATAGAAGAATGTCACCAAGTATAGGGTAGCTCACATACACAAAGTTATTCCAATGTAATAATAAAGAATGGAATATCATAAGTTCTCTTCATGAATACAAAAGAATAACACCCTTTTACGAAAGTACAACAAATAATATTCCATACCTTAAGAAGAAGAAGAGTCTTGGATATATAAGTAGTGAAGTAGCGAGAATACTTTCTTCTTTCTCTCTATAGTTTATCTCTCTAGAGTTTCAAAGAAATTCGTAAGAAAATAATGAATGAATGAGCTTCTATTTATAGAAAAAATGGATCGCATAAGAACAAACTCATGAATCATTCCCGGATTTTATTTACTTTAATATGATGATCCATATTTAAAGAAAATCTTTTAAATAAAATATAATATATTTTATTTATAATCTAATAAAATGAATAACTTTATAAAAGATTTTACTATGCAAACACTATATCAGACACTATGCAAAACACTATATGCGTAATAAAATATAATATATTCTAATTATTGTCTAATAAAAATGTATAACTTTATAAAAGTATTATGTTTTATATAAAAGATTTTACTATGCAAAACACTATGCATGAGATACTATGCAACACTATGCATAATAGAATATAATATATTCTATTTATAGAATAACTTTATAAAAGTATTATATTTATATAAAAGATTTTCTCAGATTATTACATTAATAATACCAACAAAACCGAAAGTGACTTATCATGTAAGCATCAATAATTAATACCGCATTGCTACTATGCAACCACACCAGACATCGTATTTTTTTAACACCGTGTGTTTCAATGCTTAAAGGTAAAACTTCCGCCGTTATTTTCATAAAGTATTTTTGCCGCTTTTCTCATCCGATAATAATTCCGTTGTGGGGTCCACCAATGATTGTGTCGTTGTATTTAATATTCCCTATTAAAACAAATATTCCCCACCAATCGAATATTATATAACAACTTGCATGACTTTGAAAAATTTATAAATATTACCTACAACTATAACATTATATCAATTTCACTCCATAATATTCAAAAAAATATTTATAGAAAATTCATCTTTATTCAATAAGTTGGGGTTTTACAATCTCCCTTCTTATGAAATTTCCCTCGAAATTAGGTGCGTACACTGGTATATCAAGAGGTAAGGATACCTTGATTTCATTTCGATTCTAACTCCCAAGTCATTTCCTCAACATCGTGGTTTCTCCACAAAACTTTGACTTGAGGTATAACCTTGGAGCGTAGAATATGTTCCTTCTTATCCAAGATTTGAACAAGAACCTCTTCATACGTCAAAATCTTCCGCTATTTGTCCGGTTCCTAACTAAATAATGTGGTTCGGGTCTTCCACATATTTACGTAACATGGATATGTGAAAAACGTTATGAAACACGAGACATACTTGGCGAAAAGCAAGTCTATAGGCCATAGTTCCTACTCGATCAAGGATTAAAAATGGGCCGATGAATCGAGGATTGAGCTTTCCTCTCTTTCCAAATCTCGTAACTCCTTTCCATGGAGCAACACGTAACAACACATGATCTCCTATATCGAATTCCACGTCCTTTCGATGAAGATCAGCATAACTCTTTTGTCGATCTTGTGAGAGATTTTTATACGTTGTCGGATCGTTTGAATCTTTTCCATAGTCATACGCATACAACTCCGGTCCCAACAACGTTGCTTCACCCACCTCATCCCAAAGATATCTTTGAGAACGACACTTTCTTCCATACAACGCTTCGAATGGAGCCATGCCAATACTTGCTTGATAACTGTTGTTGTAGGAAAACTCCACCAATGGTAAGAACTTGTCCCAACTTCCCTTGAAGTCAAGGACATAGAGTCTTAATAGATCTTTAAGAGTTTGAATTGTCCTCTCCGACTGCCCGTCCGTTTGAGGATGATATGCCGAGCTAAATCGTAAATCCGTGCCCATAGCTTTTTGCAAACTAACCCAAAATCTTGAAGTGAATCTTGGGTCTCAATTAGAAACTATAGATATTGGCATACCATGCAGTCTTACAATATCATTTATGTACATACGAGCAAGACGTTCAAGTGTATAAGTTTCTCGTATCGGTAAGAAATGAGCAGACATGGTCAATCTATCAATAATGACCCAAATCGCATCTATGCCTTGAGAAACTTTGGGAAGACCGGTAACGAAATCCATGGTAATGTGCTCCCACTTCCATTCTGGAATTTCAAGTGGTTGCAATGGACCTTTTGGTACTTGATGCTCCGCCTTGACTCGTTGACACGTTAGACACCTTGAGATAAAGAGCGCTATCTCTCTCTTCATATTGCTCCACCAAAATGTATGACGAATATCATGATACATTTTGGTACTCCTAAGATGGATTGCAAACGGTGTGTTATGCGCCTCCATCATGATTTTATACTTTAAATCAGGGTCATTAGGAGCACAAAGTCTTGAGGTTACTCAAAGTATTCCATCTTCATCGATTCTTGCTTCCGGCATAGCACCTTCTTGCACTTTCTTCCTCATACGCATCAGCTCCAGGTCTCTAGCTTGAGCAGCTTTAACTTTATCAATTAAAGTCGGTTTTACTCGTATATTCTCCATCATCACATGGGTCCCTGGAGTCTTTAACTCTATCTCCATCCTTTGCAAGTCACACAAAATGGGCTTTTGTGTTGTCAATATTATAGTCGTACCCACATATGATCTTCTACTCAATGCGTCAGCTACCACGTTCGCTTTTCTAGGATGGTATTGCATGGTATGATCATAATCTTTCAACAGTTCAAGCCAACGTCGTTGTTGCATGTTGAGTTCCTTTAGAGTGAAGAAATATTTGAGGCTTTTATGATCCGTGAAGATCTCCACTTTCTCCCCATACAATTAATGCCTCCAAATCTTTAGTGTGAAGACAACAGCTGCCAACTCTAGATCATGAGTAGGATAATTCCTCTCATATTCTTTGAGTTGTCGTGAGGCATAGGCTATGACTTTCCCATGTTGCATGAGAACACGCCCTAACCCTTTGCCCAAGCATCATCAGAGATGAAAATCCCTCCAACCGGATGGTATTGTCGTAACAGTCTTGAAAATGAGTCTCCTCTTGAGTTCTTGAAAACTCTTCTCACATTCCTCGCTCCAACCGAACTTTGTATCGTTCTGGGTCAACTGAGTTAGTGGAGTACCGATTCGAGAAAACCCTTCTACGAATCTCCGATAATAACTAGCTAAGCCGAGAAAGCTACGTGCTTGATTTTTGGCCATCGATTTAGGTTGCTCCAAATTTGAATAGCTTCAATCTTTCATTGGGTCAATGATATTCCATGACTTGATACCACTTGCCCAAAGAATGCTACTTCCTCAAGTCAGAACTCGCATTTATTTAACTTGGCATAAAGCTTGTATTCACGAAGCTTTTGGAGTATCAGCCTCAAGTGTTGCTCATGATCTTCACGGCTTTTGGAATAAATAAGGATGTCATCAATAAAGATGACCACAAAGTGATCCAAATATTCCTCAATACTCGGTTCATCATATCCATGAAGAAGTGAGGAGCATTAGTCAATCCAAAGGACATGACTAGGAATTCACAATGCCCGTACCGAGTTCTGAAAGCCGTCTTTGGAATGTCATCGGTTTTAATCTTCAATTGGTGATATCCGGAACAAAGATCAATCTTTGAAAAGAATTTGGCTCCTTGCAACTGGTCAAACAGGTCATCAATACGTAGCAATGGGTACCTATTTTTGATGGTCACATGATTCAACTCCCGATAATCAATACAAAGTCGCATACTCACATCTTTCTTTTTCACGAATAGAACAGGAGCACCCCAAGGAGAAGTACTAGGATGAATGAAACCGATGTCTAACAACTCATGTAGTTGGGTCTTTAACTCCTGAAGTTCAATAGGAGCCATTCGATATGGGGCTTTGGAAATAGGTTTTGTAACAGGTTCAAGGTCGATAAAAAATTAAATTTCACGCTCTGGGGGTAGCCCATGAAGTTCTTCAGGGAATAAGTCAGGAAATTCATTAACAATAGAAATATCATTCAAAACTGACGTATTTTTGTTTAGATATGTGACGTGGGCTAAGAAAGCTTGACATCCATTTTTCAATAAACGAATAGCTTTATGGCTTGAGATGACAGTGATTGATTTTAATGGTTTGGTGGCTTGAATCACATAACAGATTGGTTAGGAATATGAAAGCTAATAACCTTACGAAAACAATCAATTTTAGCATGATGAGTAGTTAACCAATCAATCCCTAGAATAACGTCAAATGCAAGTATTTTTAATGAAATAAGATTGACAGGTAATTTGAGGGTACTGATTTGAACCAAACAAGTCTTATAAACAGTGGATGTAATGAAGGTTTCTCCCAATGGAGTTTCTACAGATAAGTCAAAGTCTAATTTCTCCGGAGACAAATATAATTGTTGAGCGCAAGTAGGAGAAATAAAAGAATGGGTAGAACCGTTATCAAATAAGGTATAGACTTCGCTAGAGTTTATGATAAGCTTACCCGTGATGACCTCATTCGGGTTCCTTGCTTTCTGGGAGGTCACAACAAACGCTCTCCCTTGCACTACCGGATTTAACTTTTCTGTGACGGCCTTTGGTGCCTCCATCCTGGCTGAACTTATCTTAGGTGAACGACAAAATTGGGCTAAGTGACCTTCTCTTCCACAATTATAACATGCTTTGGACGGCATTGCGCAGTTTGGACTGATGTGTCCCTCCCCTCCGCATTTGAAGCATATGATAGGTGGTTGTTCTCCTTCCTTAACAACGGTGCTTGGTGCTTTGACGCCCTTCCATCATTGTTGAATCTCCTTTTCTTGAAATGTCCATTTTTACTGTCTTGGCCATGATTACCACCGAAGTGGTTACCATTTTTGGCATGTTGATTCCCTCCACGTTTGTTGTCACCGTTTCGATGACTGATACCACTGGTATTTTCATGCTGCTGGCTGCTTTCTCTTGGTTGCGTTGACTCGTTACCGCACTCCAATAACTGAGCCCTATTTAAACCATTTGAGTACAAACACAGTTTATGAGAAATAAGATATTGATGTATCTCCGGTTTCAAACCTCTTAAGAACATTCGCGTCATTCGCTCCTCATTATCGACCAAATGGGATGCAAACCAGGATAACTCCACAAATTTAGCCTCGTATTGCGACACGGTCATATTATTTTGTTCCAATTTGATAAACTCCACTTCTTTCATGTGAATAATACTCTCGGGAAAGTACTTGTCGTTGAATAGCTCTTGAAACTTCTCCCAAGACATCTTGAGTCGCCAGTCGGGTAATGCGCTTACGATTCCCACCAGTAATCTGCCTCTTCACATAACATGAAGGTGGCGAAGGGAACCTTTTGCTCCTCGGAGCATCCCAAGACATCAAATATCTTGGTGATCCGCTTTATCCATGCTTCCGCCTTAAGTGGTTTTGGCTCTCCAATAAACTCTGGTGGTCCCAGCTCCTTGAACTATTTAACGGTGACCGTCCGAGAGTTTCCAGTGTTTCCACCTACATTTCGGGTAGGAACCGCTCTCGCCTGATGTTGCATGAATTGCATAAAGCCTCTGAACAATCCATCATTCATCATTTGGTCTGTGTTGTTGTTTGCATGAGGATTGTTGCCTTCCTGATGCACATTATTCTGATTATTGATATGTGGAGACTCAATGGTCTCTTGCCCTCCATTGCTATTCTCAACATTCTCGGATGTCATTTTCAGATTCTGCCACAAAACAAGGGTTAGTTGACATTTAACATATTATCTCTAAACTCTGACCAACCAATTTAAATACAAAATAAATTTAAGTAGGTCATACTAGCGAAGGAATTCCCCGTCTCTCCCCTCCTAGTTCTAGTCTCACATCTTAGCCAGGGATCATATCCCTAAGCTTTGATACCAACTGTGACGCCCCCAAAATTAGGTATACATCACCCATCTTGAGTCGCCAGATACATGGTACATAATTCAAATACAACTTAATTATACAACAACAATGTAAAATACGACAAAAAACATAAATCGTGAGTTTGAATACAAATAGTGTCTACTAGAGAGTATACAAACTCAAAAGGAGTCCTCATTACAATTATTATCACACTATTTCACAGAATAGTGAGGACTACTAATGCACCATCTTGGACCATCACTCTGTTCCCCGACTAGTCTCAGCTACGTTCTCATTTCCTGAAGAGAACGGTGAAATTAAGGGTGAGCTCAACTAGCCCAGTAAAAAATATTATGACTAAGATAATGCGTAATAAATTATCATTAGCCTTAAACAAATATTAAACTGATACAATATAACAAACATCAAGTTTAACTGTAGTGGAACAAGCAATCCATTAAAAGAGTCAAGTAGAGAATAAAATTTACTATCTTTTATGATTTAAAAGGTTTTTCATCACTTTTATCGCTGGGACTCAGCTTAATAAATAATCCACATCATCGAATCACCCCGCACTACTACTGAAGGATATTCTTTAGTATCACGACCACAATTATCCATGCACTATGGGCCAAGAGTATTTGTGTATTCATTAATGGTCATGATCATGCCAACAACTGTCCATCAATGCACTACGGGCCAATGAGGACTTTTACCACATCATTTATAACATTACGGTCATGATTACACCGAATAATCCCTTGTCATAATCATACCAAGTCCATCTCTGCACTACAGGCCACATATGACTTTCAAAAAATATAAATATGAGGTTGATGACAATGATATAAGAATTCAATAAAACAAGTTCAAGAATTAATATGTCTAAGAACCAATAACGTCCAAATTGTCAACATGATACTGCTTTGTAGAGTAAAATTTAAGAATGCTCAGAAGAATATTTCCATAAAAAGATACTGGATGAAGCGCAAATATCAAGGATATTCCACTAATTTCATGGAGTATAGAAGTCAAAACTTTAACCAACTGAGTATAATAAAGAATGGAATAACAAAAGAAATCACCATGCATGCGGTGCTTCATGATGTAACGTTATTCCAACGTAATACTAAAGAACGGAACCAAATCGCAAAATTTTCACCGATGTGATGTTCCAATGTAATAATAAAGAATGGAATAACAACGTAAATCACCATGCATGCGATATTGCATGTATGTGTTATTCCAATGTAATACTAATAAGGATTTAAATCAAGTCCGCAGAAAACGCATGAGACATGGATATTCCAATGTAATAATAAAGACGGAATCAGTCCAATAAAACGCATGCATGTGGATATATTCAATGCGAATAATAAAGAAAGATGATAATAGAAGAATGTCACCATAGTATAGGGTAGCCATATGACATAAAGGTTATTCCACCGAAAAATAAATAATGGAATTACATAAGTTCTCTTCATGAATACAAAAGAATAACACCCCTTATGAGTACAACAAATAATATTCCCTACCTTAAAAAGAAGAGTACTTGATATATAAGTACTGAAGTAGCAAAATACTTTCTTCTTTCTCTCTATAGTTTAACTCTCTAGAGTTTCAAATGAATTCAAGAAAAAATAATGAAGGAATGAGCTTCTATTTATAGAAAAATGAATCGATAGTAACTAACTCATGAACGGTCCAGATTGATTTACTTTAATCTGACGGTCCATATTTAAAACAAAATCTTTTAAATAAAATATAATATATTCTATTTATAATCTAATAAAACGAATAACTTTATAAAAGATTTTACTATGCAAACATTATGCAGGCACTATGCAAACACTATGCATAATAAAATATAATATATTCTAATTATTGTCTAATAAAACAAATAACTTTATAAAAGTATTTTGTTTTATATAAAAAGATTTTACTATGCAAAACACTAACACTATCTAGACACTATGCATAATAGAATATAATATATTCTATTTATAGAATAACTTTATAAAAGTATTACATTTTTATATAAAAAGATTTTTGTATTATTACATTAATAATACCAACAAAACCGAAAGTGACTTATCATGTAAGCATCAATAATTAATACCGTATGTGCTACTACGCAACCACGCCAGTCTTATCAGTACTTTTAACACCGTGTTTTTCAATTAATAATAGAAACTTCCGCCGTTATTTTCATAAAGTATTTTTATTATTTTCTCAATCCGACAATAATTCCTTTGTGAGGTCCACCAATGATTGTGCCATTATACAAATATTCCCTGTTAAAACGAATATTCCTCGACCAATCGAATATTATATAACAACTTGCGTACTTTGCAAAATTTATAAATATTACCCACAACTATAACATTATATCAATTTCACTCCATAATATTCAAAAATAATATTTATAGAAAATTCATCTTTATTCAAAAAGTTGGGGTTTTACAGCTGGATTGTTGGACTATAAGTCATAAGCTAGGGCTAGGGTAGTTCACCAACTCAAATAGGGCAACTCTTGCAGGTTATGTTCAATAATTCAACAAAGGCACTTTGGTCATTTTGTATTTAATTTTAATGGCATTTTGGACAATAGCCAAACCCTTAGGGTTTAGGGTTTAGGGTTTGAGTCATTTTAGGGTAAACCCTTAACTTGGCAAATTTGATTTTCTAAAATTTCCAATTTAGGTTTTAAAAATAGAAATTTAATATTTCTAAATCATAATTAGGATTTTCTAATTATATTAAAATTTCTTAATCACAACTTAAATCTTGCTAATTAGGATTAGTATATCCTAATTAAAATTTCTAATTAAGCAATTAGGGTCAAAATGGTCATTAGGGTTGATAAACCACTAATTAGGGTTTCTAATAGAAAAAATAATTTTCTAAATCTAAAATTTTAGATTTCGTAATTAGATTAGAGTTTTCTAATTACTTAACTTGAAAATTAGAATTAATATATCCTAATTAACATTAAAAGTATTAAATTAACACTTTTATTTTCCCTAATTATAAATTAGGGTTTCAAATCCCGAAGTTAGGGTTTTCTAAATTTGAAATTAGGGTTTGCTAATTAATTAAGTTTTACCCTAATTAATATATTAATTAATAGCACTTAAGCAATATAATACTCATTTAAGTTCTCAGATTAGGGTTTTAAATTTCCGAATTAGGGTTTCGGATATCCAGAACTGAAATTAGGGTTTCCAGATGTGACGCCCCCAAAATAGGTATACAACACCCATTCTGAGTCGCCAAATACATGGTACAGAAACAACTATAACTTTATTAATACAACATAAAAATTGTTAGTTTAAATACAAATATTGTCATCTAGAAAATATCCACACTCAAATAAGTCCTCATTACAATTATTAATACACTATTTCACAGAATAGTGAGGACTACTAGAACAACTTCTAGAACCATCATTCCACACCCCGACTAGTACTCGCTACATTCTCGCCCCCTGAGAAGAAAAATGGAACAACAAGGAAAAGGGTGAGCTCAACTAGCTCAGTAAAGAACATTATGACTAAGATAATATAGAACAAATTATCGTTAGTCCTCAACAGGGAAAAATCTAATAGAATACAATAGACAACCAGTTTTAAATTAATTTTCCCAGCGAAAATAATAATTCATTAGAAGAGTTAAGTAGAGAATGCAAACTACTATCTTCTATATATGAATTTAAAAGTTCATCGTCGATATTTTATCCCTGTAACATCAATCAATATATATCCGAATCAAATATTCATCTTTGCACTACAAAGCCAAAGATATTCATCACCGGTCATGTTCATCTAAACACTGCTCATCTTCGCACTACTACGGCCAAAGATATTAATCATCGGTCATGTTCATCTCAACACCTGTTCATCTTGTACTACGGGCCAAAGATATTCATCAAGAAATCATTCATCTTTGCACTACGGGCCAAAGATATTCAGTTAAATCATCATTTAAGACTGAGGATGATGAAAAATATTTTAAAGAAAACGAATCCAGTGAAACAAAAGAACAAGTATTAAGGATTCGTACTTTAAATAATCCAAGTTCAAAAATACTTCATAAATAACCAGATTGGAGTAAAATTCAAGAATGAAGTTCAAAACATAGATCCAATCAAAGATAGGAATCATAATGAGATAATCTTGGACACGTAAAAGAAAATTTAATTTTTTACGTGAATAAGTCGATTCGTGAATAAAGTGTCAGATACGTGAATAGTGCCATATACGTGAATAGTAACTCCGACCTCAAAAGATAGAAATTTCACAAAAAATCATCATTACGCTTCGTGAATAGTACTCGTGAATAGTAACTCATGAATAGTAACTCATGAATAGTAACCCCGACATGAAAAAGTTCCAAATTTGATAAAAATTTCTAACCAATATTTTGGCATAATGATATTGAAGAAATAATATCATTTTCAAATAAAATAACATCCCTTACCTCAGAAAGAATAGTACTTCTGACTGGAATACTGGATATAGTGCTGAAAGAACTTGCACCGTATTGCAATACTCAAAGTACTAAAATACTCATAAATACGCTCGATATTATAGAGAGAGAAAGAGAAAGAAATCTTTAGTTTCTGGTGTGATTTTTAATCTAACCTAAGCACCCTATTTATAGAAAAATGCTTAGAACACCAAAGCAGAAAATTTAATATAATATTAATATTTAAAAAAATTCTTACTTTACTTTGAAAATCTGATTTCAGCCATTTCCAACACATGGGGGGCCAACCAAAACAATAAAAACGTTTTTCTAACTATAAATATTTTAAACTACCAAAAATTAATTATTCTGGAACCTCAGAACTTCAATAATTCATAATAAAGAGCCCTTTTATCAGAAAATTCGAATCTTGTGACTTTTTATAGGAAATTCAATTCTCTACAACTTTGCAGAAGAAAGTTTTTTCCAAATTCCAAACAGAAATTGATCGAAATCCACAAACGGGCGATTTTACAAGCTATAATCAAATTTCAGTCAAGAAATAGGGTCCACCGACACACAAAACATGTGTTAAACAACTTTTGCAACAAAAATACTCTTCCTCCTCATATACTCATATATCCCACATTCATTGTAAAAATATCATCATTATTATATTATAATAATATAATAAAATATTATTTTATCAAAAAAGATAAAATATCAATTTTTAACAATTGTCACTTTAAAAATTTTCTCCATCTATATCCACATAAAATCAATATTTCCCTCATCATATAAATCAATAATTAATTATTCACAAATAATATTACGTAATCACAAGATCGACAACCAAGCCGCTCCTGTGAAAGAGGGGCTTTCCAATAAGAATTTCTCCTTCACTGTGCGCAAAATTAGGTGACCAAACCTCTCCTTAGATGTAACTTTCTAGACATTGCCAATAATGTTTTCTAATAATATTATTCAGATAATATAAATTATTGCTTCGATAATGGAAAATACTTGTGTAGTGACAATTATTGAAATAACATTAATATAAAAAATCAACGCAAAGAATTATTGAATCAATAAAATAAAATATCGAATAAGAATTATTGTTACAATTATCGAGTAGTGCCTTCTTACGTAAGAATCAATAATTGGTGCAATACCGCAGTGCTACCGCGCTCAACAACGCATATTCGTGTTTTTAACCACCGGGTATTCCAATAAGATTAATCTGTAACAACTGCCATTATTTATAAACAACTTATACTTGTCTTTTCTTCATCCAATCACTTTCACATTATGGGGCCCACAAAAAGGATCCATACTGCGCATCGCATTTAATATTCCCCGACAGCAAGAATATTCCACGACCAAACGAATATTCCCCGACAACAATTAATATTTTATAACCACCTGCTTATTTAAAATATTTGCACATTTTACCCATAACTAACCACATTAATCAAATCAACCCTTACTATTTCAAAATGATAAATAGAGGAAATTAAATTTCATTTATAAATAATTTGGGGTCTTACAACCTCCCCTCCTTATGAAATTTCATCCTCAAAATTAACGTACGTACCTAGTGTTTCAAAAAGATGAGGATACCTCGCTTTCATTTCCGTTTCCAACTCCCAGGTCATTTTCTCAATAGCATGGTTTCACCACAAAACTTTAACTTGTGGTATGACCTTCGTGTGTAGGACATGCTCCTTCCTATCCAAAATCTTGACAGGTACCTCTTCATACGTTAAGTCTTCGGCTATCTCGTCTGGTTCTAAATCAATAACATGGTTCGGGTCGTCCACATATTTACGTAACATCGATACGTGAAAAACGTTATGAACACGCGTCATACTTGGCGGTAAAATGTGTCTATAGGCCACAGTTCTTATTCGATCTAGGATTTCAAATGGACTAATAAATTGAAGGTTTGAGCTTTCCTCACATCGCCAATTCTCGCTTTTGGAATAATAACTTCTGGTACCTCCTTCTTCATATTCATCATCTCCTGGTGTATGTAGCTTGAACGTTTTTAACTTTATCGATTAAAGCCTCGGTTCTACTTGTATATCATCACGTGAGTCCCTAGAGTCTTTAACTCTATATCTATCATTTGTAAGTTATATGAAATGGGTCTTTGACAATATCGCATTTGTATCAGATATCGATCTTTTACTCAACACGCCGCCTACCACGCTTTGCTTTTCCAAGATGGTATGGTCGTAACACGTGTGCGAAATGAGTCTCCCATCGAGTTCTTCAAGCTCTTCCCACATTCCTTGCTCCATTCGAATTTTATATCTCTACGAGTCAAATTTAGTTAATGGAGTAGCGATTCGAGAAAATCTTTCCACAAAATCTTTGATAATAACCAGCTAAGTGTAGAAAGCTACGTATTTCGATTACTGACTTAGGTTGCTCTCAACTGTGACTCATATCCCAATCTTGGATAGCACGCCACAATGACACCTATCAGTTTACTACCGCACGAATATGGCGTTCCCTACGGAGAGTCTAGCTTCAGTGCATTCCACAAAGGAAGTCACCAGATAAAGGCTCGGGTACCAATTTCTATAGTTGAATTTTTAACTCCTGAAGTTCAATAGGAGCCATGAGATTTTTAGAAATGGGTTTTGTACCGGGTTCAAAGTCGATACAAAATTCAATATCACACTTTGGGAGTAAGCTAAGAAATTCTTCAGGAAATACGTCAGGAAAGTCAATAACAACAGGAATATTATTCAAATCTGACGTGTCTTTATTCAAATCCATAACATGGGCTAAGAAAGCTTGACATCCGTTTTTCAATAAACGAATGGCTTTATGACTTGATATGAAAGTGTTTGACTTTAATGGTCTGGTTGCTTGAATTCGAATAACAAAAGTTGCTTAGAATATGAAAACTAACAACCTTACGAAAGCAATCAATTTTGGCATGATGAGTAGTTAATCAATCAATCCCCAAAATCACATCAAAAGCAAGTATCTTTAAAGAAATAAGGTCAACAGTAAATGCGATTGTGCCAACTTGGATCAAACAAGATTTATAAACAAAGTGGATGTGATGAAAGTTTCTCCTAACGGAGTTTCCACAGATAGGTCAAAGTCTAATTTCTCCTGAGTCAAGTTTAAACGCTTGAGCACAAGCGTGATAGATAAATGAATGGGTAGCACCGGTATTCTAGTAATGTATAAACTTCGCATGAATTTATGATTAGCTTACCCGTGATCACCTCGCTTGGGTTCCTCGCATGTTGACCAAATACGACAAACACTCTTCCAGAACCGCTTGACTTTGACTTTTCTCGGGATGACCTTTTGAGTCACCATCCCCACTGGGCTTGGTTTCGCCATCGCATAATCTCGAGCGATATGCCCTTCCTTTCCACAATTATAGCATACCTTGAACTGTTGTGGATAGTTTGGGCAATGATGTGTCCTCTTTTCCACATTTATAGCATACGACCGTGGTCGCTTCTCCTCCCTTAAAACCAGATTCTGCTTTGGTGTCGACGCGTCTTCGCAAAGGTCATTGTTGAATCTCCTTTTAAAATCTCCCCGACTCGCTTCTTCTATTTTCATGGCCACGATTACCACCAGAGTGGTTTTCGCTCTTGTCCGTATTTATCTTTCTCCGCTGGTTATCGTTGTTCGATGACGATCATTTGTCAATATGATCCTCGTTGCGATCTCTTGGTCGAACGTACTCGCTATCTCGCCTAATAATTGAGCCCCATTGACAACATCCTAATATAAAGAAAATTTACGAGAGATAAGATATCGCCGATCTCGGGTTTTAAACCTCTCGTAAACATCCTCGCTATTCGCTCCTCATTCTCTACCAAATGAGGTGCAAACTCGATAACTCTCGCGAACTTCGCCAGTATTGGGATACCGCCATGTTGTTTTGTTCTAGTCTAATAAACTCTACCTCTTTCATATGGCGAATACTTTCGTGAAAGTATTTTTCGCTGAAAAGTTTCTAAAAAGCTTCCCAAGACATGTGGAGTGCGGCAGTCGGGTACGCTTTACGACTCCCACCAAGAATCAGCTTCGCCACTTTAACATAAAGGTGGTGAATGGAACCTTCGTTCTCCGCATCCCAAGACATCGAATATCTTGGTAATTTGCTTGACCCATGTTTCCGCCATGATCGGATCCGATCCGCTTTCCTTAAATTCGTGGTCCCAACTCTTTGAATCGCTTGCCGTGTGAAGTCGCTGTTACTATCATTTCCACCAGATTCTCGTATACGAGTCTCCTCGTCTGGTTTTTGCATGAATCGCAAAAAGCTCCTAAACATCCCGCTGCTCATCGCTCGCTCAAGCAGGTGTTGTTATTTGCAGGAGGAATATTGTCTTCCTGTTGCATGTTCCCCTGGGAGGTGATTAAAGGTGTTTCCACGGTCTCATTAACTCCACCGTTAATATTCTCAGCTGCCATTCTTAAATACTGCCATAAAACAAGGGTGAATTAAACAAATTAACATATCACATATTAACCATATAGTTCGACTAACCAACAAATAAGCTTAGGTATGACATACTAGCGAAGGATTACTCGTCTTTCCCCTCCTAGTACTATTCCCTGATCTTTGCCAGAGACCATATCCCTAAGCTCTGATACCAACTGTGACGCCCCCAAAATAGATATACAACACCCATTCTGAGTCGCCAAATACATGGTACAGAAACAACTACAACTTTATTAATACAACATAAAAACTGTGAGTTTAAATACAAATATTGTCATCTAGACAATATCCACACTCAAATAAGTCCTCATTATAATTATTAATACACTATTTTATAGAATAGTGAGGACTACTAGAACAACTTCTAGAACCATCATTCCACACCCCACTACTAAGACTCGCTACATTCTCGCCTCCCGAGAAGAAAAATGGAACAACAAGGAAAAGGGTGAGCTCAACTAGCCCAGTAAAGAACATTATGACTAACATAATATAGAACAAATTATCGTTAGTCCTCAACATGGAAAAATCTAATAGAATACAATAGACAACCAGTTTTAAATCAATTTTTGCAGCGGAAATAATAATTCATTAGAAGAGTTAAGTAGAGAATGTAAACTACTATCTTCTATATATGAATTTAAAAGTTCATCGTCCATATTTTATCCCTGTAACATCAATCAATATATATCTGGAATCAAATATTAATCTTTGCACTATAGGCCAAAGATATTCATCACCGGTCAAGTTCATCTAAACACTGCTCATCTTTGCACTACGGCCAAAGATATTAATCACCACCATGTTCATCTCAACACTGCTCATCTTTGCACTACTACGCCAAAGATATTCATCAAGAAATCATTCATCTTTGCACTACACGCCAAAGATATTCAAGATATATCATCATTTAGGACCGAGGATGATGAAAAATATTTTAAAGAAAACGAATCCAGTGAAACAAAAGAACAAGTATTAAGGATTCGTACTTTAAATAATCCAAGTTCAAAAATGCTTCATAAATAACTAGATTGGAGTTAAATTCATTAATGAAGTTCAAAACATAGATCCAAACAAAGATAGGGATCATAACAGACAATCTTGGACACAGAAAAGAAAATTTAATTTTTCTGTGAATAGTGTCGTATTCGTGAATAGTGCCATATACGTGAATAATGTCGTATACGTGAATAGTAACTCCGACCTCAAAAGATAGAAATTTCACAAAAAAACATCATCACGCTTCGTGAATAGTACTCGTGAATAGTAACTCGTGAATAAGTAATAAGAATCGCTGAATAAGAACTCCCATATATGAAAAAGTTCCAAATTTGATAAAAATTTCCAACCAATATTTCTAAGATAATGATATTGAAGAAATAATATCATTTTCGAATAAAATAACATCCTCACTCCTCGTAAAGAATAGTATTTCCGACCGAATACTTGATATAGTGCTGAAAGAACTTGCACCGTATAGCAATACTCAAAGTACTAAAATACTCATAAATACGCTCGATATTATAGAGAGAGAAAGAGAGAGAAATCTTTAGTTTCTGGTGTGATTTTCAATTCTAACCTAAGCACCCTATTTATAGAAAAATGCTTAGAACACCAAAGCAGAAAATTTAATATAATATTAATATTTAAAAAAAAATTCCTACGCCTACTTTGAAAATCTGATTTCAGCCATTTGCAACACATGGGTGGCCAACCAAAACAATAAAAACGTTTTTCTAACTATAAATATTTTAAAATTCCAAAAATCAATTATTTTGGAACCTCGGAACTTCAATAATTCATAATAAATAGCCCTTTTATCAAAAAATTCAAATCTCGCGCTTTTTTTATAGGAAATTCAATTCTCTACAACTTTGCAGAAGAAAGTTTTTTCAAATTCCAAACAGAAATTGATCGAAATCCACAAACGGGCGATTTTACAAGCTATAATCAAATTCCAGTCAAGAAATACGGTCCACCGACACACAAAACATGTGTTAAACAACTTTTGCAACAAAAATACTCTTCCTCCTCATATATCCCACATTTATTGTAAAAATATTATCATTATTATATTATAATAATATAATAAAATATTATTTTATTAGAAAAGATAAAATATCAATTTTTAACAATTGTCACTTTAAAAATTTTCTCATCTATATCCACATAAAATCAATATTTTCCTCATCATATAAATCAATAATTAATTATTCACAAATAATATTACGTAATCACAAGATCGACAACCATGTCGTTCCCCGTGAAAGAGGAGGCTTTCCAATAAGAATTTCTCCTTATCGGCCAAGCAATTAGGTGACCAAACCTCTCATTGTATGTAACTTTCTAGACATTGCCAATAATGTTTTATAATAATATTATTCAGATAATTTGAATTATTGCTTCAATAATGGAAAATATTGTGTAGTGACAATTATTGAAATAACAATAATATAAAAAATCAACGCAACAATTATTGAATCAATAAAATAAAATAATGAACAATAATTCATCGTAAATAATTATCGAGTAGTGCCTTCTTCACGTAAGAATCAATAATTGGTGCAATACCGCATGCTACTTGTTGACAACGCGCCATTATTCGTGTTTTAACCAACGGGTATTCCAACAAAGATAATTCAGAATAACTACTACTGTTATTTATAAACAACTTATACTTGTCGTTTTCTTCATCCAATCACTTTCCGTTATGGGGCCCACAAAAGACTGCGCCGTCGTACAAATATTCCCCGACAGCAAGAATATTCCACGACCAAACGAATATTCCCCGACAACAATTAATATTTTATAACCACCTGCTTATTTAAAATATTTGCACATTTTACCCATAACTAACCACATTAATCAAATCAACCCTTACTATTTCAAAATGATAAATAGAAGAAATTAAATTTTATTTATTAATAATTTGGGGTCTTACACCAGAACCGATATTAGGGTTTCTTGTTAATCGCTAGGGTTTTCTAACCGAACGTTGACGTTCTTATTATATACTTAGGGTTTGTTACAAATATCGTTTATTTGGTCAACCCTTGACCCTTAACCACATATTGTACACATATACACAGAACATAAACACTTATACACTTAATCCTGAATAATTTACCTAAATCCTTCACAGAATTTTGAAATCCTCAAAATTCTATCTTAAAAATATCAAACGCATACACTTATTTTATGTCTAGGTTCTAATGTTGAACCTTAAATCAATTAATAAAAATTTTAAAAATTTCCTAAATTCTCGGGTTGTCACAAGTTCAGCACCTGTGTTGTCATTGCCTGATGATACAGGGAATTTTGTGGTGTATAGTGACGCATCGCATAAAGGACTAGTATGTGTGCTTATGCAGAACGACAGAGTTATTGTGTATGCATCACGTCAATTGAAAGATTATGAGAAAGGGTATCCGAGTCATGACTTAGAGTTGGCTGCGGTGGTGTTTGCTCAGAAAATTTGAAGACATTATCTTTATGGAGAAAGGTGTGTGATATATACCCACCATAAAAGTCTGAAGTATATCTTTACACAGAAAGATTTGAATATGCGACAAAGAAGATGGCTGGAGTTGATCAAAGACAATGACTGAGAGATTTTCTACCATCCCGGAAAAGCGAATGTTGTTGCTGATGCTTTAAGTAGGAAGGGATGGGAGACGTTAATGATGTTAATTGCTCAGGAGAAGTTAGTGTCAGAAATGGAAAAGATGGAGTTGGAAATTAAATATCCAACAGAAGTAGACGAAAAATTGTTCCAGATGGGAAATAGTTTAATGGTGGTAGATAAGGTGAAGAATGCATTACTTCAGTATGAGAACTGCGAAGAGATGAGAAGAAAAGTATCTGAAGGTGAAGAAAGCAAATTCAAAATCAATTTGGAAGGGTTACTACGATTCGAAGGGAGAATTTGGGTCCGCCAGTACTTGAAATTAAAGATGAAATTATGAGTGAAGCTCATAACTCAAGATATTCAATTCACCCTGGAAGTACAAAGATGTACCAGGATCTTAGACATCATTTTTGGTGGCCGAATATGAAAAAGGATGTGGCTGAATGTGTGGCAAAATGCTTAACTTGTCATAAAGTTAAAGCTGAACATCAAAGGTTAAGAAGATTATTACAACCGTTGGAGATACCAGAATGGAAATGGGAGCATATCACAATGGAATTTGTGGTAGGTCTTCTAATGACTGAGCAAGGTTACGATGCCATTTGGGTGATTGTCGATCGACTGACGAAGTCGGCACACTTTTTTCCAATTAAGATAATATTTAACCTATACCGGTTAGAAAACTATACGTAAAGGAAATCACTTCAAGACACGGTGCACCTGTGTCCATTGTATCAGACAGAGATCCGTGTTTCACATCCTATTTCTGGAAACGACTACAAGAATGCTTGGGAACACAACTGAGAATGAGCACAGTGTACCATCCTCAAACCGACAGACAGAGTGAGAGAACCATCCAAACACTAGAAGATATGCTCAGATCATGTATTATGGATTTCGAAGGAAATCGGGATGACCATCTACCATTGGTTGAATTTGCCTATAATAATAGTTATCACACAAGTATTGGCATGCCGCCTTACGAAGCGTTATACGGGAGGAAATGCAGAACTCTGTTATGCTGGGGCGAGGTAGGTCAACATCAACTATTCGGTCCAGAGTTGGTACAACAAATTGTTGAAATCATCAAGGTGATTCGAGCAAGATTGATAGCTGCACAAGATAGACAGAAGAAATATGTCGATCAACATCGACAAAATCGGGAATTGGATGTTAGTAGTTTTGTTTTCTTGAAAGTATTTCCCTGGAAGGGGAAAATTTGATTTGGCAAGAAATGGAAATTAAGCCCTAGGTTTATAAGACCTTTTGAAATGCTTCGACGCATTGGTGAAGTGGCATACAGGGTAGCTTTACCTCCAGAGTTGGAGCATATTCATAATATTTTCCATGTATCGGTATTGAGGCCATATAAGCCTGATTATAAGCATGTAATAGAATATGAGCCCTTACAGTTTGAGAAAGAATTAACATATGAAGAAGTCCCTGTTCAAATTATCGACATGAAATAGCAAGTACTAAGGAATAAAGGGATATCTTCTGTTAAGGTAATCTGGAGGAACCACAATGCTAAAGAAGCTACGTGGAAACTTGAAAATGTTATGATGAAGAATTATCCTCGGTTATTTGCTTAATCTTGTATAATGATTCTAGGGACAGAATCTTGTTAAGGAGGGAAGAATGTAACGAATAAATTTATCGAGTCGTGATTCTAGTGACGGAATCCTTTTAAGGAGGGAAGGATGTAACGACCGAGAAATTTTGTAATTTAATTTAAATATTTATTAAATTAAAAAAAATATTTTAAATAATTTATTTATTAAGGAAAATTAATAATTGATGGAATTTTGGTGCACGAATTTAGTAACTAAATTGAACTGTGTTAATTAAATTAAATAATGATAATTTTAATTGAAAGATTTAATTTAATTAAAATAATTAAATTAAATGAATTGTTTAATATTTAAGGAATAATTAAATTAAATAAAGTAATGTTTAAGTCTAATTTATTAATTAAATTAGATATATAATTATTTATTAATCATAAGTATAACTATAATGAAAAATTATAATTTTTATAATTATATGTGTAAGCTAATTAAATGGGTTTTATGTGTGACAAGTAAAAACTATATAATCTAAATATTAATAAAATAAATTGGAATGAGGGAATTGTTGTGTGGCCAAACAAGGCCTTGTGGCCTTTGGCCAAATTTAACTGACCCAGACGTATTGTATTTTTACCTGACGTTAGTGGGGGAAGTTGGAGTCAGTTTATTTTTACGCGTCTTATTTTCCTAAGGCTAACTAAGACAGAGAATTGAAGAAAGCAAGAGAGGAAAACACAGTGAAAGAGAGAATTCTCTGAGATTGTCTAGAGGAAGGAGAGGAATTTCTAAGCGTTGACACTATCTCTTGCTAGCATACAACTATAAATTTAATGTATATTATACTTCTAATGTTTATGTTTTGATTTTCCATGATCATCTTCTATAAATTTCTTAATCATGTTGGATTGATACATATATATGTATATATGGTTTATAATTTGTTAATCATCATTTGTGAGTGCTATTTGATGATTAAATAAATGAAATTGGGTTTGTAGTAGAAGATTTTAAAAACAGTGTTATATGTATGAAAATGGCTTAAGAAAGTACAAAATCTCTGTTCAATATGTGTTGTAATCTGCGAATTGATGTTGGATTGTGTTAAGAAACGAAAGCGGCGTAGTATGAATCGTGTCAATTGGTTAAGAAACGAAGTTGTGGTGATCGAATTCGCTAAAGGTGTAAAATATGAAGGAAATGGGAAAATTGGGGGTTTGATCCTTCAAATTTGTGTATATGTAATTTTTATGTAATTAGAATGAAGAGTAGCATGCTTAACTATGTTATTACAAAGTCTTTGTTGTTAGTTTTGTGAGTTTTCTGTAGGAATTGGGTTGGTTTTTGGAGTCAAACATGTAACAAGCTGCTTCATAGTTACTGGGTGTGCAGGTGTGGCACTTGCTTGCCATTGGCCTTCCTCTATCATGGCTGCGTGGCGAATCGCTACTTGGCGGTGCAAAGGCTTGGGATGCTGGTCTTGTTGCTGGCTGCGTATACTGAGCATAGGCAGTGAGGTCTGTTTTTTTGTAGGTTGTTATGCAAGGGTCTAATTTGGCTTGGCATCCATGATAATGATGTTGAATCCTAACCTAAGACATCATAACAGGTTGTAGTATAATATAATACCAAAATATGGAGATTTTAGTTGTCACTTGAATAAGTTATGTAATGAAACCAAATAGGATGTTTTCAAAAGTAAGAGAAGAATGATAAAGTTTATGTTAGTTTATAGTGAGATTTTAGGTTCGTTAAGGATGTTAACCAACATGATTAGACATTAATATAAGGTTATGGCTTAAATGGTGGGTTTAACCCATAAAGCTAATGTTAATACAACTAATGGTTATTGCGATTTCAATGATATATGTAGGGTAATTGGCGAACATTATTATACTTGTGTAGCTTACATACAAGGCAAGTTTCTTAACTTCATTCTCTTTATTAATGAATGCAAGTTCCTTATCCTAAACTTTTATTGAGCAAGTTTCATAGCTATGCTATCTTTATGTCAAGCAAGCTTTTAATTCCTAAATTTTACATTAAAGTTGAGCAAGCCTATTGATTCTATCTCGTGTATGATTGTACAAGCTCTTGTAATCTAGTTCATTACATTGAGCGAGTTTCACTTTCCTGAATCTTGATATTATTATTTAAAGTATATATTGTTCTAATACATTGATTCAAATGAGATTGTTCCAACCCTTTTGAATATGGTACTATGCACACATACTATGTCTATTCAATTGTACATTGTTGTTATTCGATCTTTGACTTTGATAACCTTGTTCGATTATATATTATTGTATTAAACCTTCAAGTAGTAAGCAAAACTCTTATTGATTGAACTATTCTAAAATGGAATAGTTTTCTAAAATTCTAGAACCATTGACAAGTTATTTATGAGCTAAACTTTCTTTAGTACGAAAATTCTAAATCCAAAGTGAGACGAACAACCCTAACATAGGGGATTTTGTACGTGTAACATTTAGATGTTTTTGCACAATACATGGTACAAAGGTCTGATCCCCCTAAGTACATTAAGTAGGGTCTGTATAGTCTAAATGACTGTTAAGGTTGGGGTAGTAATACCTAATCACCGGGGATATAGTTCGTGGTCTTAAGACCCTCATATATTAAATTCGAACTTGTTTTCTATTTTTGATTCATAGAACAAGTTCATTATTGTTCAGCATTCGTTGTTCACTCTCATGTTGTTATCATTACTACTCTTTATATAAGTGTGCAATTGTTTGCTCACTCTTGCAATTAACACTGCAGCTAAAGTTGAAAGAGTCGATGAGCCATCTACAAGCAAAGGAAAGGGCAAGATGTCCAAGTGTTGAAGAATTATGAGAATTTATTTAAGTGAATTATATTATAAGACTTGTTTTATTTTATGATGTATTCTGCAAACTGATGTAATAATTTAAGGTTTTACCTGCGATTGTTTTGAGATGATGTAACCCTTTAATGGGAAGATTATTTTATAAGTTATTTAAATTATGTCTTTATCCTTTATGATGGGTAGTTAGTTGTAATAGTTTTTGATAGTGAGCACCAAATCCTGTGGGAATGAAGTACCCATATTTGGGGGTGTCACACTTTCTCACTCTTGCATAATAATAACATTGCAGTTAAGAACGAAAGGTCCGACGAGCCTTCTACTAACAAAAGCAAGGGAAAGGTCAACAAGTGATGAAGACTTGTTGTTTATTTGATATATTTATGTTTCAGACTTATGTTAAGGTTGTGTAAGACTTATTATTTGTTTATGCTTCTGTATTTGAGATATAAGATTAGTATGACCTAGGATTGATATATTTTATTCAGATGTTGTAATCCCACAAGGGGAGGATTTATTTTTATCTTTTTTGGTTTTCATTTATTATGGGTAGATAGACATATAAAGTTTATACAATGACCACCAAATACCATGGAAATCAAATTACCCGGATTTGGGGGTGTCACAAGTTGGTATCAGAGCTGTAGGTTATGAACCTTAGGTGGGGGAAAAACCTTAGGTAATAGCATTATAGGAGATTGAGAACATAGTGATGATAAACTATTATCGAGTTCTAAGAAATGATTTCCATAAAAGATTTTATGTACTTATGTGATATACTTATGTGCTCACGAGTATTAATTAGTAACTAAAACTTAAAACTATGTTGTCAGGATGTCGAATGTTGGAGGATCTAGTCGATTTGGGGAGGAGGAACCCCGAGTACCTAGAGAGGAGGAGCCCCGTGACATCCATGTTGTCTTGGAGCAATTTATACAGAGAGAGTCATCTCCATTGATCACTGTTATGGGTCAAGAGCATGTGTCTGAGACTGATCCGGAGGAGGATCGTGAGGGGGAAGAGGAGGAAGATGAGTTCCCACCGAACTCTATTACAGCTCAGATGTATGACGAGGTGTATGACCGTAACATTGAGCTACAGGATAAAGTCAGAGAATTGAAGGAGTTGGCAGATAGACGTCAGAACACTATAGGTCAGAAGAATGAGGAAATCCAAGGTCTTGATGCACGTCTTGGAAATGTGGAGTGGAAATTAGTTCACTTAGAGAGTGACAATGTGCAGTTAATGGCAGAGGTTTCAAAGTTGAAAGATGATCTAAGAGAGGAGTCTGCCAAGCAAGCAAGAGCTGAAGATGCTTACGAGGAGGCTTCCCAGCGAGCAGATGTAGCCGAGGAAGAGGTTCAAACAAAGAAGGTTAAGATGGTGGAAATTGATTGTGCATTCAACACTGTGATAAACAAAACTCAGGATTGAGTTATTTACTATCTAATTCAGTTCAAGGACTTACCTTGGTACATACTGGATTGTAGAACGGAGTTTTATATCATGGAAGAAGAGCGCAGAGAAGTTGTTCGACGCCTTATTAGGCAGTGATAGGAACAGTTTGATTATGTGCAAACCTATCTGGTAGTTAATAATGTAAATTACGATGTGCTTATAAATAGAGGAATATTTTTATGATTTAAATCTTGTGGATTCTTTATCTCGGGATAGTTGATGTAAATAGTAGTGATGCTATCGTATTATGTTAAAACTTTTAATTTAAATAAAATATCAGAGTTTATTTAAGATACTGTGTTAAGTGATTATGTTAAGCCTTAAATATTTAAAGGATTGAATAAAGATCTAATAAGTGTATATCTTAACAGAAATATGCAGCCGAGAAGAAGACCAAACCTTCAACAGGCCCAAGAAGGGTCGACGAACAACAACGATGACGCCAATGTTAAACCCGTTCAGCAGTTGGTGAACTTATTGGCTGGAGTGATTAACAATCAACCTCAAGCTCCACCAAATACAGCGTTCAAGGACTTTAAGGTGGTGGGACCGTCAGAGTTTAAAGGTTCCATGAACCTGATAGAAGCTCAAACTTGGATTATGGAGATGGAAAAAGTTTTTGACGTCGCTAGAGTCAGAGAGGACCAAAAAACCGCCTACACAACGTTCATGCTTAAATCAGAAGCCAGTTATTGGTGGAAAGCAAATAAGGTCTGTGGAGGAGAAGGTGTGATCACCTATGAGAGGTTCAAGGATATGTTCTTCGAGATATATTTCCCGACAAGCTCGCAGAACCAAATGAAGGTACAATTTCTAGAATTGAAGTAAGGCAATATATTCCTACCAGATTATGCGGCAAAAATCAATGAGTTGACTAGGTTCGCCACGTATCAAGTATACACGGATGATAGGAAAGTAAGAAGGTTTGAACAGGGATTGAAACCCTGGTTATATAATAAAGTGTCAATGTTTCAGCTGAACACTTTTGTTGGAGTACTGGAGAAGGCAACTCTTGCTAAAAGTGGGAGCGATGCTGTGACCAAGTACAATCAGGATCAGAAGAAGAAGAGTAAAAATGAAGGAAATAACAAGGCTAGTGGCAGCAACATAGGAGGAAGTAACAATCAGAAGAGGAGGTGGACTGGCAAATCAGAAGAAGAGGATTGAAACATGTCCAACCTACGGGAAAGCTAACCTGGGGGTCTGTATGAAAGGGAAAAGAGTTTCCTACAATTGCGGTCAGGAAGGCCACATAGCACCTAACTGCCCTAACCCAAAGAAGGGTGCCTACTTCATATGTGGGTCGAAGGACCACTTGGCTAAGGACTGTCCCAAGAAAGGATCTAGAAGGGCAAGAACAGGAGGGAACAAGGGAAACATCGGTGGCAATGCTCTAACTATCACGGGACCAAACACAACTAACCGATCGACCGTCAGGATATTCAACATGACAGTGCAAGATATTGTGCAGTCTCGCGATGTGTTGTCAGGTATCATTTCGATCAATACAGTTAATGCTTATGTATTATTTGATTCGGGTGCTACTTGTTCATTTATATCTGATGACTTTGCTAAGAACTTAGAATTGCCTAAGGACAAGGTAGAATATAGAGATTGCAAATAGAGAAGTTATCCCTATTCTCGAACTTACCCCTCCATTCTGCGCCCCACCCATTACCCGAATATGATCTGGATAGGTTTTGGGTTTTCTTGGGATTGGTTAGCGATGGCTGCAGATGGTTGACTAGTTGGTCATGTCTCTTTTCCATCCTCCTTCACCATTTTGACATTCTTCCTTTCCTCCTCCCACCTCTTTTCGGCCCACCATCTCTTCCCATTCCTTTTTGATCTGCTTGGTTCTATTTAGCTTTACCGGCAGCTACTTCTTGGACTATCAAAGTCTCCTTCTCGATCTATGAAAAGCTGAGTCCGAGGGGCTTATAGATTTTGGGGTTCTATCTGCGAGACCAGTAGGGGTGTTGATCGTGCTAGGTTTGGGAGCCATGATCTGATTAGGAGGTTCTTGGATTTGTTCTGGGTGGGGGTCTCATCCGGTGATGCTTTGGCAGATGGATCGTCTTCAGATCTGATTATTGGTTTTGTGTATTGTTGATTTCTTTCCTTTAATTAGATTTGTGTTTACAGATGATGGGTATTTTTTCATTTACTGTACCAGGGTTTGTTTCCGGTGGCCTTTCTATCTAGATTTATTTTATTATTGTTTACCCATTAAATGTTCATATTGGATGTTCTTTCCATTTTAGTCGATTGGGGCTGCTCTTACTATTTCATCTTTTTCGACTGTTCGGTGTTTTGGTTGTGCTGAGTTTTAGCTCTGGTTATCCTTACCGGAAATTATGGAGCTTTTCACTGGCTATGTGTTGGTGGGTTAAGTTGTACTATTCTAATTTGAGGTCTAGTGTGTTATGACTTGGTGGACTATTTTGGTCATCATGCTATTTTTCGGGGGGTCTTTGCTGGGGTAAGCCAGTGGTTTGGGTGGTCCGGCAAGGCTTTATGGGGCAGTGTGACGACTACACTTCTGGGGCCCACACCTACTTGCTAATTGTAGCTCTGTTTTGAAATTTTGAATTGTGTTAGTTGCATAGCTATTTGGGTCGGATCTAGCTGCTTGACCGGGGTCATAGGCCAAGGCTTAGTTATTTGGGCCTCATGTGAGATTTGTTGGTGGGTTGGGCTATCCTCTAAGTTGGCCTCCTGCTAAATTCAAAAATTCACTAATTTTATTAGTGTTTTGATTTTAAATTTACCTAGCCTCAGGTTGTGAGGATAATGTTTATAAGTTAGGTAAAAAAAATTCTTAGAATTTTTAGGTGTTTTAGCCCTCTCGGGAGAAGAGGACTATGTCTTGATCTTCATTGTAATATCCTAAGTTTTGCTTAATTAATATACCAACAAATTTAGCAAAAAAAACAAGAACTGTAGGGTGGATATTAAGGGTAACATTATGAACATTGATCTTATCCCTATCAAACTTGGGGAATTTGACGTCATTCTTGGAATGGATTGGTTATTCAATTACGAGGCTGTAATTGATTGCTAGAAGAAATGTATTAACCTTTGAGTTATGTTTTATGGTAGCAAGTCGCCTAGACAAGCGAGTTGTCTGGTGATGATGCAGGCCAGGAAGTTATTAAGACAAGGCTGTGTAGGATATTTGGCCTACATAATCGACAGTCGTAAAGAGAACCCAAAGATAAAAGAGATACCAGTAGTGAGGGACTTCACAGACGTATTTCTAGACGATATTCCAGGACTTCTGCTAAATAGAGAGGTTGAGTTTTTGATCGATGTGGCACTAGGAACGGCTCCAATATCGAAGGCACCGTACCGAATGGCTCCGGTAGTGATGAAACAATTGATGGTACAACTGCAAGAGTTACTGAACAAGAAATACATTTAACCGAGCGTATCATCGTGGGGAGTACCTGTGTTATTTATGAAGAAGAAGGACAGGACGATGCGGCTCTACATCGACTACAGAGAACTGAATAAGGTCACGATTAAGAATAAATATTCATTACCGAGGATCGACGACCTGTTTGATTAATTGAAGGGAGCGAGATACTTTTCAAAGATAGAATTGAGGAGTAGTTATCATTTGCTGAGGGCGAGACCAGAGGATGTTCCGAAGACAACATTTAGGACACGATATGGTCACTATGAATTTCTCGTGATGCCATTCGGTCTAACGAATGCTCCTCCAGCATTTATGGGCCTAATGAACGGAGTGTTTAAGCCATTTTAGGACAAATTCATGGTGGTATTTATCGATGACATTTTGGTATACTCGAAGACCAAGGAAGAACATGTAGAGCATTTGAAGGAAACGCTAGAGGCTTTGAGAAGGGAGAAATTGTATGCTAAGTTTTTGAAATATGAATTTTTGATTGAGTGATTGATAAGGATGGAATTTTGGTAGATCCCTCTAAAGTCGAAGCTGTGATGAACTAGGATCAGCCGAAAACGTCGTTAGAAGTGAGAAGTTTTCTTGGATTAGCAGGTTATTATAGAAGATTCATTTAGGACTTTTCCAAGATAGCAACTCCGCTGATGAATTTGACTAGGAAAGTTGTGAAATTCATTTGGACGAAGAATTGTGAGGAAAGCTTTCAAGAACTTAAGAAGAGGTTAAGTACAATACCCGTGTTATCTGTTCCGGATGACACATGAAATTTTGTGCTTTATAGTGATGCGTCGCGTAAAGGACTTGGATGTGTGCTTATGCAAAACGGCAGGGTCATTGCGTATGCGTCACAACAATTGAAGGACTATGAGAAGGGGCATCCGACCCATGACTTAGAGTTAGCTGCGGTAGTATTTGCTTTGAAGATCTGGAGACACTATCTCTATGGGGAGAAGTATGAAATATATACAGACCACAAGAGTCTGAAATATATTTTTACACAAAAGGACTTGAATATGCGCCAGAGAAGGTGGCTGGAATTAATTAAGGACTATGATTGCGAGATTTTATACCATCCGGGTAAAACCAATGTGGTTGCTGATGCCTTAAGTAGAAAGGGTCGGGAGAAATTGATGATGTTGACCGCTAAGGAGGAGCTAATTTCAGTGATGGAGAAGCTGGAATTGGAAGTGAAGTATTCGATGGAGATTTACGAGAAGCTATTCCAGATGCAAGATGGTACAACTTTGCTGGATAAAGTTAAGGAGGCTCAACTTCAGGATGAAAAATATGAGAAAGTGAAGAAGAAGATATCTGATGGAATTGAACTAGGATTCAAGATAGACAGTGAGGGACTACTGAGATTTGAGAGCATAATTTGGGTACCGCCAGTGCCAGAGATTAAGGAAGACATTTTGAGCGAGGCTCATAGCTCATGACATTCGATTCACCCTGGTAGTACCAAGGTGTATCAAGATCTTCGATAACATTTATGGTGGCCAAATTTGAAACAAGATGTTGCAGAGTGTGTTGCAAAGTGTCTGACATATCAGAAAGTGAAAGCAGAACATCAGAGGCCGAGTGGGTTGCTACAGCCTTTAGAAATCCTAGAATGGAAATGGGAACATATTACAATGGATTTCATGGTTGGCCTTCTGACAACTCAGAAAGGCTATGACGTAGTATGGGTTATTGTTAACCGATTGATGAAATCCGCACACTTCCTTCCGCTCAGAATCAGATTCAACTTAGACTAGTTGGCAATGTTATATATGAAAGAGATTGTTTTGAGGCACGGAGTTCCGGTGTCAATTATTTTTGATAGGGATCCGCGCTTTACATCGAACTTCTGGAAACGACTACAGGAATGCATAGGGACACAGTTGAGAATGAGTGCGACATATCACCCTTAAATAGACAGACAGAGCGAAAGAATGATTCTGACATTAGAGGATATTTTGAGAACGTGCATCATGGATTTTAATGGAAATTGGGATGATCACTTACCGCTCATTGAATTCTGTTGCAACAATAGTTACCACTCTAGTATTGGCATGCCGCCTTACGAAGCGTTGTACAGTAGAAAGTGAAGAACTCCACTTTACTGGGATGAAGTTGGCAAGAGACAGTTACTAGGACTAAAACTGGTACATCAAACAGCAGATATAGTCAAAGTAATTCAGACAAGACTGGTAGCAACTCAGGATAGGCAGAAGAAATATGTCGATTCACATCGTAAGAATGTTGAGTTCTAATTGGCTAGCTTTGTATTCTTGAAAATCTCTCCCTGGAAGGGAAAGATCGGATTCAGTAAGAAGGGGAAATTGAGACCGAGGTTCATTGGACCCTTTGAGGTTCTACGAAGGATTAAAGAGGTTGCATATGAAGTAGCCTTACCTCCGACGCAAGAGAATGTCCACAATGTCTTCCATGTTTCAGTTATATGACCCTACAAACCCGATTACAAACATTTGATTGAATATGGACCTATATATTTTGAGAAAGACTTATCCTACGAAGAAATTCCTGTTCAGATTGTTGACAGGAAAGAGCAAGTTCTCAGAAATAAATTAATACCTTATGTTAAGGTAATTTGGAGGTACCACAATGCTAAAAAAGCTACGTGGGAACTCGAAGAGCATATGATGAAGAATTACCCATATTTATCTAGGTAATTTATGTGTAAACAATTCTGGGGACAAAATCTTTGTAAGGGGGAGAATGTAACGGGACAAAATTTCTAATTAAATTGTAATTATGGGGACAAAATCCTTTTAAGGGGGGAAAGATGTGACGAATGAGATTTTTGTAATTTAGTTTGAATATTTATTGAATTAAATAAATATTTTTTGATGATTTAATTATTGGGTTAATAATTAATTGATGAATTTGTGGTAGATTAATTAATTATATGTGTTAAATTGATTAAATTAACGTGGAGAATTTTATTATTCAAAGTATGTATTTAATTGAGCTTATTTGATTAAATGAATTAATTAATAAGCATAATGTTATTCTAATCAATTTAATAATTAATTAGAGATTTAATGATTTGACATAATTAATAAATGAGAATTTAATTATGTGACTATGTTATTTAATGTGGAATTATTTTAATTTATTTAATTAAATTAAATAAGATATTTGATTAATTACTTAAATGAGTGTGACATTATTAAACTATATAATAAAAGTTTAATTAAATTAAGTGGAAAAGAGTATTTATGAGGCTAGCCAAACATGGCCCTAGGAGGAGTTTGCCAGTTAACCCACTAAGGGATTAACCGACCATGACAATGTCAGTTTAACTACACGTATAATTATATATCAGGTTTATAACCTATATCTTATATTATTCATCGTAAGGAAACTTAGAGAATTACAGAGAGAGTTTAGAGAGAAAAATGAGAGAAAGTGTAAATTGAAGAAGAAGTAGAGAAGAACTTCATCATCTTTGAATCATATACACAAACTAGCAGGGTAGTCTCTTCAACCCAAACTGTAATCTACGTTCTTATAATTTCTAGGAAAAACTATTTCAAAGTCTTTTATGATTGAGGAGATTGATAATTGATGAGTATATGATTATATATATGTTATTATATGTTTACAATATGTTTATATCATATATTCATGTGATTAGAGTAATCGATTTCATGTAAACATGCTATAATCAGAGTTTTTCCATTAACAGGTGTTTTGAGTTCTCTATAAAACAACTATTGTATAATCAATGAATGAATGGATGACATATGTGTATATACATGATAATGTATAATCATAACATGTTTTCTACCATCTATGTATGTTTTCAAACCATCAATTTCATATAAATATGTCGTAATTGGATTTTTGAAGTTATAGAGTATAAAAGTTATATATATGGCCCTTATGAACAATTTTATGCCATGAATTGCTTGTTTAACTTAAATTTGATAGTAGATTATGATAATACATGTTAAAAAAAAGAAAAGAAACTTTGAATGGACATGTTCGGAGTTATAACGAATCTGTGATGTCAAATTTCATGTTTCTCTTCAAAACTTTCAAAAATAACAAAAACAGTGAAATTATGTGATTTGATTCTAGTAATTGCATGATTTAAGGTGTTAAAAACATGTTAATAACATTTGTATGATGTTTCTATGAAGTTTATACTTCATAGAAATCACAGTACTAGTTTAATTTGCATTTAATTGGAATTAATTAGGCTACAAACTGTCAAAATCGCGAACCAGAATACTCACCAGCGGGGGGCCTCCTCGCCCCAGTGAGCCCTTGTAGGCTAAAACCCCCACCCCAGCAGGGGTGTATGATGTCCAAGGACCTTGCTTTGTTTCTGAGAAAATTTTATGTAGTGCACAATTATCTAACTTATTGTGATGACTTGATAAGTGTATTAAACAATAAGATAACATATTATTGACATATTGAAGATGATTTGAAGTCTCATATCAATATGTTATGTGTGTTCATAGATATTATATCATAGAGTATGATTTTGATAGTTTAAGTGTTATATACGTGTGATACGCATATTGTGAATTCATACTTATGTTACGTGGTTAGGTAATAAGTTAACACTAGGAACCAAGTTGTAAGTTAAACTTAAATGAACAGTTCAACAATTGAACATAGAATTTATGAAACTAATCAACATCGTATGCATAATGTAATGTGTAGGACGTTGAGGAATTGAACTGCAACTATAATTGTAGCTTGCGCACGAGGCAAGTTTCCTTACTCAAAACTTTACTTTTATGGAATAAGTTCCATTAAATTCTAAATTCTTCGATTGAGAAAGTCCTAGACTTATATTATATGTCGAGTAAGTTCTTGTTATTAATTGTTCAAGTTCAAGGTTTCATATTAGATGTTACCATTCTTTTAAAGCATGATTCCCGTTATATAATACTTATTTGATTGTATACCTCTTGAGTTTTATTATTCAAATTGAATATCATTTATTGTTGAACCTTGTAAGACTAGCGAACCCTTATTGATTCAAATAGTCCATAGTTGATGAATGTTCTAAATTCTAGAACCATTATTGAGCTTATCCAAACCAAACTTCTTTTGGTGCGTACTCTGTTGTCAAACTGAGATGAACAACACTGTTATAGGGGATTAATGATGCTTTAGCGTTAAGATATTGTGTACAGTATGGTACTAAGGGCTAATCCCCCTAAGTACGAGAAGTAGAGTCCATAGTCTTATGACTGTTAAAGGTTTCAAGTATAAACACTTGACAACCTAGGACATAGTTCAAGGTCTTATGACCCTCAGAAGTTCTTTTGATTCTTATTATTCATTCTTGATTCAAAAGCCAAGTTTTCTTATTTCAAAATTCTTTGATTCACTCACATATTATTATATTGTTGTTATATTATTATACTTGTAGGCAATCGTACTCACTCTTGCGTAATAATAACATTGTAGTTAAGAACGAAAGGTCTGACGAGCCTTCTACTAGCAAAGGCTAGGGCAAGGTCAACAAGTGATGAAGATTTGTTATTTATTTGTTATATTTATGTTTTAGACTTATGTTAAAGTTGTGTAAGACTTATTATTTGTTTACGCTTCTGCATTTGAGATTTAAGGTTAGTATGACCTCGGATTGATGTATTTTACATTCAGATGTTGTAACCCGATAAGGGGAGGATTTATTTCTATCTATTTTATGGTTTTCATTTATTATGGGTAGATATACATATAATGTTTGTACAGTAAACACCAAATCCCGTGGAAATTGAATTACCCGAATTTGGGGGTGTCACATTGTTCGCACACTCTCTGAAAAGATAAGGCTCATCCCACATGTACCACTTGACATCATGTAGGAACTTGTTTTTCTATTGACGTGTAAAATCTGGGGGAAGGATCTTGCTCACCAAGTAATTAGCAAAATCCGCATACCATGGAAATTTAGAATTTACTCCAAATAACTATTCATCTGGAAATGACTCATTGATCAAACATTTATATGCCTTGTCCTTGTTCGGTTTTTCTAACCTCGAAAGATGATCAACTACTTGATTTTCTGTCCCCTTCATATCCTTTATTTCCAAATCAAACTCTTGAAGGAGTTGAATCCGTCTAATAAGCCTAGGCTTTTCATCTTTCTTTGGAATTAGATATCAAATCGCCGAGTGGTCCGTGTACACCACAACCTTTATTCCTATCAAATATGCTCAAAATTTATCAAAGGCGTACACGGTCGCATTTAACTCCTTCTCTGTAGTTGTATAGTTCAATTGAGCATCCGTGAGGGTTTTACTAGCATAGTATATGGCATGAAAGATCTTGTCTAGGTGTTGTCCCAAAACAGCCCCTAACATATAATCGCTAGCACCACACATTAACTCAAATGGCATTGTCCAATCTGGTGCTACGATCACGGAAGCTTTCGTCAATTTCTTTTTCAACTGTTCAAAAGATGTCAGACACTCTTCATCAAACCTAAAAATTGTCGCTTTCTCTAATAAACTGCATAGTAGTTTTTCAATCTTTGAGAAATCTTTGATAAATCAGCGGTAGAATCCAGCATGCCCAAGAAAACTGTGAATTCCTTTAACTAAAGTCGGAGGTGGAAGATTTTAAACTTTTCCTGGTCAACTTCCAACCCTTTCGCAGAGACTTTATATCCAAGAATAATTCCTTCTTCGACCATGAAATGACATTTTTCCCAGTTCAGCACCAGATTGGTTTCCACGCAGCGTTTCAATACCATAACCAGATTCTCAAGACAACTTGTAGACACTCAAAATTTTCTGCACACCTGTCACTGACTTTGCAGGAGTACAAATTCGTCTTTCAGAGATAACCCTGGAAGACAGCTCACATCCAGTCCGGATACTATCGAAAGTTCAGTCTCAACCCCGTAACACACATCGGGAGTAACAGTTTCAACCTCAGAGATAACCCTGAGGCATGCAGTTCTAATACCGAAAATTCCACCGGAGAAGACCAATTAATCTCGGAGATAACGCCGAGGTATCCAGTCTCAGTCCCTACATTGGGAGTAGCAACTACCAACCTTGGAGATAACCCCGAGGAATGCAATTTCGGCGATAACCCCGGAAATGCTTGTTTCAAATTCATGCAATCAGCTTCAACCTCGGCACTCACACTGAGGCACTCAGTACAAGACTCGGAGATAACATCGGGAAGACAGGCACACCTCAAAGATGACACTAAGGACCTTCAACACTTGCAGCAGTCCAATCTCAGCGATAACCCTGAGCAACGTCTGCTTTATCAGCCCAAACTGGCGATAACCCCAGTGAGGGGCAAAGTCATCATCTTGCCACTTTGACGCCACATCATGTCGTCTCGACATTTCATACATACATTTCTACACAGCAATATCCCACAAGAATCAAGGTAAACCAATCCCGAGTGACTATTACGAAAGGTAACAGATAGAATTTGAAGCTTGAAGACCTGAGGGCACAGTCCCATCTTCCTGACTTTGTAAAACCTCTAATCCCATGCCATTGCGTAACTCTTGACAATGGCGGTCCGGAATAGGTCTTATATACCTCATTCGAATGCCCTGATTGCAATTTTGAATGCTCGAGCGGACATTACAGTGCCTGTGTACACGTACTTTGAGACGACGCGACCCGTAAAGCCTGAGGCAACCCGACTAGCCGCAGGTACAACTGCGGCTCCTCCCCTCTATAAATAGAGGGCTTGGGGTGGCCATTTGTAAGAGAAAAAAGGCGAGGAAGTCCTGTTAAATTTTCTCCGTACTTACAATATACTGAGTGCTTTCTCATTTTAAACAATTGTGAGCTCACATATAGCTACTTTTATACCTTCGGGAGCCTAGTGTTCATCCACTTTAAAGATATAGAAGTCTTCTTTGGCAGCCCACTATAAGCCTTCTCACACACTTTAAAGTATTTCTCTTCATCTTTGCACACACCCTTCTTCACGTTGAGAGTCGTGTTGCGTGTGTTTTCTCGGACTTCGGTCCGTGGTTTTATTTCAGTTTGTATATACATATATATTTATATATATGGACTAACATTATCGAGTTATGCCTCGATTGAGCCTAAACTTCGGTCTAGAGTGTTTATTTTCTTTTTTATATATATATGAACTGTGTGTCGGACTTTGTTCGATGAGCCTAGACTTATGTCTGGAGCGTTTATTGCTTTAATATATATCTATATATATATATATATTTACTTATATATATATATATGAATTGTGTGTCGGACTTTGTTCGATGAGCCTAGAGTTTACATACGGAGCGTTTACTTGCTTATATATATATATATATAAATATACGTTTCGTCCCACCTGGAGTTATCTTTGTGGTGGTTGATCGCTTTTACAGCTTTCTTTACGTTTCGTCCCGCCTGGATTTTCCTCCGTGGTGGTTGATCTCTTTTACAGCTTTCTTTACCTTTTCTTTACCTTTTCTGTATATATATATTTTTGATATTATATATATATATATATATATATATATATATATATATATATATTTGATTTCACATAAATTGCAGCATCATGTGAGCCTAGGAATAATGTGATCACAGATTCATCTATTGGATCTAGATTCGGTTCCGTGATGGACATTTTAGTCATAGCGACTTATAAATTGATTTAATTTTCATGGTATCGAATTTCCTCGCATTTGTTTTCATACCCACCGATCAATCAATCAAACACTTAATAAAATGGAAGTGTAAAAGGTCTCAATTACTATTGAGCACAATGGTTTAAAAAACCTCTTTTATAAAACGTCACTGCTATATCTTGCTAAAAATTGATTTTTTACATAAATTTAAACCTTGTGTATATAGGTGTGAACGAGGCCTCGCACTACTTCAAAATAAACAGCACATTAACCCACACACGCACACATTCAGATAACAGTTTCTTGAAAAGTGGCGGTCGTCGTGGTAACACGGATGTCGGGGGGTGCCTAACACCTTCCCTCCGCATAATCAAGTCCCCGGATCTTAATGAATCTCGGTTTCACCGACCCGTTTAGCAGTGTCACATCACTGGGTCAATGTGCAAACCTTTTCTCGGTTGTGTTGGTACAACCATTTAAAAAACCAACTGGCGACTCTTAACAGTCCATCGTCGACATTATACATGTCGGACCTTTTTCACTTGTTTTGTCAAATAAATCTCACCTAACATGAGAACACCAAAGAACAAGTAACGAAAAGGGACAACTAAAAATCCCGACGTCGATAGGTGGCGACTCTGCTGGGGACTCCAGTAAGTGGACTTAAGCCGCTATTGCAATCTTTTCAAAATTGTTATCTTATTGTATGTGGATGTTGCATTTACATTTATGATGAATGTGTACGAATGCATACCTTTATTTCACTTAGTGTTTCGCACCATATCTGGTTGTGATATTAGTGCTTCACACATGTCATCATTTTCATACGGTGAGACACGTTGTATGTGAATGTATGTTGTGTGGTCCCTCCACTAGGAGGCTATCTTGTCGGTGTTTGATTACTGGACTCGTAGGAAGACTAATTCCAACGAGGCTCAGGAAAGGCACCACCCAAATTCGCTCAAGTTGAAAGACCGGATTAACTTCCCGTTGAGTAAATTGCAATGATTTGGGAACCAGCATGCCAAAAAGCCGCGAGAGTAACCTAAGATAGGTTAGCCTCTGATAAACCCAACACAGAGGAAAGTCTCTTCATGCTTTCTCATTTTTAAAATTACTTGTAAAATCAATTACTTGTAATTTCATTCCATATTCATCTCCATGTAAATGAGAAATATGAAGAAATGTGTTATCATAGATTACAAATAGCTAACATCCATTTTGCAGGATAAAATTCCTAAAATGGACACATCACATAGTATGTTATTATGTACACATTCCCTAAAGACTAAACTATGCAAGTCTTTTGCAGGGGAAACAATCGGACCTACTACCCGGTCAAAATCCAAAAAGGCTGCGAGCCTAAAGTCAATTATGTCGTCATCTGACCAGATTGACCTTAATCCAATTTCTCGCAAAGAATTCAACGGATTAAGCAAACTAATCACAGATTTGGCTGTTCTGCTTAAAGAACTACACCAGTCTACTTAGGGTCCAAAGATACCCATACACGCTGAATCCTCTACACAAGGGGGAACTCAAACCATTACGATACCTGAACTACAATTGGATATGACCAACAAAATTCATGATGCCACCCATCTCAAAGGAGATCCAGACACCGGTGACATCAGAAAGAAAGTCCTTCAAATGGAAGAAACCCTTTGTGCTATCAAAAGAATTGGACCACACGAGAGTGTTTCATATGCTGACCTGTGTATATTCCCTGGTGTTCATTATCCACAAAAGTTTAAGACTCCTGACTTCGAAAAGTGTGATGGGCTAGGAGATCCTTACACACATTTGAAGGTGTTTATTGGAGAACTTAGATCTTATACAGAGGATGAGAAGCTCAGAATGCAGCTGTTCCAGAAGAGTCTGACTGGAGAAGCCCGTTCGTGGTATAGCAGATTAGACAACTCAAAGATCCATAGTTGGGAGGAGATAGCTCATGCATTCCTCACTCAGTACTGCTTCCAGTCTCAGATGGCTCCGGACCGGTATCAGATTACCAAGGTCAAGAAACAGTCCAACGAGCCTTTCAGAGAGTATGCTCAAAGGTGGAGGTGCCTGGCTGCTCAAGTTATTCCTTCCATGACAGAATCAAAAATGGTCATGACTTTCATAGACATAGAAGAAGTTCCTTTCTATGAAAGAGTCTTAGCCGGCAACGGTAAACCATTTTCTGAAATGGTCAAACATGGGGAGATGGCTGAGATGGGATTGATGTCAGGAAAAATTCAAGGCGTAGCTACCCTTAAAGCTGTTGCTGATCACATCCAATCCAGAAATTATGGAAACAACCCCCGGAGGGTCCATAAAAAGAAAGAGGAAAATGTTTCCCTGATACTACAAGGTCAAAAAGGAAATCAGAACATGCCTATCCAGAAGAGAAATTACACTCCCTTTCAAGCACAGTCTTCAAACCCTCCAATGCCAAAAGGTGGAGAAATCAAACGCCCTCGAGTGTTCACACCCTTAGGGGACTCACCCGAGAATATTCTCATTCTTCTAACAATGCAGAAGAAAATCACGCATCTTCTTCCACCAGCCAACCCTAATGGAAGGGGTTTCAATGTTGCTCGGAAATGTGCTTATCATGCCGGGGCACTTGGACATGATACTCAGGAATTTTTGGTCTTGAAACACAAAATCCATGATATGATAGACAATGGTGAGATCGTGGTCACCAAACCAGATCAACCTCACGTACAAGACAATCCTCTTCCTCAACACAAAGAAGAAGAGGTCAACATGATTAATTGAAGCAATGGATAGAGTTCCAATTTCAATGGCGAGTCATCTTAGACCACCAAAGACGGTGTTGACAAATGGGATTATGCCAAGTATCAGTTCACAATGGAACGTAAGATGAAAGCTCTATGCAAATAGATTGAGCAATTGGCAGAATTGGTGACCTATCAGAAACAAGTTACATGCCAATTAGTCAGCCAGGAGCATGCTAGTCTCCTTCCTCTTGTCATGAATATTCCCTCGTTACCTTCAGAAAATGAAACGATGGAGGACAAAGTGACAAAGAGAGCGAATGCCAAAGCCCTTTTGGATTTTGCCAATAGAAGGGAATTTACATACCTAGGCCAACCTATGGAGGAAATCCTGCAGATGTTAATTAATGAAGGAAGAATCACTTCCATTCTTCCTCCAATTAATCCCCGTTCAGGACGGTTTAATTCTGATGGAGTATGTCAATATCACTCCCATTATCGCGATCACAGCACGAAAGAATATTGGGTAGTCCGCCACCTTATCCAGAATCTAATTGACAGTTGTGTCCTGCAACTAGCAGATGATGATACTGTGTTGCGTGAGAGTGAGAATACCTATCCTACTAACTGGAAGGGATTGGTAGCAGTTAAATCCATTAAGACTGATGGGACTAGCAAATCACTCACCATGCCAACAATTCAACTCAGAGGAAGCAACAATCCTTTGAAAGTGGCCGCTCCAGAGTCAATCAACTTACCATGCAGAGCACAATATCATATTGTCAGCTTAAAAAAAGTTCCATGGAATTATGGAGATGCTAAAGGATCCACCTCTCATGCAACTGTTGTAGTGTCGAAGGAAAATCCAGTATATCTTCCCCAACGGGTGATGAAGTCTACCATCAAATCAAAGGGGAAAATACCCATGGAGAAAATTGAAAAATTCCTTCGCACTATGGGTCATAACGAAGCCAAGGTTGTTTTAAGTTTAAAAGAAGCTCCACACCAAATTTCAATTTTGGACTTGGTCTTAACTTCCAAGGATCACCGAAAGATATTAATGAAGGTTTTAGAAGAAGCCTATCTACCAAAATCAGTGGATATGAAAAAATTTCAACATTTGGTTGATCACATTTTTAACAACAATGTGATATCTCTCATTGATGATGACATACCACCCGAAGGAACCGGTCATTGCAAGCCGTTGCACATTACGGTTTTGTCCTCCGGATACATACTAGCTGGAGTCTTGATAGACGGAGGTTCATCTCTAAATATCTGTCCATACGCTACCTTGTTGAAGATGAATGTCAATCTCCACCGAATCCGGAGCAGCCATACAGTTATCAAAGCTTTTAATGGAGCCCGCCAGAATTTTGGTCGAAGTAATTGAGTTGCCAATCAAAATTGGTCCCCATACATTCTGCGTGTCTTTTTATATACTCAAGATAGATTTAGGATACAACCTGCTCTTGGGAAGATAGTGGATTCATATGGCCGGGACAGTCCCCTCCACCCTTCATCAACAACTAAAATACATTATCAACAATAGCCTAGTCACAGTCAACACTGAACCGGAATGTCCTCCACATGGTGACATGCCATACATCAACGTCAATTCAGATGTTAAACCGGTCAGTTTTCATGCCTTGGAGGTGAGCAACACTCAGTACCATGATGTTGGAACGCCATTTCCCATATCCAATATTTCAACCGAAGTAATGTCGGCTACTCAAGAAATGATGTCATTGGGTTATCAGCCGGGACAAGGGCTGGGTAAAGATCACCAGGGTATCAAGCACCCCATTCAAGTATCCAGTCAAACTGGGATAGCTGGACTAGGATATTCTGCCAGTTCTAGGCATAGGAATCCTCATAAGCATGAGCAGATTCCTTCAGCTTTGGCCGCATGGTGATTATCTTCATCTTCGAATTCTGAGTCCGCACAACCTCTGGTAAAGGTGCCAGCCAACGTAATGGCTATGTTATTTCCCAAGCCGATACCGGTGAAGGTGAAAGAAGTCTTTGTTCCAAATCCCGCTGTGGAAGAGGAGGAATGAAGAATCAAGCAAGATATCGTCAGAATGATGTCAGGCATACGCATCATCGTTCATGATGAACATACAAACATATACACCCCAGACGATGATTTCCCAGACGTAATAGCAATCATTCGGGATAAGGAGGATGATGACAGCCCCTCCATCACTGCAGTCCACCCGGACTTTACCCTTGCCAATTGGAGCAGCACTCCTTGTATTGGTCGACAAGGGTAAAATGGGTAGGAACTCTTTCTGCCCTGTAGATATCATAACTACTTACTTTTCTGTATAATATTAGAAGTCGTTTTGCCAGTACATGCTAACACTTTATATGATCAAACCTTTTTATATATACTAAGTGAAAGCATATTTTGTTTCAGGACCTTGAATTTAGATGTGCCTGTACTTGCTGATATGGTGCCTCTTCTCCGTAAAGATCGTAACTTGATGTAGAGATGAATTCAGCCTTGATAGAAATACATGAGGACATTGAGGTGCCTCCAGAAATTCAAGAATGGGTCGAAGACAAACCTAAACCCAACCTTGATCAAACCACTTCCTTTAATCTCGGAACCATAGAAAGCCCTAAGTTAATCCAGATTGGTTTAGACCTTACCCCAAACCAAAAGAATAACATGGTTACGTTACTAACCCAATTCCAGGATGTGTTTGCATGGTCTTATGAAGACATGGTGGGTTTGTCCACTGACATTGTCCTTCATCACCTTCCCATTAAAGAGGGATTTAAGCCAGTCAAGCAGAAGCTTGGGCGATTGAAACCTGAGTGGAGTTTAAAAATGAAAGAAGAAATTCTGAAACAGTTTCAACCTGGCATCATCATGGTGTCCACATATCCTGAGTGGATATCCAACATCGTTCACGCACCTAAACCTGGAGGAAAGGTGCGAGTTTGTGTGGATTATCGGGACTTGAAAAAAGCTTTCCTTAAAGATAGCTTTCCCGTGCCATTTATCCACATTCTCACTGACAATACTGCTCATTACTGCATTTACTCCTTTGCTAATTGCTTTGCGGGGTACCATCAGATCATGGTTGATGAGGAAGATCGTGAGAAAACTGCTTTCATCATGCCTTGGGGAACCTTTTGCTATAGACGGTTATCATTAGGCCTCATCAATGCCGGAGCCACCTATCAGTGAGCTATGATGGCTCTCTTCCACGACTTATTGCATAAAGAGATCGAGATCTACGTGAATAACATCATTGTCAAGTCCCGGAAGGAGGAAGTCCAGTTAGACCAACTCAGAAATCTATTCAAAATGTTGCGTAAGTACAACTTGAAGTTAAATCCAGCCAAGTGCACCTTTGGCGTTAAATCAAACAAATTGCTAGGATTCCTAGTCAGCCACAAAGGGATTGAGCTGGATCCCACTAAAATCCAGGCCATCACAAAAATTCCCATTCCTCAGACAGATAAGGAAATACGAGGATTTTTGGGAAGAATCAACTTCATTAGCAGGTTCATTTCTCAACTCACCGCAACCTGTGAGCCAATCTTCAAGCTGTTAAGGAAGAACTCCTCCATGAAATGGAATGATGATTGCCAAAAGGCCTTCCGTACGATCAAAGAGCAGCTAGTCAAAGCTCCCATTTTGGTACCACCCATGGATGATGTTCCCCTGTTCATGTACCTGTCCATAAGTCACAATGTTATGGGCTGCATGATGGGACAGAAAGACGATAGAGGCTAAGAACGAGCTATCTATTACCTCAGCAAAAGATCCAGCAGTAGTGAACACAAGTACACTATTATTAAGAAGACTTGTTATGCTTTAGCATGGGCTTCCATGAGGTGTGAATCCTCTCAAATACGTGTTCAACAAACCCATGTTAAATTACCGGCTATCCAGATGGCAGTTGATCCTACAACAATTTGACATTGTCTACGTGACTTAAAAGTCCATTAAAGGTCAAGGAATTGCGGATCAACTGGCCGCCGCACCTTCAGGGGACTTCAAACCCTTGGAGACATACTTCCCTGATGAAGGGGTAATGACAGTTCAGCAACACCATCAGTACGATACACGCCAAACATGGAAGATGTATTTTAATGGATCTATTAATATATAGGTTACGGAGTGAGGCGATTCTAGTGTCCATGCGGGGAAGCGATATCCCATCGTGGTCAAATTGCGGTTTGTCGGACCAACAACAACAACCGAGTATGAAGGTCATCTTACTTGGGCTAAAACTTGCCCGTTCAATGGGCATCAGGTGGTTAACTGTCTTTGGAGATTCGGAGTTAGTGGTCAGACAATCCACGAGAATCTATCAAACCAAAGAGCTAAATTTGATACCTTAGTATCGCCAAGTTTTACAGATGGTTTTGAAGTTCGAAGAAATCTCCTTTCTACACATTCCTCGTAATAGGAATGACTTTGTAGACGCGTTAGCAACTTTGGCCTCCTTGATTCACATACCTGACAAGGGACACTTGTCAAGCATCACAATTGCCCTACACAAGGCACCAGCCTATGGGAACTACGTTGGAGAAGTATTAGATGAGCTACCTCCCATCCAGCATCCTTGGAATCAGCATATCAAGGAATACATACGAGATGGATCTACACCCGCTGAGGCGAGCCCGACTAAGAAAACGTGGATCCATCAACTTGCTATGAAATTCTACCTGAGTGGATACCCTCTATAAGAGATATGATGGAAAAGGTCTCCTCAGATGTGTAGACAAAGACCAAGCTCAAAGGCTTATGGATAAGATCCATGGTGGAGTTTGTGGTCCACACATGAGTGGCCCCCTCCTTGTTAAGAAGATCCTCAGGACATGACATTACTGACTATCTCTTAATGCTGACTGCAATGACCACGTCAAGAGATGTTATCAGTGCCAAATTCATGAGAATGTTATCCACGCCCCTCCATGGGAACTCCACAATATGAGTTCACCTTGGCCCTTTTTAATGTGGGGAGTGGACGTTATCGGGCCCATTGAGCCTAAAGCCAATAATGGACATCGATTTATCTTCACCATGATCGACTACTTCACCAAGTGGGTAGAAGAAGCTTCCTTCCCCAAGGTTACCAAAGAAATCATCATTGTTTTTATCAGAAACAATGTCATTTGTCGATATAGACAACCCGAGGTTATTGTATCAGACAATGCTAAGAACCTCAACAACAAAATGATGGAGGAATTATGCAGCAAATTCCACATCAAACATCTTAACTCCGTCATCTACCGTCCAAAGATGAATGGTGTTGTTGAAGCGGCTAACAAAAAATCAAGAAGATCATGCAAAAGATGTCCGCCAACCACAAAGGATGGCCTGACTTATTGCCTCTTACTCTGTTAGCCTACAGAACCTCAATGCGCACTTCCACTGGGCAACCCCCTACGCATTAACCTATGGGATGGAAGCAGTGCTCCCCATAGAAGTTGAAATGGAATCCCTCAGAGTGTTAATAGACGCTCAGCTGGATGAAGACCAATGGGTACAAGACATGTTTCACCAATTGTCTCTAATAGACGAAAGGCGAGCCGCAACTATCTTACATGGTTAGTTATATCAACAAAGGATCGTAAGATACTACAACAGAAAAGTTCAGCTACGACAGTATAAACAACATGACTTGGTTTTGAAGAAGATCATTGACAGCCAAGATCAATCTAAGGGAAAATTCGCTCCTAACATGGAAGGCCCATTTGTTGTCAAGGAAGTATTGACAGGAGGTGCTTTCAGATTGCAAGAAATGGACGACGATGAATTTCCACAACTCATCAATTCGGACACCGTGAAATGGTACTATGTCTGAAGTGACCATCAAGCACACATCCTGGTGTTGGATCATCAGGTCACCAGTCATTTCGGTTCTTTAACCCTTTACCACATACAACTCTTTTCCACACTTTGCCCGTCAGGAAAGCATACTTTTTAAGCCAGCAGCCTGGCTTCACTACGTTCCTATGACTTCGGTCAGCCCACTAAGGATTGAACCTTTCTCGCTTATAGTTTGTTACCCCAAAACATGGGATCAAACTTTTCTCACCTGCAGTTTATCCTTAATCTAGGATCAAACTTTCTCTTCCCTGCAGTCTGACCTGCACATGGGATCACGCTTTTCAACTCTTCTTGAGGGGCGAACTGCGTCAACCTGATCTCCTCTTCAATAGGAGTAGGTAGGCAACCATTTTACATGGCCCGATCGCAATAAAACAAAAACAACAAAAACATTTCTACCCCCTTCCCCTTACAAAAAACAAAAATAACAACAAAAATCCTACTCCATTCCTGCCACATACAGCGTTGAACCTCTTACACTAGGTTCGAACTATGCAGACCTGATCTCCTCTTTAATAGGAGTACGTAGGCAGCCATTTATGGTTCGGTCTCACCCCCTACCAAAACACAAACACTTGTCAACTGGTACTAGAATCAAACTTCAATCCACTACATTTTATTGGCTTCAGACCAAAGGTGTGGAATTACCTGAACTCCTCCCAAATAGGAAATTCAGCGAGCATCTAAGCTGTGGTTGTACCTTAAAGAGCAACGCCAATCCATAAGAGATGGAATTAACTAGGCTCCTCATGAATAGAGGTACTGGCGACCATCTGTGGTGCGGTCAATCTCAGAGAGGAAAGCCACACTCCTCTCTACCTTTATATACAAAAACCAGTCCCAAGACACCAAAGATGGTAGGGATACACACAGATCAATGATCCATTCTGAACTATCCAGAGAGAACTCAATGTCCATCCATCCAAGAATAATTCAGAATACATCAAGATAACAAGTCCTGAAGAAGTAGGCAAAATATCAAGCAAGTATCAGAGCATACCTAAAAGGGAAGTGATAAAAAATATATTTCCCTGCTATATATAATGTTGTTTGATATACACAATGTAAACTGTATATGACAAAATGGCTAAGCTAGTTTGTGCAGGAAAATACAAGCCCATCTACATGTCCGGGTATATGTGAGCTAACAAGCCCAACATGGTATCCTTTTTAGGAGAAGAAGGCAAAGTTTTGGTCTCCTGTACGAGGGTATCCATGCGACCCAACAGATCTGCAGCCATCTACATGGTGACCATGTGCTCATCAATGTAAGTGTTCATCTCTGCAATCATGCCAGTGGTAAGGGACCTCACTGCAGTACTATTTGTGAGGGCTACATCCCGAGCATATATAGCACTATCCCGCTCGACTATAACTGCATCTCTGGCTGATCTGGCCTCATCCCGCTTGACAACAGCAGCGTCTCTACGAGCTAATGAATCGGCTCTCTCTAATAGAGTTTTGTCTCTCCCATCATGGGTTGTCAACATCAAGGCTCTAGCCAGATCTCTCTCAAAGGTCATCAGATGAAGACTCTGCTCGAAGTACTATGCCGAATGCTGGATCACAATAGTGCTATGTTAGGTTTTGTGAAAATCAAAGTAGCAATCAAATTGCAATAAAAACGGAAGCATAATAAAATCAGATTTTAAAATTTTTCACAAACTAATTACCTGGATCATCCTTTATGAATATTATTAATTAAACGAAGAATAAGAAGTTATGAAATCATACCCTTGTAGAAACAAGTTTCCTCAAGTACGAGTTCACCTCCTACTTCTCCGCGATCTCCTTGAATCTCTGGGTACATTCCGTCCTTTGATCAATATTAGCCACCTAAGTGTATGGCCTCTAGAGGTGATCCACCAAGGAAGAAGAATTTTCAAGAAGAAGGGTGTATTGACTCAAACCCTAGTTTTTCCTATCTCTATAGAAAAGGGGGGCGTACTCTCAAACTATTGGAATTACGTATATCTGATATCTGATATAAGACTCCTCTTATAAAGATATCAGGTAACCTTATTTAATTAAAATAAGGTATTGTTTGTTTAATTAAACTCTTTTAATTAAATGGGCTCCCTAATGTTATTAGGGCTAATTAATTAAACTCCTTTAACTAATTTTCCCTCCTAATCCTATTAGGAATACATGAGAGTACTTATATTAAATTAATTCCTAAACTCTTTTAGAAATTAAAATAATAATAATTGTAATAATATTAATAAGACTCCTCTTATTAATTTATATTTAATATTTATAAAATATAAAATAATAAATATTAAGCTATTTATTTTATTCTCTCACCATAGATTAAATTAAATATACTTAACATATTATTACGATTATGCCATTAACTTCTTAAATAATTATTCTTCCTTTTATGGTGTGACCCTTTAGGTTCTCCATATTAAACCGGTTGTGAATAAATCAATTAGAACAATTCTAACCTTATTTAAATAAATAAATTAAATGATTTATTTATTTAAATAAATAATATTTATTTTACAATAGGGATAAACCTCTCTAGCGATCAACGAGTTTCCAGATAATATAGATTTTAACATTAATCATAAAAGAACCTTTGAGTTAATAGTTACTGTACTATTCAATCTTTCCACCATACAATGTCCTAGTTAAATATAAGACATGGAATTACTGTCAAGTCTTATTTTTTTTAATTATATGTATTTCGATTCCTAAATGCACAACTCCTAATGAATGTAAATTAGAAACTACTTTCTAATTTCATTCCACATTGGCCAAGGATTCCTGGGTTGTCATTTATCGAATCACATAGGACATTTCTCTTCTTTTACTAGAAGTGGTAGATTCTTTATTGATCATTTATTATCTTCATATATAACTTATTACACCCAAGCATATCCTTTGATATACTCTAAGAGTCTTAAGGAATAAGTCAAAGTGTAATTCATTATATATAAGATACTATGATGATCTCAAGTCTAAGGATCATTTGTACTACCATCACTACAAGAATTCCTATTGACAGGCAAGTAAAAACTCTATTAGGTATTCCTTAGCGAGTCACGTTTAGTGAACTTATTCTCTAATAAGCACCTACATACCTGCTTTAGTGTCTCCATACAAATGATCATGAGATTAATCATCCTCATCCAATGAGCAAGTAACGTATGTACCAATCTATCCGGATTCACTAATCCCCTTTTTAGTAATCCATTGATTGGGAACATTTTAGTTTTAAGCTATCTAAGAATTTAAATCTCATTAGCATGATCTCATCATAATTCTAAAAGCATTGCTTAAAACTATGGGTTTATCACATATTATTAAAACAGCACCATGTAGATAATAAATGCCTTTAATAAATAATTCTTTCATTAATAAATAAATAAGATTGATTAAAAAGTATATGATTTATCATCATACATGATTGGCTTGTATGCATACTACTTTCAATCTCCCACTTGCACTAAAGCCAATCATCGTGGTATCTCATACCCATCTTCTCTAAGTGACGATCAAACTCTTGTTGTGTTAACGCTTTAGTAAATGGATCTGCAATATTGTCTTGAGAGCCCACACGCTCCAGGGTGACGTCTCCCCTTTCAATGATCTCTCTGATCAAATGAAATCGCCGTAACACGTGTTTGGATTTCTGATGAGACCTGGGTTCCTTAGCCTATGCAACAGCTCCAGTGTTGTCATAGAATAAAGGCACTAGTCATGTAATGCTAGGAAGCACACCAAGTTCAGTAATGAACTTCTTCATCCAAATAGCTTCCTTTGCAGCTTCACTTGCAGCTATGTACTCTGCCTCTATCACTAAATAAGATATTGTTTGCTGTTTGGAACTCTTCCAACTCACTGCGCCACCGTTTAAGGTAAACACATGCCCCAAAACGGATTTACTGTCATCTTGGTCTGTTTAAAAACTTGAGTCTGTGAAGCCCTCTAGTTTTAATTCAGACCCACCATAGACAAGAAATACATCCTTAGTTCTTCTCAAGTACTTTAGGATATTTTTCACTACCTTTCAATGTTCTTCTCCTGGATTTGACTGATATCTGCTTGTTACACTAAGTGCATGAGCGACATATGGTCTAGTACATATCATACCATACATGATAGATCATATTGCTGAAGCATAAAGAATCTTATTCATACGGTCTCTCTCTTCAGGTGTCTTTGGGGCCTGTTTCTTAGAGAGATGTATTCCAAGGTTCATCGGCATGAGACCTATTTTGGAATCTTCCATGCTAAACCTCTTTTGGAATCTTCCATGCTAAACCTCTTTAGCATCGAGTCAATGTACGTTACTTGGGATAAGCCAAGCATCCTGTTAGATCTATCTCTATAGATCTTTATACCCAAAATATAGGATGCTTCTCCCAAGTCCTTCGTGGAGAAGTGATTAGATAACCAGATTTTAATTGATTGTAGCATAGGAATATCATTCCCTATCAGTAATATATCATCAACATATAATACGAAGAATGAAACAGCGCTCCCACTAACCTTTTTGTACACATATGGTTCATCCTCATTTTTGATAAAATCAAACTCTTTGATTGTCTAATCAAAACGGATTTTCCACCTACGAGAAGCTTGCTACAATCCATAAATGGATCATTGTAGCTTACAGACTTGATTTGTTCCAACCTTTGAAACAAATCCCTCTGGTTGTGTCATATACACATCCTCCTCAAGTTTCCCATTGAGGAAGGTCGTGTTCATGTCCATCTGCCAAATTTTGTAGTCATGGTAAGCTGCAATCGCAAGCAAAATCTGAATGGACTTGAGCATTGCTACTGGTGAGAGGGTTTCATCATAGTCAACTCCTTGTCTTTGTTTGAAACCTTTTGCGACTAGTCGGGCCTTATAGATTTCTACCTTGTCGTCTGCTCCAGTCTTTCTTTTAAAGACCCATTTACACCCAATAGGCTTAATGCCTTTAGGTGGTGAAACCATAGTCCATACTTGGTTCTCATACATGGAGTACATCTCGGATTTCATGGCTTCTTGCCACTTCTCTGAGTCGTTATTACTCATAGCCTGTTCGTAATTCAATGGATCATCATCATCTATGATGTGTACCTCATTGTCATTCTCTATGACAAGTCCATACCTATCAGGTATCTTTGGCACTCCTCCAGATTTAGGAATAAGGTGTGGTACAGAAGGAATCTCTACTTGGATAAGTTCATCCATTTGATCTGTAGTGGTTTATGGTTCTTGAATTTCTTCAAGATCTATTTTCCTCCCACTGACCCCTTTAAGGATAAACTCCTTTTCCAAGAAGGCGACCTGTTTGGCAACAAACACCTTTTATTCAGTAGGATTATAGAAATAATATCCTAAACTTTCTTTAGGATATCCCACAAAAGTACACTTATCAGATCTTGTCCCAATCTTATCATTTTGAAACCTTTTCACATAAGCTGGACATCCCCAAATCTTAACATGCTTAAGACTAGGCTTCCTCCCTGTCCACATCTCATATGGAGTCTTAGGGACAGATTTTGAGGGAACCTTATTTAGTAGATATATACCAGCTTCTAGGGCATATCCCCATAATGACACCGGAAGATCGGTAAAACTCATCATGGAACGAACCATGTCCAACAGTGTTCGATTTCTCCTTTCAGACACACCATTTAGCTGTGGCATCCCTGGTGGAGTCCATTGTGAGATTATACCATTTTCTTTGAGTCAATTGAGAAACTCACTACTTAAGTATTCACCACCTCGATCTGATCAAAGAATCTTAATACTTTTGCCTGTTTGTTTCTCTACTTCACTTCTGAACTCTTTGAACTTTTCAAATGATTCAGATTTGTATTTCATTAAATACACATATCCAATTCTTGAGTGATCATCAGTGAATGTAATAAAATAAGAATACCCTCCTCGTGCATTCGTTGTCATAGGTCCACATACATCCGTGTGTACCAACGCTAACAACTCTGTAACTCTTTCTCCTTTTTCACTAAAAGGAGATTTAGTCATTTTTCCCATGAGACAAGATTCACAAGTTGGATATGATTCATAATTTGATAGCTCTAACATCTTTATGCAACTTGGATAATCTTGTTTCATTAATATGACCGAGTCTACAATGCCACATATAGGTTTAATTAACATCATCTCTTTTCCTTTTCTTAGTTTGTTTAATTTGAAGTATATTTTCATGCAAGTCAAGAATGTAAGGTCCATTTTGTAAATTACCAACACCATATAAAACATTATTATTATAAATAGAACAACTATTGTTCTTTATTATAATGTCAAAATCATCTATATCCAATACAGATATTGAAATAATGTTTCTAATAAGTGACGGAACAAAATAACAATTATTTAAACTAATGGATTGGCCCGTAGGCAGTGCTAAATAATAAGTTCTTATAACTAATGCAGCAACCTTTGCTCCATTTCCCACTCGTAGGATAACCTCATCCTTGTTCAGCTTTCTACTTCTGACCAGTCCCTGCATATTATTACATATGTGAGAACCACAGCCGGTATCCAATACCCAAGTAGAAGATTGAGTTTCAGAAAAAATAATTTCAATCATAAACAAATCTTGATTAGGATTTGAAGCTTCTCCAAGCTTCTTCTGCTTTTGTTCTGCAAGATAATCCTTCCAGTTCCTCTTCCAGTGACCTGGCTTGTTGCAATGGAAGCAAATTCCTTTGCTAGCTGGATCAGGTTTCCTTTGATCCTTCACTTTCGCCTTTCCCTTAGCCTTCTTGGATTTCTTCTTTTCAGAAGATATCTTGGGCCTCTTCCTTTTCTTGGAAGAATCATTCACCAGTAAAACATGGTTCTTCTTGGATGGGAAGTGACCTTCAGCAGTTTTCAACATGTTAAGTAATTCAGGCAAGCTGACATCTAACTTATTCATGTGAAAATTCACAACAAATTGTGAGAAGGTGTCTGGGAGTGACTGCAACATTAAATCTTGACTCAACTCCCCATCCATAACGAACCCAAGCTGTCCAAGACGTTTAATCAGATTGATCATCTTTAAGACATGAGTCTCAATAGTAGTGCCCTCGATCATCCGAGATCGGAAGAGCTCCTTAGACATCTCATATCTAGCAGTCCTACTTTGCTCACCATACAACTCTTGAAGGTGTAGTAGCATAGTAGGAGCATCCATGTTTTGATGATGACGCTGAAGCTCGTTACTCATGGATGCGAGCATGATGCATTGAGCCACTGATGCATCATTTTGCCCTTTGTTTAAAAGTAGCAATCTCTTCCTCGAGGTCGCTTTTTACGCGCAACTTTTGCAGTACAAAGGTAATTTAGGACATAAGAAATCTTTTCAGCAGTGAGAACAATTCTCAGATTCTGTTGGGTAAAATCTATATACGCACAACACGCAAGTATACATGGTCAACAAGTAATAAAGTGATGAGTAGAGTATCATTCCCATAGAGAATTATTTAACAAAAATCACCAAGTACTAACCCGTAACTTGACTCGATCTTATTTAAGCGAATGAATTTCAAATTATATAAATTAAACTACTATTAAATTCCACTAGTTAAATTAAGATAACGGAGATTTAAGATCACAACTTCACTTATTGCTTCATTTAAGTTAACACACTTCTCATCAATTATTATCTATCCTGAATTATTAATCAAGAACACTAAAGCAGATAAAACCACCTCTCGATGCATAATACCCATATTAACGTCAATCCACAATTAAGATAGAAATCCGTTAAACACCTTAATCAATTAACCCACTATATCTCTATGTGAATTACAATTGAAGAAGGTTGAAGAATAAGTTCTCTATCCGATTACATGCGATGTTAAGCATATCTCTACCTTAACAATAATCAAAAATCTGCTATTGACAAAATTCATGACACATGCTATCATGATAAGATCTAAATCAATACTTTATCTCTCGAGTTCATATAGATTGTCACGATGGTGATGACCATCAATTAAACAATTAAGTCCAAATCACAATAGACAATCCTCACAATAGAACATAATAATTGATAGCGAAGCATATTAAAATAAACTACACAATAAAATCCATTGTAATCTCAAACAAAGAATTAGTTCATTGAATTAAAACTAAGAATCCACACTTGAAATAACATTAAAAGATAAAAATAAGAGTAGATTAAAGAATAAATCTGTTGTCAGCAAATCTCCATCTTCCTCAAGCTCCTGCTCTTAATCTTCAATGGTCTTCAAGTTGCTTCAATCTCCAAATCTAATTAGAACTAGTGTTTTGATCTAATTTACTCTAATCTAATCTAATTGAATCCTCTATGTAGTCTATAATCTCCCCTAATCCTTGTGATTCTCCACCTTTTATAAGTCTCTTCATATGTCTTTAAGTCCTCTTGGAAGTTCTCTTGGAAGTCCTTGTGTCAATCGGATCAAAACAATCCTTTCCGGACTCAAATTGGACCAAAATTCGCATTTTTTGCGCATTCTCTGGGCTACCCCAACCCTGATGGGGGTCTATGCTTGTTTTGGACCCGCCCCGGTGGGCTAGGGGCCTGTCTTGTGACTTGCATGCCCACCCCGGCGGCGGTTTTGTGAAGGAAAATTTTCTGCTCTGACGTCTTTTGGGAAAACGGCCATAACTTTTGTTCCGGGATAAGTTATGAGGCTTGCCACCTATCAAATTGAAGATATCGACGAGTTCTACAACTTTTATTTTTGAGAATTGAGAAATAACGAATGGATGAAGGTCAAAATTGTGCTGGAAGTGACTGCTATGGAAATGGTCACCCAAAACAGCGACGTTCGACGTTCGTTGGTACAAAGATCACAACTCTAGCATCCGAACTCCGATTGTAATGATTCAAGATGTTCTGAAAAGCTAAGAAGAAGCTCTACAGTGTAATCCAAGTTCTAAGCCAAGAACATGAAATCCCAAATGATGTCCGAATTTGCTTTTCTTTACGATTTCATACCAATTCTTTGCGATTTCATCTCCCAAGCATATAATCTACAAAACGAACACAAAATGCATGAAAAGTAACTAAGAAACATGACATTAAGAAACTAATTCAAGTAACAGATATCGAATAAGTAGGTATAAAACCTACTTATCAAATACCCCCAAACTTAAACCTTTGCTTATCCTCAAGCAAAAACACAAAACAATAATGCAATCTGACTAATCTACATGCCTACGAATCCGGAATGCGAAACAAGTCTATTCAACCACCTTAGAGAAATCAAGTAAACACGATAATACATCATATCAAAACAAATCAATAATTTCCTAGTCAATCATCATGTCTTAAACTGTTATTACTAATATAGTGCGTGTGTGCTCCACAACAATGTTACCTGATATAAAATCAAATTTAACACATAACAAGTCTCTTCGAAGGCATCATACGGTGTAAACTCAAGAAATCCAAAAAATAAGCTAGATCCAACTAAAATCAAACAATTACCAATATCGAGGGTCAACATGGGATACTTATGCTTTATTTTTCATCTACGGGGGCTTTTTGCTCTTATTTCCCATTTTATTCATTTTTTTTTGTTGATGAATAGTGAGTGCATTTTACGCTCCATCTCACGCCTGTGTTTATGAGGAGTGCATTTCACGCTTCTTCTCGACCCACCACATGACTCAATTTATTCAACTCAATATCTTTTTTTCTTTTTCTTTTTCTTTTTTCTTTTTTTTTTAGCTTATATACCCCAAATATTCCCCCAAACTTAGGTTCTTGTGTAACTTTAGCCATCACTATTTGTTCTTGTCATTCTTTCATTCAAACTAGCATTATCCTTTAGAGTCCCATTAATTATGTATCAATTTAAACTCAATCAATCAACAAGTTATTCTTACTGTGATATCCTTATTATACTAGTTTCAAACAGAAAAAGACTCAATTCATAACAAGAAATCACATCAAAGTTCTAATGGTTAGTACTGTACTTGTCTACCCAATTCCAATCTCATCATTGGCTAAAACAAACTGTAAACTATCTAACAACTGGATTCATGCAAATGAACATAGCAACTAACTAATAATTTTTGATTTTTTTTTTAGTTATAAATAAAAACTATTATGCAACTACTCTACTATGCAAACTATTATGCAATTACACTACATGAATGCACATATAAATAAAACTAAATTATTTAACTCCCCCAAACTTAACAATTACAATGTCCTCATTGTAAAATAAAGCATGAAGTGGACGAGGACTTCCCTATAATCATTTAAGCTTGTGGTGATGGTGGCATTGGCGGCGACGATCATTTTCCTATCCGTTGAACCTCCAATACCTGCAATGAAGAGAGGCAACGTGGATTAGAATAACACTTGGATTCCTATCTACTAAATAAACTAGGAAAGCATATAAATAAATAAATAAATAATTACTGGGTTGCCTCCCAGTTAGCGCTTGAATTATAGTCTTTCAGCCTGACTTTGTCTGGTCAACGCTATCCAATTCCTTTTCGAAAGTTGAGGAACCCTCCATCCATCAGAAATAATATAGCTTTTGGTAGGTTCCCATTTGTGATAGCCATTGCATTAAAGTCACCTAGCATGCTCTGATTTGGTATAATCTCCATGAAGAAGGGAAAATAACTAGGTGTTATCTCCATTGTGGTTGTGATCATATTTGGGCATGAAAGTGTGTCAAACACAATGGGCTCTTCGTCTATCTTCTCTTTCTTGTCCCACCACGGCTTCCTTGTTGTCCTAGCTCTTATGTCATAAAGAGCTTCGCCGACGACATGATTACCTAGCAGGCATGGTTTTGCAAATCTAACCGGATCCTTGAACTTTAGTGGAGAAGGAAATTGGGGCACTAATAACATCGGCTCATCCTTGTTAGTACTTATAGTTAGTTCTTCATCGACCTTGTTATCATTATCCCCATTTGTCTCTTTTCCAACATCTTGTGGCTCATCCAGATGTAGATTTGGCTCGGACACTTCATCAATCTCAGAATCCTCGTCATAACACCAATTGTTTTGAGGACAATTGTTCAAGGCTTTGAGCATTTGATCTATCTGGTTCTGCAGATTGTGACGTGATATCTCTTGATTTATCCTCCTCTCCTCATTTGATGCTATGCACTTGGACAACAATTCCTCCAACTTTGACTTTTCTTCTTTTAATGGAGGTTGATATGAGAAATCTGGCGTGTATGTTGGATTTGGAATAGAGTATTGGTCTTGATAGTTGTAGCTCCATGAAGAATCCGGGTGATACCCCCAAACTTGATCATAATTATCATATGTATACTGATTGAGGTAGTTACCACGATACTGTACCGACCCAAGATTGATGGTCCATTGATTACTCGGGTGATTGCCAGCACAATAGTCACAAATAACTGCAATCCTTCGACTCATTTGGGCTGCAAAAACGTCCAACTTCCTCGAAAGTTCTTCAATCTATGCTGACATTACGAAAAATATCGCGAGTCTGTCAATCTCCGCTCCCCTTGGCTGAGTCATTCTTGCCATCCTTCGACTCCGTTGGGCTCGAATAACCTCCAACGTCTTCGAAGTTGCCTCAATTTATATTGGCTCTATAGAAGATGTATTAAGTCCATCAATCCTGTTTCCCTTGGTTGAGTCATGTTTAGTATATGGCCATTGATATTGATCAAAGTCATCCATGGTACCGAAAAGAGAGAAATATAGGAAGAGAATTAAAAATAAAAATAAAATGTTTAAATTAAGACTAATTTGATTGAAATTAATATTGGCAAAGAGATATTAAACTAATTCCCCGGCAACGGCGCCAAAAACTTGTTGGGTAAAATCTATATATGCACAACACGCAAGTATACGTGGTCAACAACATTTCTGAGAGCTCATTACGATCGTTGACTTGTAAACTTTACGTTTCCTTCAGCATGTTACGATCGTTGAGTTGGCTCGGCAAACGTTGGGACCACTCTACAATTTTTGAAGAGGTCCTTGAAGGCATGCACACTACGATCTTTGAAGCTCTACGTTTACGCCTTGACTTCTGCAATGTTGATCTGATTTACACACTCCGATTTCTTCGAAGCCTATCTATTACATCTCAAGATCAACCTAACAGCTTTGATCTTTCTATCTATACATTCCATTATAGAATGATACACGTTAAGAGCTTAGATCAACCTAACAAATTTGATCTATCACTAAGTCCTTGTATATATCTTACTTGAAGAACTTTACAAATAATCATGAGTATATACATTAAAACATCAAATCATAATATTCATTCTCCCAACAAGTACTATTCTACCAAATCTCTAATACCCGTCATCTTCTTCTTCCTGCTAAACAAAATCAATGGACAAAGCTTTGGCATGGGTATTGAATTCCCTATAAATATGGACTCCTCCTTTTCATTCCCATTTATTTAAGTTTTCTGAGAAGTGAGCTATGGAGAGTTAGGAGAATTGAGAGCAATGGGAGCTATGGATAGCAACTTCCAGTAATTAAGAGGTAATGTTACTAACATTAATGCTCTTGAGTTCTAGGTTTGTAATTTCTTAGTAATACCAAGAAATAGTGATTTGAAGTCCAAAAATTGATGGCTAAAACTTGTTGCAATCTGTAATTTTCTATTAGATGTTGTTAACATGGTTGAATACAAAAACAACAAAAGTTAAACAAACCAATTTGGTTGAGAAATGAATTCGTAGTGAATGAATTCGCTAAATTTGTCAAAAACATGAATATTTAGGATGAACATGAGTTTTAGAATCATATTTGGGTTAGTTAATATTTTTGAAGTGTTATAATTAGTCTGTAGATGAGTAGCTAAGAGTTTAACGAGTTCAACGAATCGAAAACAAACTAATTCTGACTTAAAATGAAGAAGTTATGAAGATTTGAAGTAAAAACATTGAGAACTCTATAATCTGGGCCATGCCAAGCACGGCTGTAACGACCCCAAAATTCATACAATTTAATTCTCGACTTCGGTCGTTAATATTACATTTAACCTCTAATTTTACATCATTAAATGATAATACAACCATTAAAATTTGCGGAATAATTAAAATTTTCTATTACAAATTATCCTCATTCCCAAAACCTTCAACCTTTACATCTAAATATCTCAGAATCATTTTTAATACTACAATAATTAACATCGCAAAACGATATTATAATTCAACATTAATACATTATTTGGAACCTTAAACATGGTTCATATAGTAATAACACGACCAAAGTGTGTAAATCTTCAAGTATTACATCTGATTCATGTCTTTCAAGTAACACATAACTTTACCTTGAATCTTGAATCTGCAAAAGTGGTTATTTGCAAGGTTGAGCTCGACAGCCCAACAAAATCTAACAATTTTCATGCATCACGTAGCACATAATAACATGCTCAATATATATCCCATAATCATTAGACTAACGTAACATACACGTTGTAATTCACATAACAAATATAAAGATTGAGTTCCTTACTCAATCAGCATTCATTATCATAGTCATACATTGACTTTAACGTTTCATGCTTTCAACATATATATAAAACATAATGCTATTTGCAATAAAGATTTAAAATAGTTCATCACCAAGTTCAAATAACAAATAGGAACTGAAAGACTTGCCTTGATCGTTGTTTACCAATAACAGTTTAACAACTTATAGATATCTGCACTTCACGTGCCCTACACAATTATATAATCATACACATCAACTATTAGTCACATAGCAACGCATAGTAGTTGTAATGTAAACTTTAATTTACGCCTCATAACCCTTCCTATTATCAATACAAAATGTTCAATTTTATTGTGTTACTTTTGACTTATAGCTCACTATATTTAATAATCGAAGTTCATTCAAGTGCTTAAGTCCTACTAGGAATCATTATTAGTTTTATATTAACCCTATTAAATATCTTATAATATTCATTTCATTTGATTTAAAACGGTTTTTATGTTCATTAACACTTATCACGGCGTTTCAACATTTATTAGTCACACGCCGAATTTGTCTCTCTTGTGTGTGCTTAGTATGCGTATTCAACTTATCTAATATATCATTTATTAATGTTAAGTGTGACAACCCCAAGATAGGTCCATTCCATCCAACCCATTCTAAGTCGCCAAATACATGGTACAGAAAACAACTACAACTTTATTACAACAATTGTCGTGCAAAATACAACAACATATATATTGTGAGTTTTGATACTAAAATATACCAACTGTGACTCTGGACACCATCTTGGATAGCACGTCACCATGACACCTTACATAAAGGTACAGTCAAAAACTATTTTAGAAAATAAACCTTTGGGAAGTGCTCAAGGAAACCTTCGTACATAGGAGGCCATGAATGATAGATATCATATGCCCACAGAATTATCCTTGGTTGATTGATATAGACCCAAAGAAAAATGAGAAGATTACTATCATCTTCTTTCCAATGGTGAGTCTTCGCTTGACATATAACCATCTCTACCGTCTGCAATTGAACATTATGTTTCAAATAAACTCCAAGATTATATAGGTAGTGCTCGTATATACACTCAGCAAGTGGATGCACATCCATGTCTTATGATGACACGAGGTGGTATGTCATTAGACATCTTGTATGATAGTGGCAAAACACCCTTCCAACGTTGGGTTCCCTTCACCCTATTTAATTCAACAAATATAACTACTAAATGATGACCACCGTTCTATTCCCCTGTTACCCCTGCTCGACCCAGCTACACTCATATTACCTGAAAGGAATTGTGAAGAAAAAGGGTGAGCACAACTAGCTCAGTAAAGAATATTATGACTAAAGATAAATAAATTATCGATAGCCTTCAACAGTAATAAATCAGAGATTTAGAACATATGGTAGATGATAAAAACTTTCAACCATAGTTGAAGCGGAATGAGCAATCCATTAGAAGAGTCAAATAGACCATAAAACCTATTATCTTCTCCATGTTAAAAGTCCACCAACAATGTTTTAACCCTGTAACATCAATCAATAGTTCCTGTCCACAATCATGTGAATAACTCATAATCATAATTGTAGTTCTAAATTTCTTTTCGCATTCAGGACGAAGATAATTTTCATCACCTGTCTTTACTTGAAACATCAAAGATCATGGTTATACCAAATCACAGTTCTTGTTCATAATCATACTAATAAATTAATCTTTGCACTACGAGCCAAAGATATTCATCAACAGTTCATTTTTGCACTACTGAATGAAGATATTCAACAACGGTCATCTTTGCACTACTGAGCGAAGATATTCAACAACAGTCATCTTTTGCACTACTGGCCAAAGATATTCAATAATAGTTCATCTTTTTACTACAGGCCAAAGATATTAATATCTCAAAGAAATACATAATCATTTCAGAATTTATATAAACCATAATTATAACTATGTTGATCAATTCACCTTGCACTTAAGCTAAAAATATTCCAATGTAAATTCAGTGGTCATGATCATACTAGTCAACAATTCAACTTTGCACTACTGGCCAAAGAGAACCCATAGTCACGATCATACCAATACTTTACCCATCTTTACACTCAAGTCAAAGAGAAATTCCATCACCAGGGTTATAAAAATGTTATATATAATAATAAAATCAATATAATCAATACATAGTTTTAATCTCCACAATAATATTCATAAATCAACAATAATTTGGTTAAAAAAAGAAACCAATTTTGTAGTGAATAGTACCCGTGAATAGTAATTCATGAATAGTAACTCATGAATAGTAACCCGTCGTGAATAGTAAATCGTGAATAGTAACTCGTAAATAGTAACTCATGAATAGTAACTCGTGAATAGTAACTCATGAATAGTAACCCCGACATGAAAAAGTTCCAAATTTGATAAAAAGTTTAAACCAATATTTCAACATAATGATATTGAAGAAATAATATCACTTACGAAGAAAATAACATCCCTTTCAATCCCTTAAAATCCCCTACTATCCCTACCTCAAAAGAAGCGTATTACATTTGGAATAACGTTGAACGAACTTGCACCGTATAGCAACACTCAAGATATCAAAATACTCACAAGAATACACTCGATAATATAGAGAGAAAACTTCAGTTTCTGGTGTGGTTTTCAATTCTAACCTAAGCACCCTATTTATAGGAAAATGCTTAGAAAACCAAAGCAGAAAATTTAATAAAATATTAATATAATTATAAAATTTTCTTACGCACACCCAAGAAATCTAAATTCAGCATCTAACATGTGCAAGTGGGGCCCACACAATGGAAGAAACGTTTTTCGTAATAAAAATTATTAAAACTTCAAAAATCAATTATTCCAGAACTTCAATAATTCATAATAAATAGCCTTTTATCAGAAAATTCGAATCTCGGACTTTTTATAGGAAATTCAATTCTCACAACTTTGCAGAAGTAAGTTTTTCCAAATTCGAAATAGAAATTGACCGAAATTCACATACGGATGATTTTACAGGCTATAATCAAATTTCAGTCAAGAAATGGGTCCACCAACATGTTTAACATGTTTTAAACAACTTTTGCAACATAAATACTCTTCCTCCTCGTATACTCATATATCCCACATTCATTATAAAAATATCATCATTAAAATATTATTTTATCAGAAAAGATAAAATATCAATTTTTAACAATTGTCACTTTAAAAAATTTCTCCATCTATATCCACATAAAATGAATATTTTCCTTATCATATAAATCAATAATTACTTATTCACAAATAATATTACGAGAATCACAATATTGACAACCAGCGGTTCCGAGAAAGGGGGCTTTCCAATAAGAATTTCTCCTTCTTGGCGCTTGATTAGGTGACCAAACCTCTCCTTAGCGAACTTTCTAGACATTTCCAATAATGCTATCTAATAATATTATTCAAATAATATGAATTATTGATTTGATAATAGAAAATACTGTGTAGTGACAATTATTGAAACAACAGTAATATAAAATATCAACGTAGCAATTATTGAATCAATAAAATAAATATTGAGCGATAATTACTATAACAATTATTGAGTAGTGCCTTCTTACGTAAGAATCGATAATTCAAAATATCATGCAATACCGGTATTACTCTTATGAAGCAACGCGTATTACTTTATTTTACCCATCGGGTATTCCAACGATGTTAATTGGTAACAATTACGCCAATTATTTATAAAAACTCAAATTTGTCATTTTCTTCATCCATGATTATTACATTATGGAGCCCATAAATGGTCTGCTGCTGTCGTCGTCTGAATATTCCCAAGCGTAAAGAATATTCCACGACCAAATGAATATTCCCTGACAACAATGAATATTTTATAACCACTTGCGTATTTTAAAAAAATTTCATATATCACCCTTAACTTTAAACTTTTATCAATTTAACCATTTACTGAATAGTAATTATAAGAAAAATTTGAATACTTTTATTTCATAAAATTCGGGGTCTTGAATCTCCCTCCTTATGAAATTTTGTCCACAAAATTCCTTTTTAGTATTTCAAAGAGTTGAGAATACCTTGCTTTCATTTCAGATTCCATCTTCCCTGTCATCATGATTTCTTCATTGCTCATCTCCTGTATTTCAGATATCATTCTAGAATACAGCTTCAAAAACAAAGGTTAATTTAACAAATTAACATATCACATAATATCCCGATATTATGACTCACTAACAAATAAGCTTAGGTAGGACACACTAGCGAAGGATTTACTCATTTCTCCCCTCCTAGTTCTAATCCCGATCTCCGCCAGAGACTATATCCCTAAGCTCTGATACCAATTGTGACTCATGTCCCAACTATGGACAACACCTCACAGTGGTACCTATCAGTTTGCCACCGCAGAACAGCGTCCCCTATGGAGAGTCTGGCTTTGGTGCATCCCTCATCAACAAGAAGTCACCAGATAGAGGCTCGGGGCTCTTTACTTATAGATCTGATACCAACTGTGACAGCCCCAAAATAGGTCAATTCCATCCAACCCATTCTGAGTCGCCAAATACATGGTACAGAAATAACTACAACTTTATTACAACAATTGTTGTGCAAAATACAACAACACATATGTTGTTAGTTTTGATACTAAAATATACCAACTGTGACTCTGGACAATAACTTGGATAGCACGTCACCATGACACCTTACATAAAGGTACAGTCAAAAAATTGTTTTAGAAATTAAAACCTTTGGGAAGTGCTCAAGGAAACCTTCATACATAGGAGGCCATGAATGATAGATATCATATGCCCACAAAATTATCCTTGGTTGACCCAATAGACCCCAAAGAAAAATGAGAAGATTACTATCATCTTCTTTCCAATGGTGAGTGTTCTCTTGACATATAACCATCTCTACCGTATGCAATTGAACATTATGTTTCAAATAAACTCCAAGATTATATAGGTAATGCTCGTATATATACTCAGCAAGTGGATGAGCACATCCCTGTCTTATGATGACACGAGGTGGTATGTCATTAGACATCTTGTATGATAGTGGCAAAACACCCTTCCAACGTTGGGTTCGCTTCACCCTATTTGATTCAACAAATATAACTACTAAATGATGACCACCTTTCTATTCCCTATTTACCCCACTCGACCCATTTACTACACTCGTATTACGAAAGGAATTGTGAAGCAAAAGGGTGAGCACAACTAGCTTCGATAAAGAATATTATGACTAAAGATAAATAAATTATCAATAGCCTTCAACGATAATAAATCGAGATTTAGAACATATGGTAGATGATAAAACTTTTCAACCATAGTGCGTGCGAATAATGAGCAATCCATTAGAAGAGTCGAATAGACCATAAAATCTATTATCTTCTCCATGTTAAAAGTCCACCAATAATGTTTTAACCTCAGAACATCAATCAACAGGTTCACATCCACAATCATGTGAATAACTTCATAATCATAATTGTAGTTCTAAATTCCTTTTAGCATTCGGAATGAAGATAATTTTCATCACTGTCTTTACGAAACATCAAAGATCATGGTTATACCAAATCACGCCTCATGTTCATAATCATACTAATAAATTCATCTTTGCACTACGAGCCAAAGATATTCATCAACAGTTCATATTTGCACTACAGGCCAAAGATATTCAAGAACAGGTCATCTTTGCACTATAGGCCAAAGATATTCAACAACAGGTCATCTTTTCACTTCGGGCCAAAAATATTCAACAATAGTTCATCTTTGCACTACATGACAAAGATATTAATATCTCAAAGAAATACATAATCATTTCAGAATTTATATAAACTATAATTATAACCATGTTGATCAATTCACCTTGCACTTAAGCTAAAAATATTCCATTGTAAATTCAATGGTCATGATCATACTAGTCAATAATTCAACTTTGCACTACTGGCCAAAGAGAACCCATAGTCACGATCATACTAATACTTTACCCATCTTTACACTCAAGTCAAGGAGAAATTCCATCACCAGGGTTATAAAAATGTTATATATGATAATAAAATTAATATAATCAATACATAGTTTTAATCTACAGAGTAATATTCATAAATCAACTATAATTTGGTTAAAAAAAGAAACCAATTTTGTAGTGAATAGTACCCGTGAATAGTAACTCGTGAATAGTAACTCGTGAATAGTAAACTGTCGTGAATAGTAAATCGTGAATAGCAACTCGTGAATAGTAACTCATGAATAGTAACTCGTAAATAGTAACTCATGAATAGTAACTCATGAATAGTAACCCCGACATGAAAAAGTTCCAAATTTGATAAAAAGTTCAAACCAATATTTCAACAAAATGATATTGAAGAAATAATATCACTTGCAAAGAAAATAACATCCCTTTCAATCCCTTAAAATCCCCTATTATCCCCTACCTAAAAAGAGAAGTACTTCTGACTGGAATAACGTTGAACGAACTTGCACCGTATAGCAACACTCAAGATATTAAAATACTCACAAGAATACACTCGATAATATAGAGAGAGAAATAGAGAGAAAACTTCAGTTTCTGGTGTGATTTTCAATTCTAACTTAAGCACCCTATTTACAGAAAAATGCTTAGAACACCAAAGCAGAAAATTTAATAAAATATTAATAAAATTATAAAATTTTCTTACGCACACCCAAGAAATCTGAATTCAGCATCTAACACGTGCAAGTGGGGCCCACACAATGGAAAAAACATTTTTCTTAATAAAAATTATTAAAACTTCAAAAATCAATTATTCCGAAACTTCAATAATTCTTAATAAATAGCCCTTTTATCAGAAAATTTGAATCTCGCGTCTTTTTATAGGAAATTCAATTCTCTACAACTTTGTAGAAAAAAGTTTTTCCAAATTCCAAATAAAAATTGAACGAAATCCACATACGGATGATTTTACAAGCTATAATCAAATTTCAGTCAAGAAATGGGTCCACCAACATGTTTAACATGTTCTAAACAACTTTTGCAACAAAAATACTCTTCCTCCTCATATACTCATACATGCCACATTCATTGTAAAAATATGATCATCAAAATATTATTTTATCAGAAAAGATAAAATATCAATTTTCAACAATTGTCACTTTAAAAAATTTCTCCATCTATATCCACATAAAATGAATATTTTCCTTATCAAAAAAATCAATAATTAATTATTCACACATAATATTATAGAATCACAATATTGACAACCAGGTAGTTCCCAAGAAAGAGGGGGCTTTCCAATAAGAATTTCTCCTTACTGGCGCGCAATTAGGTGACCAAACCTCTCCTTAGACAGAACTTTCTAGACATTGCCAATAATGCTATCTAAGAATATTATTCAAATAATATGAATTATTGATTTGATAATGGAAAATACTGTGTAGTGACAATTATTGAAACAACAGTAATATAAAATATCAACGTAGCAATTATTGAATCAATAAATTAAAATATTGAACAGTAATTACTTTAGCAATTATTGAGTAGTGCCTTTTTACGTAAGAATCAATAATTCAAAAATACTATGCAATACCGTGTGCTACTGTGTAATAACGAGTATTACTTTACTTTACCCACCGGGTATTCTAACAGTGTTAACGGTAACAATTACGCCGTTATTTATAAAAACTCAAATTTGTCGTTTTCTTCATCCGACCTGCTATTACATTATGGGGCCCCACAAATGGTCACTACCATGCGTATTTAATATTCCCCTTGAAAGAATATTCCACGACCAAACGAATATTCCCCAACAACAATAAATATTTTATAACCACTTGCGTATTTTTAAAAAAATTCATATATCACCCTTAACTTTAAACTTTTATCAATTTAACCATTTACTGAATAGTAATTATAAGAAAAAATTGAATACTTTTATTTCATAAAATTCGGGGTCTTACATTAAGCATCATTATACTGCATAATATTCATGTTCTATAACTTAGAACAACATCTATTATCGTCAAGAGCACTACACTCGCATACGTCCATGCCCGACGCCCTCTGATTGCCTCTGAAAACACAACAGTCCTAAAGATGACCATTTTGCCCCTTCCTAAAGACCTCAAACTATCAACCTTAAAAAAACAAAATTTGTAGGTCTATTTGTCCTCGTTCCGGATCATCTTGAATCGCCTTAGTCGGAGTTCGTATGAAAACGGTATGGCCGTTTTACCAAACTAGGTCAAAGCTGTCATAATCAGCAGACATAGGGCGCGGTCGCGCCCCTTTTCCGCGTGCCCGCGTGACCTAGCGATTACTTGACTCGCCCCCATGCTCTGGGACGCCATGGTAGAGCTTTAGCTACGCCTTGATTCGATTTTTTTCAATTTTCTAACATTTTCTCCTACTAATCTTCATAACTTGAGTTCTATACATCCAAATTAGTCCGTTTTTGATTCTATGGATTCATAATTTTTAGAACTACAACATACCAAAGAATTAACAATTTACAAGAACATTAACTAACCCAAATCTTGACTTAAAACTCATGTTTATACTAAATTTTCATATTTTAACATGTTTAGCGAATTCATTCACTTCGAATTCATTTCTTAATAAAATTGATTCATTCAACTTGCGTTATTTTCGTTTTTGAATGTATTAACACAAACCATTGCCAATTTACAGATTAACACATGATTCAACCACTAATTTTGGTCTCAAAGTAAGCCACATATATATATATATATATATATATATATATATTATCACATAACCAAGTTCTTCATCCTAAACATGTTTCCATGGATTTTGATTTTTAAAAATCATCCCTAGACAACATATACAAATTATAATCATCTACCAACATATAAATAATATCTATTTTTATCATATCATCCAATAAAATATAAGTTTCAAAAGAAAACTCTAAGAACACATATACTAAAGTTTGTAGAATAGGTTATTACCTCTTTGATTCTTGGAATAGATGATTAACAAGATGATTACCCTTCTTCTTCTCTTTCTTTGATTCTCAACCTTGTCTCTCAATTCCCTCAATTTCTCTCTTCTCTGTATTCTTCTTTCTTGCTTTTAGACTTAGGAAAATATATGTATAAAACTAAACTAATAAAACACGTAACATACAACTGATATAACATTAAGCGTACAATTATATGGCTTTATCAGTTAAATTATGCCAAAGGTCACAAGACCATGTTTGGCAAAACCCTCCCCAACCTCCTTTTAATTTATTTTCATGTTTTGCTTATTATATAGTATACCAATGTCACACTTATCAAATTTAAATCATAATCTTTAATTATCCACATAATATTACTTAGTCAACATAATTTTTAATATTTATTTAATAAATATTAACCTTCTAAATTAATCATTCCTTAATTTCATTAATCAATTAAATTAAAATAACACCATTACTGCGATATTATAATCATTAAATAATTAATTTAATTTGATTATTTCATAAAAATAAATCTTGATCCATAAAATTATCATACATTAATTTAGTTAATATAACCACTTAACTAAATTATTACACAATAATTTCATCGAATAATTATTTATCTCAACAAATAAATTATTTAAAATATTTATTTAATTCAATAAATATTTAAAATAATTACCAAATTTATTTAAATGCTTCATAATTAACTTAACTATTGAACCTCACTTTCCCAATAAATAAATATATATTTCTCTTCACACCGATCACACATTTCAAAATATATATAAATGCGTATATATATTACTCAAACATATCTTGTAATAACTTGATATTTTCTATATAATTAAATCGAAATTTTACGTATAATTGTTTTTCTTATTTTATTTATTTTAAAGATGAGGATTTGTACAAGATAAAGCGTATGTAATTATGTAATAAATAAAAATATATTTATTACATTAATGTTTGCAAATAATTTTATTTAAGAATTATTGATTATTATAAAGTATATTCTTATAATAATTAAGTTATAGTAAAAATGTTTTTATTAATTATTTTCCATAAAAACATGATTATTATATTATTTAAATAATATATGAAAGGATTATAGAATTATTATAATAATTATTTTATTTTATTATATGAATTTATTTTAGATTAATTAAATTATTTATTTTTAACTTAATTATTAATGTTATATATGACAGTTAAAATCAGATATGGAATCCAAAACCCTAATTTTGGATTTTGATCAATGAATGAGAATAATAATATTATATTATTATTTGTCAGTGTTATAATTAGGTATGCTATGTGTGTAAGGTTAATGTGAGGATCAGTTTTGATGGAAATTTTTTTATGTTACTGATAAACCCTAATTCGAAAGTCAATTACGTCTTTAAGATTTGGTTAAGTCATTATGTAGTCATGATGCTGTGATAATGTGTCTAATGACAGGTGTTATATATTTTTATATTAGTTAGGAAAAACCTAATTTTCTAAATTAAGAAACCCTAATTATCTAGAAACCCTAATTTATAAATTAGTAACCATAATTTGCTAAATTGGTAACCCTAATTGTTAATTGCAAGCTAAATACTTAATTAGCGGACATTAAAATCATAATGTTCATGTATAATGTAATTAGAAAATTAAACACGATTAATAAACCCTAATTTTCAAAAAAAATAGAAATTAATATTATTTTTATTTTTGTGCAAACCATACTTAGTAATTTTAAAAACATAATTACTAATTATAAACTCTAATTGTTTAACGATCAAGGTTAATTATAATTAGTAAATTTTAAACCCAAATGTTCAAGTAATCGAAATAGAAAACTAATTATATTTAGTAAACTCTAATTTATATTTTTGGAAACTAAATTGTTATTTATTTTTAAATCCTAATTTTGGAAATCCTAGAATTTGGCTTTTAAAACCTAAAATGGTTCAAACCCTAAACCCTAACCCAAACCCTAAACCCTAAGGGTTAGACCAATGACCAAAATGCCATTAAATTTCTAAGCCAAATGACAAGTTTACCCCTCTTGTATTATTTGAGCATTACTTGAATATCTAAACAAAATAGAGTTGGTGACCAACTTAGTTGACATTTGTGACCTAAATATCCAGCAAATCAACCTAAATGTATCAACCATGTGCATTACAAGTAATATATATAGATTCAAGAGAGAAAAATTTCATTTATTTAGCCATTTGTGCTCTTGCACTCCACAAAGTCTCTCTCTGTCAAGACACACGAAAAACAATAGTAGATCAGTCCCAAAACACAGCCCCACGTTTACCATAACAAATCTAGAAGATCAAAATCAAGAATTGATGCATAAAGGTATAAAACCCTAATCATAATTTCAGACTTTGATCCTCTGTTAAAAGTTATGTTTATGTGTTGAAATATGTTCTATGTAGTGTTATTAAGTGATCTTGGTTGATAGATGTTAGATCCATAACATCTATAGGCTCGGATCTAGTGATTTTTAAAAATCTAGAAAAGTTTCATTTTGTGTTCTAACAACGGATGTCAGAGCCTGTAAATCTTAATTTGTTATGTGTTTTTGCTATTTAAAGGTTTAAACATGTAGTTTGTTATGTGATCTTTCATCTGGAAGTTTATTCAAAGCCAGATCAGTTGTAGATTTCATGTTATTCTTGGTCAAACTCGGTTGACCGAGCATGACCGAAAGATTTCTGGGTAACCCAGAAATCATTTTCTAGTGTCTGACAAGTTTTGATAGCTCAAGATTTATCATGTTTTGATGTTTTGTTGTGTTTGATGTAACTAATTTGTGTTCTGGTAGATTAAATTTAGACTCATGCTTTTATATCATTAAAACATTAAATAGAATGGATTTTATAGATGGTCAAAGTGACTGGAATGATCACGAAACCCATTTTCTGGAAATTCCAGAAATGGGATGAACAACGTTTCTGACAATATTTGACCGACTCAAATCTTCCTCTGGTGATGTTGTTTTCGTGATATAGTGAATGATAATTGTAGCCTGTAATCTCTACTTCAAAATAGTAATCTTATATTACACGGAGTAGACACAGAAGCAAAGTTACAGAGCATCAAAGGTGATACCCTACAATTGTTCTTCATTTTTGGAAAACCCAGAAATGAAGAAAAGCTCTGACATGTTTTTTCGGCAGCTTAGATCTCCTTATTTGGATGCAGTATGGTCATGTTTGTTGATTTAATAATTTAGTATTACAATAGAACTATAAGATCTCACCAACAGATTGTCCAGAAACATTATATGTTACGAATAAAGGTTGGTCAAAGGGGGCACCTTGTAAACTGACTTAGCATTTCTGGGTTTTCATCAAGAATACCAAGAACACCTATATGCTGACAGTTACACAGCTATAGGGATACTAGCGACAATTTATTTAAGAAATTAATTATTTTTATTAAATAAACAGAAAAAATTAGTTTTTAATTATTAAAAATACAAAATAAATTATTAAAAATTATTTTAAGGTCCGAAAATTAGTTTTTAATTATTTTGAATATATTAAATAAATATTTAATATTTTTGGAATATTAAAAGTATTTAATTTATTTAATCATAATATTAAATAAATTATTTAAAAATGATTTTAATACATGAAAAATCATTTAAAATTATGTTATGGTATAAGAAAAGAATTTAAGTTATTTTTATAACTTTTAATATTTTGTGATGAATTTCATTAATTAATTAATATTAATGATAATTAAGCTATTTATTGAATATATTAAATAAATTATGAAAAATAGAATTAATGATTTAAAAATTATAGAAAAATGATTTAAAGGTTATAAAAGTATTTTAAGTTATAAAATATAACTTTTGATATTTTGTCAAGACAAATATTAATATTTTAATATTAATGATATTAGATTTATTTAATAATTATATTAAATTAATTAGTTTAAAAATGATTTTAATATTAAAAAATCATTTTAAATGAAAATAAATAGTTTAAAAATATTTTAAGTTATAAAATATTAATTTTAATATTTAAAGGTAAATTTCATTAATTATTTACTATTAATGATATTAGAACTATTTAATAATTATATTATATAAATTAGTTTAAAAATGATTTTAATATTATAAAAATCATTTTAAATGATAATAAATTGTTTAAAGATATTTTAAGTTATAAAAGATAACTTTTAATATTTAAAGGATAATTTCATTAATAATTTAATATTAAATGATATTAGATTTATTTAATAATTATATTAAATAAATAGTTTAAAAATGGTTTTATTTATTTAAAATCATTTAAAAAGGATATAAATGAATTAAAATGTGAGACCACAGATTTTATGAATAAAGATTTAATTTTCTCGAAATATTTTTTTTTGAATATTATGGTGTGGATTTGATATAATGTTATAGTTGTGGATAATATTTATAAATTTTGCAAAGTATGCAAGTTGTTATATAATATTATTAGATTGGTCTGGGAATATTTGTGTTAACGAGGAATATTAAATACAATGACCTGACAATCATTGGTGGACCACCACATGAAATTATTATTTGATCGGATTGAAAAGCGACAAAATACTTTATGAAAATAACTTGGAAGTTTTTACTGTTAAGCTGTTGAACTACCCGGTAGTAAAAAATACGATGTCTGGCGTGGTTGCATATTAGCACACGGTATTGATTATTGATCCTTACGTGAGAAGTCACTCAGTTATACTCAATTATTGCTACAGTAATTACTGCATCATATCTCTCATATTATTGATTCGATTATTGTCATAGTATCATCTACATAATATGATATATTATTAAATCAATGATTGAGACGGCAAAGTTATTCATATTATTATTTGCAATATTGACAATGTCTAGAAGTTCTGTCAAGGAGAGGTTTGGTCACCTAATTGCATGCCAATAAAGACAAATCCTTATCGGAAAGCCCTCTCTTTCCTGGGAACGAGCTGGTTGTTAAATATTGTGAGTTATAATATTAATGATGAATGTTATTAAAATTAAAGTTGTGTTCGGAGTTGAATTTGGAGACGCGGACGTGATATTTGAGTCCAGAACGATGAAATTTGTAAAAATAGTCTATAAACACAAAATTTTTCGGGATTCACTATTTAATCAAAAAGTCAACAGTTGACTTTTTTGAGAAAAATCAAACTTCGAAATTTCAAAATTTATATTTTTGATAAAAATAGTTTCATTATGATTGAATTGATTGTGTTAGTGAAAATCGACATCTATTCCGATGATAATTGATGTTTGGGGGTATATTGATAAATCGGGTAATTTATTGGATAAATGAGCAATTAATTGCTACTAATTCACATGCTTATATAATTATTTGTTCACATGTGTATACTATTGTTTCACATTCTTGTTACTATTAGGGGAGTTGGTGCAAGATTGATAATACTTACATGACTAAGTTAAAAATGGAGGTATAGATGGAGGTACTATACTGTAATTGTTTTTATCACATGATTAGAACTATTGAGTCACATGATTTACTATTGATTCACATTATTTACTATTAGGGGAGGTGGTGCAAGTTTGATAATACTTGCAGGACTAAATTAAAAATGAAGAAAAAAAGGAAGGTATTATACTGTAATATTTCGAACCCCAAAACGTGCAATTATTGAAACTATATTTTCCTATATATAGAATCTCATTCTTCTTTCATTTCTCACCAATTCACAAAAGCTTTAGAGCGATTATTATAGAGAGAAATTATAGAGAGAAAGAAGAAGAGAAGTCTGCTACCTCACTATTCTAGTATCCAGTTTTTCTAAGGTAGGGAGTATTATTTATTTCTTATCCATGAAGAGAACTTCTGTTATTCCATTCTTTATTATTACATTGGAATAACTTTTGTATCTGTGAGCTACCCTATACTTGGTGAAATTCTTCTGTTGTTCCATTCTTTATCATTCTGTTTGAACATCCTGTCTTTGCGTTCTACGCCGGACCTGATTCCGTCTTTATTATTCTATTGGAATATCCATGCGGCGTTTTTACGTTGGACTGATTAAAATCTTTATTATTTTGTTGGAATATCACATGCATTCGCGTTTCTGTAGGACTGATTCCGTTATTTATTATTCATTGGAATAACTTTTTGCTGTCGGATCTATCGCATACACGGTGATTTCTTTTGTTATTCAATTCCTTATTATACTCAGTTGGTTAAAGTTTTGACTTCTATACTCCATGAAATAAGTGGAATATCCTTTATATTTGCGCTTCCTCCAGTATCTTTTCATGGAAATATTCTTCTGAGCATTCTTGAATTTTACTCTACAAAGCAGTATCATGTTGACAATTTGGACGTTATTAGTTCCAAGATAAATTAATTCTTGAACTTGTTTTATTGAATTCTTATATCATTGTCATCATCCTCATGTTTATATTTTGTTGAAAGTCATCTGTGGCCTATAGTGCATAGATGGACTTGGTATGATTATGACCAGGGATCATTCGGTGTAATCATGCTTAGTAATGTTACAAATGATGTGGAAAAAGTCCTCATTGGCCCGTAGTGCATTGATGGGCGAGTTGTTGGCATGATCATGACCATTATTGAATACACAAATATTCTTGGCGTGTAGTGCATGGATAATTGTGGTCGTGATACTAAAGAATATCCTTGGCCGTAGTCACGGGGGTGATTCGATGATGTGGATTATTTATTAAAATTTGAGTCCCAAATGATATAAGTGATGAAAAACCTTCTAAATCATAAAAGATAGTAGATTTTATTCTCTACTTGACTCTTTTAATGGATTGCTTGTTTTGCTGCAGTTAAACTTGATGTTTGTTTTATTGTATCAGTTTAACACTGTTTAAGGCTAATGATAATTTATTCTGTGTTATCTTAGTCAATATTTCTTACTGGACTAGTTGAGCTCACCCTTTCTTTAACTGTTCTCTTCAGGAAATGAGAACGTAGCTGGGACTAGTCGGGGAATAGAGTGATGGTCCTAGATGGTGCATTAGTAGTCCTCACTATTATGTGAAATAGTGTGATAATAATTGTAATAAGGACTCCTTTTGTGTTTGTATACTCTCTAGTAGACAATATTTGTATTCAAACTCAATGTTTATGTTTTGTCGTATTGTACACGATAGTTGTATTATCAAGTTGTATTTTAATTCTATACCATGTATCTGGCGACTCAAGATGGGTGATATATACCTTATTTTGGGGGCGTCACAGTTGGTATCAAAGCTTAGGGATATGATCACTGGCTGAGATATGAGATAAGAACTAGGAGGGGAGAGACGGGGAATTCCTTCGCTAGTATGACCTACCTAAGTTTATTTGGTATTTAATTGGTCGGTCAGAGTATAGGGATAATATGAGATATGGTAATTAACCCTTGTTTTGTGGCAGTGTTTGAAAATGACATCCGAGAATGTTGAGAATAGCAATGGAGCACAGGAGACCGTTGAGTCTCCACAGATCAATAATCAGGATAATGTACAACAGGATGGCGATAATCCTCCTATAAACAACAAAGATTGATCAATTGATTGTGAACGATGATGACGTTTAGGAGCTTTTAGAATTCATGAAACATCGGTGAAAAGGCGGCTCCTATTCATAATGCAGGAGGAAACAATGGCAACCCACAGGTTGGTCACCGCTTCAGCGATTCAAGGAGCTAGGACCATGGGAGTTTTGGGAAAGCCAAAACCACTTAAGGCGGAGACGTGGTTAAAGTAAATCACCAAGATATTTGAGATCTTGGGATGCTCCGAGGAGAAAAATGTTTCCTTTGCCACCTTTATGTTGCGTGAAGAAGCAGATCATTGGTGGGAATCTGTAAAACGTACCCAGAATGACGCACTCAAGATGTCTTGGGAGAAGTCCCAAGAGCTGTTCAACGACAAGTACTTTCCCGAAAGTATTTGTCACAGGAAGGTGGTGGAGTTTATCAAGCTGGAGCAAAATAATATGACCATGTCGCAGTATGAGGCTAAATTTGCAGAGTTGTCCCGGTTTGCATCCCATTGGGTCGATAATGAGGAGTGAATGGCGCGAATGTTTCTAAGAGGTTTAAAACCTGAGATACGTCAATATCTTATTTCTCACAAACTTTGTTTATATTCAGATGTTGTGAATAGGGCTCAATTATTGGAGCGCGATAATGAGGCAACCTGACCAAAAAGGCAACGACCAACAACACGATAATAATTGTGCAAATGGCAGCAGTCCATCGAACAATGATAACCATCGTGGGGAAATTATCATGCCAAGAATGATAACCACTTGGTGGTAATCATGGCCAAAAAAATAAGTGGAAATTTCAAGAAGAGAAGGTTCAATAATGATGGAAAGACAATGACACCAAAGACCTTTAGTTTCAAAGGAAGAAGAACGATCATCGGTCATTATGTTTCAAATCTGAGCGGGAGGGACACATCCGTCCAAACTGTCTGTGAAAATCCAAAGTGTGTTTCAATTACGGAAGAAGGTCACCTAGCTCCATTTTATTGTATGGTGAAGTCAAGTCCAATTTGGGATAGTGATGCGAAAGGATGTCCCGAACAAGCCAAACCAGGTAGTTTAAGAGAGAGCGTTTTTTTAAAATAACGAGGAACCTGAATAAAATTATCACGGGTATGTTAGTCATAAACTCTTGCGAAGTCTATACCGTGTTAGATACCGATTCTACTTACTCTTTTATTTCACCTAGTTGTGTTCAATGTTTGAAGTTAACTCCGGAGAAGTTAGACTTTGATATATCTGTTGGGAGAAACCTTCGTTACCTCCACTATTTATAAAGCTTGTTCAAATCAACATTTTCACGTTACGTGTTGATCTTATCTCTTTGAAAATACTTGCCTTTGATGCGATTTTAGGAATAGATTGGTTAACTACTCATCATGCTTTTCGTAAGGATGTTAGCTTTCATATTCCTAACCAACCAGTTATGCGAATTCAAGAAACCAAACCACTAAAGTCAATCATTGTCATATCAAGCCATACGTAAAGAGCCTCGGTCCTTTCGTTGTTGACTTTCTTGTGTGGAATGCGCCGAAGCCAGACTTTCTGTAGGCGATGTCGTGAATGACGATGGCAAGTTGATAGGTATCGATGTGACGTACTATCCAAGTATTGGATGAGGGTCACAGTTTGAATGATATTTCTATTGTTAATAAATTTCCTGACGTTTTCTTGAAGACTTCTTAGCCTACCCCTAGAGCATGAAATCGAATTTTGTATTGACCCCGGTACAAAACCCATTTCTTAAACCCTCAAATATTTCTTCAACTAAAATGAACGTAACATGCGCTAAAGACGTTGGCTCGAGCTGTTGATGATTACGATCGTACCATTCAATAACATCGTGGAAAAGTGAACGTGGTAGCTGACGCATTGAGTAGAAGATCATATGTGTTTACGAGTGTGATGTTGTGAACACAAAGGCCCATTTCGTACGACTTACAAATGATGAAGATAGAGTTAAAGACTCCCGGAACCCAAGTGAAGGTAACGAATATACGAGTAGACTCGACTTTAATCGATAAAGTTAAAGTCGCTCAAGCTACATACTCAGAGCTGATGAATGTGAAGAAGAAGGTTCAAGAGGGCGTTATTCTAGAAGCAAGAATCGACGAAGAGAGGAAATCTCAACCCTCGATTTAATTGACCCATTTGAAATCCTCGATCGAGTAGGAACTGTGACTTATAGACTCGTTTTTCCGTCAAGTATGTTGCATGTTCATAACGTATCGATGTTACGTAAATATATGGACGACCCAAACCATATTATTAATTTAGAACCGGACGAGATAGCGGATGATTTAACATATGATGAGATATATTTTAAAATCTTGGATAAGAAGGATCGTAATCAACACTCAAAGGTTATACCTCAAGAGTTAGAATTTGAAGTAAAGTCAAGGTATCCTCACACATTAAGCATACCGAATGCGTCACGTAAATTTCGAGAAAAATTCCATAAGGAGGGAGATTGTGAGACCCCAGATTTTATGAATAAAGATTTAATTTTCTCGAAATATTTTTTTTGAATATTATGGTGTGGATTTGATATAATGTTATAGTTGTGGATAATATTTATAAATTTTTCAAAGTATGCAAGTTGTTATATAATATTCGATTGGTTAGGGAATATTGATTTAACGAGGAATATTCGTAATAACTGACACAATCATTGGTGGACCCCCACAACGAAATTATTGTCGGATTGAGAAAATGACAAAATACTTTATGAAAATAACGGCGAAAGTTTTACCGAATTAAGCTGTTGAACTACCCGTGATGAAAAAATACAAAATCTGCGTGGTTGCATAGTAGCACACGGTATTGATTATTGATACTTATATGAAAGTCACTCGATTATACTCAATTATTACTACGATGATTAATTCTTTGTATCATATCTCTCATATTATTGATTCGATTATTGTCATAGTATCATCTGCAAAATATGATATATTATTAAATCAATGATTGAGACGGCAAAGTTATTCATATTATTATTTGCAATATTGACAATGTGTATAAGTTCTGTCAAGGAGAGGTTTGGTCACCTAATTGCGCGCCAATAAAGAGAAATCCTTATCGGAAAGCCCTCTCTTTCCACAGGAGCGACACAGTTTGTTAAATATTGTGAGTTATAATATTAATGATGAATGTTATTAAAATTAAAGTTGTGTTTGGAGTTGAATTTGGAGACGCGGACGTGATATTTGAGTCCAGAACGATGAAATTAGTAAAATTAGTCTATAAACACAAAATTTATCGGGATTCACTATTTGATCAAAAGTCAACAGTTGACTTTTTCTAGAAAAGTCAAACTTCAAAATTTCAAATTTTATATTTTTGATAAAAATAGTTTCATTATGTTGGAATTGTTTGTGTTAGTGAAAATCGACATCTATTCCGATGATAATTGATGTCTGGGGGTATATTGATAAATCGGGTAATTTATTGGATAAATGAGCAATTAATTGCTACTAATTCACATGCTTATATAATTATTTGTTCACATGTGTATACTATTGTTTCACATTCTTGTTACTATTAGGGGAGTTGGTGCAAGATTGATAATACTTGCATGACTAAGTTAAAAATGGAGGTATAGATGGAGGTACTATACTGTAATTATTTTTATCACATGAGTACAACTATTGAGTCACATGATTTACTATTGATTCACATTATTTACTATTAGTGGGGGTGGTGCAAGTTTGATAATACTTGCAGGACTAAATTAAAAATGAAGAAAAAGAGGAAGGTATTATACTATAATATTTTGAGCCCCAAAACGTGCAATTATCGAAATTATATTTTCCTATAAATAGAAGTTCATTCTTCCTTCATTTCTCACCAATTCACAAAAGCTTTAGAGCGATTATTATAGAGAGAAATTATAGAGAGAAAGAAGAGGAGAAGTCTTCTACCTCACTATTCTAGTATCCAGTTTTTCTAAGGTAGGGAGTATTATTTATTTCTTATCTATGAAGAGAACTTCTGTTATTCCATTATTTATTATTCTGTTGGAATAACCTGTATGCGCGGGCTACCCTATACTTGGTGAAATTCTTACATTGTTCCATTCTTTATCATTCTGTTGGAACATCCATGCATTTTCGCTTCTCTGTGGGACTGATTCCGTCTTTATTATTACATTGGAATATCCATGCATTAGATTTTACTGTGGGACTGATTCCGTTATTTATTATTACATTGGAATAACTTTGCATAATGCGGTCTATCGCATGCACGGTGATTTATTTTGTTATTCTATTCCTTATTATACTTAGTTGGTTAAAGTTTTGACTTCATATACTCCATGAAATTAGTGGAATATCCTTGATATTTGCGCTTCATCCAATATCTTTTCATGGAAATATTCTTACGAGCATTCTTGAATTTTACTCTACAAAGCGATGTCATGTTGACAATTTGGGCGTTATTAGTTCCTAGATAAATGAATTCTTGAACTTGTTTTATTGAATTCTTATATCATTGTCATCATCCTCATGTTTATATTTTGTTGAAAGTCATCATGGCCTATAGTGCATAGATGGACTTGGTATGATTATAACCGAGGATCATTCGGTTGTAATCATGGCCGTAATGTTACAAATGATGTGGAAAAAGTCCTCATTGGCCCGTAGTGCATTGATGGGCGATTGTTAGCATGATCTTGACCATTATTGAATACACAAATATTCTTGGCCCGTGATGCATGGATAATTGTGGTGCGTGTTACTAAAGAATATCCTTGGTAGTAGTGCGAGGGTGATTCGATGATGTGGATTGTTTATTAAAATTTGAGTCCCAAATGATATAAGTGATGAAAAACCTTCTAAATCATAAAAGATAGTAGATTTTATTCTCTACTTGACTCTTTTAATGGATTGCTTGTTCATTGCAGATTAAACTTGATGTTTGTTATATTGTATCGGTTTAACCTTTTAAGGCTAATGATAATTATTTAAAATGATTTTAATTCTTTTAAAAAATCATTTAAGGGTAATATTAATACTTTAAAAGTATTTTGAGTTATTATAAATAATTTTAATATTTTGGCAATGGTTTTATTAATGGTTTAACACTAATTAGATATTAATGATAATAGAGTTATTCAATATTTAAATCATTTAATAATGATTTTGGTGTTTGAAAATTCATGATAAATTATAATAAATGTTTAAAAATTATTATAAGTCATTTAAAAATAATATGACCGATACTTACAGATATTGAACTATAGGATAGCGTCTTAGACTCGATAATTACTCGATAAAGCCGTCGGTACACCGACATATTTCAGAAATTGATCTGGACTTAGATAATTTGATTAGATATATGTTTATTTGTGATTCAATGGTTGTGGAACATATGTGATAATGTGATTAGGTTATGTCTTTACTCTGATAAGCGGTGTTATGTGTTATAGTATGTTATTCTAATCGATCAAATGATCTTATTAACGATAGGTGTTATATAAAGATAGAACTAAGTTATGAGCGTATAAGCGGTAGCATCGAAATGATATCTTACCTTTGCATTTCCTTTATCAATGGACATGAGTAAGAAGTTTGAAATTATATTATTATTGTACTAAATTATTAACCTTATTATACATTATATATTATATCCCGATCATTGTTTATCAACATGATATTATATTATATAACTCATATATATATTTTGTTAGTTAATTTCAAAATATGATTATCTGAAGTGTCCCCACTTGGATAATCATTATATTTAATCAAATGTTGATATATATATATATATATATATATATATATATATATATATATATAAACCGCTCTAAGCTATTTGATCAGCTAGACACAAATTTCAAAATATCGTTGAATATGATAAAACCTTTTTGTATCCAATCAAATTATTTTGGCTCGGATTCCAGACTAAGTATGAACATCCCGATCAAGAGAAAACTTTTATGCGCTCAAGGCGGACAATGTGAACGATCCTATCGTTCTTGTAATATAGTATTGATCAATACAGGGCCTATGGGATGTACACCCTCGCGCCCGTAAGTTATGACGGTTTACAGATGAAGTTTTGCTAAACCTTATCGAAAATTTAAAACAATGTTCATAGCATGTCAACTACCCTATATATATAGTCAATACGTAGTTTCAAAAATTTGAAATAGAATTGTTATGTTATTATTATCGGTTCAGTTTACTTCAAAACTATAAATTCGTTGTAGAAGTGATGTACAAAGAAAACATTTATTTCTTTCAGCTAATTATATTCATAATTGTTATTACTTGCTGGGCACCCAAATGCTCATCCTTGCCTAAATTTAAATGTTTTTAGCTAGGCATGATCAACCCGAAGGTTCAGACAAGAACAAGTGAAAAGGAAAGCAAACAGAACATGTTTAATGGTGTCTTTTGTAATAGTTAAACTGTATTAAGATAATGATATATATTATAAATCATGTAAAGAATATAGTAAAGGTTACCTACTTGGGATTAGACTCTGATAAATGTAAGTTATGTTTGATATTTATATTATTGTTATTATTATTAGTATTATTTCACTCATAGAAATGGTATCGTAAATCACCGAGTTCGGGTTTCAAGTACCCGAGTTTGGGGGTTTTTTAAGTTGGTATGAGAGCTATAATCATGAATTTGCGAAGAGCCCCGAGCCTCTCGCTGGTGACTTCCTTGTGTGGAATGCACCGAAGCCAGACTCTCCGTAGGAGACGCCGATTCAGTCGGTGGCAAGCTGATAGGTACCCTTGTAAGGTGCTATTGTTAGAAGCACCATGAAAGTTACAAGTTGGTATCAGAGCTTTAGGGTTAGAAACCTTAGGTAGGTTAGACCTTCGACTATAACCTTGGGACAGAGGGAAATGTTAAAAATACAAATAACTCATATAGAGTTTAAAATGAGATGAATTGAATTATTCATCGTCAAATCAAATAAAAGATAACTTGTATAAAACTATTATTTATTGTGTGTATATATTAGTTGATAATCAGGATAACTTAGGTGTGTAGATGTTAGATATAAAAGAATTAGAATACCCTCAAATTGTAAAGAAGGAGTCGATCTCCATAACCGAGCCAATATCAAAGTCAATAGCTGAAATAGAGGCTCACATTGAATGCTACCTCAATGAGGTGGTTATTTTGGAAAGTATAGTACCGGACCCTGAAATGATAGTATAACTGATAGGTAAAGTATAGTTAAAGAATATGTGGTCAATGTCGAGTTCTTAAACTTATATGTTTGTGGTGAGTTCTTAAACTCATAAAATATGGTAAGTTGGACAGACTAGGTGTAGTTAGGTATGAATGGATTATTGAGGATAATGAGAATAAACAGACTTCTAAGCAATTGATCGTTAGTGGAGGCATAAGAAATAAGTAGTACTAGTATTACTTTAATATGTATGATTCTATGTTATGTATATGATAGGTATGTTTGTATAATGTAATATTTTTCAAATTTTGTATAAGTTGTGGTAGCGATTCCCGACTTTTGAGTCACAAAGGGATATCGGATGATTAAAGCAATATGTGATATGGTATGTCAAGTGATATGAGTATGAATTTATATGGGATTAACGAAATACGTTGGTATAAAGATAGTAGTTAACTATATGAGTACTGGTTAATGCAGAAAACCAAAATTTTAAAATATATAATATTTTGAGTACATGATAAATATAGAATTTCGTGTTATATGATTATACGTATACAATAAGGCTTAGAATAAAGAATAAATTGTGATAATGCCGCTAAGGAGACGAAAACGAAATACACGGGCAGAAGAACTTGTCAACAAAGCTGGAAGATAAGCAGACCCGATACATAATTTTGCAAATATGGACGATCAAGCTATGCAGAACGAAATACTAGTCGCCGGAAGATCAGCCAGACAATTGATCGACAAACATCAAAGACTTCAAGGCCATCGTACTTCCAGAATTCGGAAGATCAACTGACCCTATTGACGCGTTTGTGATAACTAAGGTAACAGAAGGGGAAAAAGATAGTTTTGTCACCTATACGATAAAATGAAATGATATAAAGGGCAAGTCTATATGTTTTAAGTGTGAATCAATGGAGTATAAGGTGGAAGACTGTCCAAGAAGGAGAAGGGAGGCGAGGAATGCGCAAACAAAGAAAGGAAGCAAGACATTGGCGACGACAAGACCGACATCAACAATCAAACCAATGAAATCAACCACAAGCGCCTTCAACATGACCATTCAAGAAACTGTAGCAGCCGGGGATGCAACTCTAGGTATTATTCGAACAAATTTTATTTTCTTATATATAGTCAATTATTTTATAAGATATTTTGAAAGAGGAATTTAAGTTCTCTTAGAAATCAAATTTCCGTTTAATAAGATAAATAAGCTTTTGCTTAATAGTTAAAGATCGGTTCGATCGATTATGATTGAGATCTATTCGTAATGACTGTGTATGTTATGTACCCTGCTATGTATAAGTTTTAAAACGGTGATTCCGGGGACGGAATTTTTATAAGGGAGGGTGAATGTAATAACCCGATATTTTCTATATAATTAAATCAGAAATTTTGCGTATAATTTTTGTTCTTATTTTATTTATTTTAAAGATGAGGATTTGTACAAGATAAAGCGTATGTAATTATGTAATAAATAAAAATATATTTATTACATTAATGTTTGCAAATAATTTTATTTTAGAATTATTGATTATTATAAAGTATATTCTTATAATTATTAAGTTATAGTAAAAAATGTTTTTATTAATTATTTTCCATGAAAATATGATTATTATATTATTTAAATAATATATGAAAGGATTATAGAATTATTATAATAATTATTTTTTTTATTATATGAATTTATTTGATTAATTAAATTATTTATTTTAACTTAATTATTAATGTTATATATGATAGTTAAAATCGGATATGGAATCCAAAACCCTAATTTTGGATTTTATCGAGAATGAGAATAATAGTATTATATTATTATTTGTCGATTATTATAATTAGGTATGCTATGTGTGTAAGGTTAATGTAAGGATCAGGTTTGATGGAACAATTTTAATGTTACTGATAAACCCTAATTTGAAAGTCAATTACGACTTTAAGATTTGGTTAAGTCATTATGTAGTCGTGATGCTGTGATAATGTGTCTAATAATGTGTTATATATTTTATATTAGTTAGTAAAAACCTAATTTTCTAAATTAGAAACCCTAATTAACTAGAAACCCTAATTTGTAAATTAGTAACCCTAATTTGCTAAATTGGTAACCCTAATTGTTAATTGCAAGCTAAATGCTAATTAGTGGACATTAAAATCCTAATGTTCATGTATAATGTAATTAGAAAATTAAACACGATTAAGAAACCCTAATTTTTTTAAAATTAGAAACTACTATTATTTTTATTTTTTGTGCAAACCCTAATTAGTAATTTTAAAAACCTAATTACTAATTATAAACTCCAATTGTTTAATGATCAAGGTTAATTATTATTAGTAAATTTTAAACCCAAATGTTCAAGTAATCGAAATAGAAAACTAATTATATTTAGTAAACTCTAATTTATATTTTTGGAAACTAAATTGTTATTTATTTTTAAATCCTAATTTTGGAAATCCTAGAATTTGGCTTTTAAAACCTAAAATGGTTCAAACCCTAACCCAAACCCTAAACCCTAAGGGTTAGACCAATGACCAAAATGTTATTAAATTTCTAAGCCAAATTACAAATTTACCCCTCTTGTATTATTTGAGCATTACTTGAATATCTAGAAAAAATAGAGTTGGTGACCAACTTAGTTGACATTTGTGACCTAAATATCAAACAAATCAACCTAAGTATATCTGTCATGTGCATTACAAGTAATATATATAGATTCAAGAGAGAGAAATTTCATTTATTTAGCAATTTGTGCTCTTGCACTCCACAAAATCTCTCTCTCTCAAGACCCACAAAAAACAATAGTAGATCAGTCCCAAAACACAGCCCCACGTTTACCATAACAAATCTAGAAGATCAGAATCAAGAATTGCTGCATAAAGGTATAAAACCATAATCAAAATTTCGGACTTTGATCTTCTGTTAAAAGTTGTGTTTATGTGTTAAAATATGTTATATGTAGTGTTATTAAGTGATCTAGGTTGATAGATGTTAGATCCATAACATCTATAGGCTCGGATCTAGTGATTTTCAAAAATCTAGAAAAGTTTCATTTTGTGTTCTGACAACGGATGTGAGAGCCTGTAGATCTTAATCTGTTATGTGTTTTTGCTATTTAAAGGTTTAAACATGTAGTTTGTTATATGATCTTTCATCTGGAACTTTATTCAAAGCCAGATCAGTTGTAGATTTCATGTTCTTCTTGGTTAAACGCGGTTGACCGAGCATGACCGGAAGATTTCTGTGTAACCCAGAAATCATTTTCCAGTGTCTGACAAGTTTTGATAGCTCCAGATCTGATCATGTTTTGATGTTTTGTTATGTTTGATGTAACTAATTTGTGTTCTGTTAGATTAACTTTAGACTCATGCTTTTATATCGTTAAAACATTAAATAGAGTGGATTTTATGGATGGTCAAAGTGACTGGAATGATCACGAAACCCATTTTTTGGATATTCGAAATGGGGATGAAACAAATAATTCCGACAATATTCGACCAAGGCTCAAATCTTCCTCTGGTGATGTTGTTTTCGTGATATAGTGAATGATAATTGTAGCCTGTAATCTCTACTTCAAAATAGTACTCTTATATTACACGGAGTAGACACAGAAGCAAAGTTACAGAGCATCAAAGGTGATACCTACAAATCGTGTTCTTCATTTACGGAAAACCGAAATGAAGAAACGACTTCACATGTATTTTTACAATGACTTAGATCTCCTTATTTGGATGCAGTATGGTCATGTTTGTTGATTTAATAATGTAGTATTACAATAGAACTATAAGATTTAACCAATAGATTGTCCAGAAACATTATATGTTACGAATAAAGGTTGGTCAAAGGGAGCACCTTGTAAACTGACTTTGCATTTCTGGGTTTTCATCAAGAACACCTACAGCGACGGTTCTGTCGCTATAGGACCCTTTTAGCGACAGTTTATTTAAAAATTAATTATTTTTATTAAATAAATAGAAAAAATTACTTTTTAATTATTAAAAATACAAAATAAATTATTGAAAATTATTTTAAGGTCCAAAAATTAGTTTTTAATTATTTTGAATATATTTCATAAATATTTAATATTTTTGAAATATTAAAAGTATTTAATTATAATATTAAATAAATTATTTAAAATGATTTTTATACATGAAAAATCATTTAAAATTATATTATGGTATAAGAAAATAATTTAAGTTATTTTGATAACTTTTAATATTTTGTGATGAATTTCATTAGTTAATTAGTATTAATGATATTTAAGTTATTTATTGAATATATTAAATAAATTGTGAAAAATAGAATTAATGATTTAAAAATTATAGAAAAATAATTTAAAGGTTATAAAAGTATTTTAAGTTATAAATATAACTTTTGATATTTTTCATGAAAAATATTAATATTTTAATATTAATGATATTAGATTTATTTAATAATTATATTAAATAAATTAGTTTAAAAATGATTTTAATATTAGAAAAATTATTTTAAATGAAAATAAATAGTTTAAAATATTTTAAGTTATAAATATTGTTTAAAAATCATTTTAAATGAAAATAAATAGTTTAATATTAGAAAAATCATTTTAATAGCCATTTGACCAGTTAGACACAGATTTAGAAATATCGTTGAATATGATAAAAACCTTTTTGTATCCAATCAAATTGTTTTGGTTCGGATTCGAGACTAAGTATGAACATCCGTCGAGGAAAACTTTTATCTTGGGCGTCTGATGTGAAACGATCCTATCGTTCTTGTAATGTAGTGTTGATCAATCTGAGGCCCGTGGGATGTACACCCTCAAGCTCGTAAGTTATATTTGTTTCTGAGATGAAGTTACAGTAAACCTTATCGAAAATTTAAAACAATGTTCATAGCATGTCAACTACCCTATATATATAGTTAATACGTAGTTTCATAAATTTGAAATAAAATTGTTATGTTATTATTATCAGTTTAGTTTACTTCACAACTATAAATTCGGTGTAGAAGTGATGTACAAAGAAAACATTTATTTATTTCAGCTAATTATATTCATAATTGTTATTACTTGCTGGGCACCCAAATGTTCATCCTTGTTTAAATTTAAATGTTTTCAGCTAGGCATGATCAACCCGAAATGAGTTCGAGGCAAGAACAAGTGAAAAGGAAAGCAAACATAACATGTTTAATGGTGTCTTTTGTAATAGTTAGACTGTATTAAGATAATGATATATATTATAAATCATGTAAAGAATATAGTAAAGGTTACGTACTTAGGATTATACTTTGATAAATGTAAGTTAAGTTTGATATTTATATTATTGTTATTATTATTAGTATTATTCCGCTCATAGAAATGGTATCGTAAAGCACCGAGTTCGAGTTTCAAGTACCCAAGTTTGGGGGTTTTACACATTTCATAATAAGAATTTTAATTATTAAATTCCTATTTTAATAACTTATAAAAATTAGGGTTGTCACATCCTTCCCTCCTTATAAAGATTCCGTCCTCGGAATCACCGAAACCCTACCTTACTCAGGTTTTCACCAAATCTCTTCGTTGAATAACTTCAACACATTACCTTAATATAGGTTTTATATTTCCTACTCCCACCATTCTTGATAATAAATTCTTGTAAGTTTTATTTCATAACCTTTACTTAGACTCAATTATATTTGAGGATTACATATTCTTTGACCTGTTCATTATATTTCCCTAAGGATAATTATCATATTGTGATGCCCCAAAATTAGGAATACATCACCCATCTTGAGTCACCAAATACATGGTATAGAATACAAATACAATCTTAAATATACAACAGTCGTGTAAAGTACGACAAAATATGTGCTGTGAATTTTAATACAAATATTGTCATCTAGACAATATCCACACTCAAATTCAATATTATAACATTTATTTTCCCATTATTTAACTGAATAGTGATGACTACTAATGCTATCATCTAGTCCGACACTCCATTCCCCGACTAGTCCCTGCTACGTTCTCATTTCCTGAAGAGAACAATGAAAACAAAATGGTGAGCTCAACTAGCCAGTAGGAAATATTATGACGAAGATAATGCAGAATATATTATCGTTAGCCTTCAACAGTGTTAAACTGATACAATATAACAAACATCAAGTTTTAGATCAAAAACTATAGCGGAATAAGCAATCCATTAGAAGAGTCAAGTAGAGAATAAAATCTATTATCTTCTATGATTTAAAAAGGTTTTTCATCACTTTTATATCGACTCACTCGACAATAAATAATCCACATCATTAAATCATCCCTGCACTACAGGCCAAGGATATTATTTAGTATCACGACCACGAATTATCCATGCACTTACGGGCCAAAGATAATCGTGTTTTCATCAACGGTCTTGATCATGCCATAAAACAATTCATCTTTTCACCCTTGGCCGAAGAGAATCCATAGCCATAATCATACCAAAAACTGTCCATCAATGCACTACGGGGCAATAAGGACTTTTACCACATCATTTGTAACATTACGGTCGTGATTACACCGAAAAAATCCCTGGTCATAATCATACCAAGTCCATCTATGCACTACAGGCCACAGATGACTTTCAACAAAATATAAACATGAGGATGATGATAATGATATAAGAATTCAATAAAACAAGTTCAAGAATTAATTTATCCAGAAACTAATAATGTGCAAATTGCCAACATGATACTGCTTTGTAGAGTAAAATTCAAGAATGCTCAGAAGAATATTTCCATGAAAAGATACTAGATGAAGCGCAAATATCAAGGATATTCCACTAATTTCATGGAGTATAGAAGTTAAAACTTTAACCAACTGAGTATAATAAAGAATGGATTAACAAAAGAAATCACCATGTATGCGGTACTTCGCATAGGCGAGTTATTCAACGAAATACTAAATAACGGAACCGAGTCGGGCAAAATTACATGCAAGCGGGATGTTCAAATGAGAATAATAAAGAATGAAATAACAATAGAAATCACCATGCATGCGGTGCTTACGCATGCATGAGTTATTCAACATAATACTAATAAGGATTTTATCGGTCCGTGCGTAAACGCCTTGAGACATGATATTCCAACTAAATAATATAAAGGCGGAATTAGCTCGGCATAAAACGCATGAGACGTGATATTCCAACGAGAATAATAAAGAAAGGCGGAACCCGAATTCCGACGTAGAAACGCATGAGCGATGATATTCCAACAGAATGATAAATAATGGAACGAGGTCTGGTGTAAACGCACGGACAGGATGTTCCAATAGAATGACGAAGAATGGAATAACAAAAGTTCTCTTCATGGATAAGAAAGAAATAATACTCTCTACGAGTATAACAAATAATATTCCCTACCTTAAAAAAACTAGATACTGGAATAGTGATGTAACAGACTTTTCTTCTTCTTTATCTCTATAATTTCTCTCTATAATAATTTCTCTAAAGCTTTTGTGAATTGGTTTCGATAATTGCTCTAAAGGAAGAATGAGCTTCTATTTATAGGAAAATATAGTTTCGATAATTGCACGTTTTGGGGCCCAAAATATTACAGTATAATACCTTTCTCTTTTTCTTCATTTTTAATTTATTCCTGCAAGTATTATCAAACTTGCACCAACTCCCCTAATAGTAAATAATGTGAATCAATAGTAAATCATGTGACTCAATAGTTCTAATCATGTGATAAAAATAATTTACAGTATAGTACCTCCATCTATACCTCCATTTTTAACTTAGTCATGCAAGTATTATCAATTTTGCACTAACTCCCCTAATAGTACAAGAATGTGATTCAATAGTACACACATGTGAACAAATAGTTATATAAGCATGTGAATTAGTAGTAATTAATTGCTCATTTATTCAATAAATTACCCGATTTATCAATATAGCCCCCAGACATCAATTATCATCGGAATAGATGTCGATTTTCACTAACACACACAATTCCAACATAATGAAACTATTTTTATCAATAATATAAATTTTAAAATTTTGAAGTTTGACTTTTCCCAAAAAAGTCAGCTATTGACTTTTTGACCAAATAGTGAATCCCGGAAAATTTTGTGTTTATAGACTATTTTTACTAATTTCATCGTTCCGGACTCAAATATCACGTCTGCGTCTCCAAATTCAACTCCGAACACAACTTCAATTTTAATAACATTCATCATTAATATTATAACTCATAATATTTAACAATCAGGTCATTCCCAGGAAAGAGGGGGCTTTCCGATAAGGATTTCTCTTTATTGGCGCACAATTAGGTGACCAAACCTCTCCTTGACAGAACTTCTAGACATTGTCAATATTGCAAATAATAATATAAATAACTTTGTCATCTCAATCATTGATTTAATAATATATCATATTATGCAGATGATACTATAACAATAGTTGAATCAATAATATGAAATATACGATGCAACAATTACTGTAGCAATAATTGAGTATAACTAAGTGACTTCTCACGTAAGCATCAATAATCAATCTGGTATTACTACTATGCAACCACGCGTATTCTTATTTTTTTAACACCGGGGTTTTCAACGATTAACGGTAAAACTTATGCCGTTATTTTCATAAAGTATTTTTGTCATTTTCTCAATCCGACAATAATTCCATTGCGGGGTCCACCAATGATTGTACCATCGTACGGATATTCCCCGACAAAAAGAATATTCTCCAACCAATCGAATATTATTTAACAACTTGCGTACTTTGCAAAATTTATAAATATAACCCACAACTATAATATTATATCAAATCCACACCATAATATTTAAAAAAATTATTTTGAGAAAATTAAATATTTACACATAAAATCTGGGGTCTCACAATCTCCCCTCCTTATGAAATTTTGCCCTCGAAATTTACGTACGTACTTGGTATGCTGAACAGGTGAGGATACCTCGACTTCATTTCAAATTCTAACTCTTTAGGTATAACCTTTGAGTGTTGAATATGATTCTTCTTATCCAAGATTTTAACACGTATCTCCTCAAACGTTAAATCAGCCGTTATCTCGTCCGATTCTAAATTAATAATGTGGTTCGGGTCGTCCACAAATTTATGTAACGTCGATACGTAAAAAAAAACGTTTTGAACACGCGACATACCTGGTGGTAAAACGAGTCTATAAGCCACAGTTCCTACTCGATCGAGGATTTCAAATGGGTCAATTAAATCGAGGGTTGAGATTTCCTCTCTTCATTGATTCTTGCTTCTAGAATAACGCCCTCTTGAACCTTCTTCATTCATCAGCTCTGAGTATGTAGCTTGAGCGGCTTTAACTTTATCGATTAAAGCCAATTCTAATCGTATATTCGTTATCTTCATGTGGGTTCCTAGATTCTTTAACTCTATCTTCATCATTTGTAAGTCCTACGAAATGAGTCTTTGTGTTAACAACATCGCACTCGTAAACGCATACGATCTTTTACTCAACGCGTCAGCTACCACGTTCGCTTTCCCACGATGGTATTGAATGGTACGATCGTAATCTTCAACAGCTCGAGCCAACATCTTTGGCGCATGTTACGTTCGTTTTAAGTAAAGAAATATTTGAGGGTTTTAGAAATGGGTTTTGTACTGGGGTCAATACAAAATTTGATTTCACGCTCTAGGGTAGGCTAAGAAGTCTTCAAGAATACGTCAGGAAATCTATTAACAATAGAAATGTCATTCAAAACTGTGACTCTCTTCCAAGACTTGGATAGTACGTCACATTGATACCTATCAACTTGCCATCGTCATTCACGACATCACCTACAGAAAGTCTGGCTTCGGTGCATTTCACACAAGGAAGTCAACAATGAAAGGCTCGGGGCTCTTTACTTATGGCTTGATATGATAGTGATTGACTTTAGTGGTTTGGTTACTTAAAAAGTTAGGAATATGCAAGCTAACAACCTTACGAAAAGCATGATGAGTAGTTAATCAATCGATTCCTAAAATCACATCAAAGGCAAGTATTTTCAAAGAGATACGATCGACAGGTAACGTGAAAGTGTTGATTTGAACAAGATTTATAAATAGTAGAGGTAACGAAGGTTTCTCGTAACGAAGTTTCAACCGATAAGTCAAAGTCTAATCTCTCCGGAGTCAAATGTAAACGTTGAGCGCAAGCAAGAGATATAAAAGAATGGGTAGACGGTATCGAATAAGGTATAGACTTCGCAAGAATTTATAATTAACTAACCCATGATAACTTCGTTCGATTCCTCATCACGAAAAACGCTCTCCCTTAAACTACCGAATTTGACCATTTCGGGACAGTCTTTTCTGTCGTCATTACCACTGGAATTGACTTTCGCTATAGGGCATATTCCACCCTCATTTGCTTCATCGTACTCCTGCTCCATGATCTGAATCATTAGCCTTCGATCCATATCGAATTGGGATTGACCGCAATGTATAGGGTAATTCAAAACTCGATGATGGGTTCTCCCAGTTGCTGTCGAAAAAGAGAAATATATATCATCTATTTTAGCTTTCTTGGATTGGACTTCTCTTTCCACAACATCAACGCGTCGTGTGGCTTTTACCCATGCATCTTTCATTCTCACTCGTTCAGTTGCTTCTTCTTTCAGCTGCTCCTTGACATTTGAATTCTCAGATTCCAGCTTTAATATCGTATACTCTGCCAAAGAGCGCTCCTGTTCAGCTATCGCACATCGGGTAATACAATTTTGAATTTTTACATTCTTTTGCTCCACGAGCCTTAGTTCTTGACTTTCTTTTTAACTCATGAATACGATTTTGCAATTCTACATTTTGATCAATAAGTTCTTCTAATAAATCCTCCTCAGGTTCCTCTTCTTCCTCTCCCTCAGTTGCTACCTTTGCGACTAGCTTGAGTGCAACTTTTAATTCCTCAATCACCACATGGATATTTCTAATCACATTATCTTGGTTGGAGATTAGAGGTGTCTCCACGGTCTCATGTGCTCTATTGCTATTCTCAACATTCTCGGATGTCATTTTCAAATACTGCCACAAAACAAGGGTTAATTAACATGCAACATATTATCCCTATATTCTGACAGACCAATTAAATACCAAATAAACTTAGGTAGGTAATACTAGCGGAGGAATTCCCCGTCTCTCCCCTCCTAGTTCTATTCTCACAACCTAGCCAGGGATCATATCCCTAAGCTTTGATACCAACTGTGATGCCCCCAAAATTAGGAATACATCACCCATCTTGAGTCGCCAAATACATGGTACAGAATACAAATACAATCTTAAATATACAACAGTCGTGTAAAGTACGACAAAACACATGCTGCGAGTTTTAATACAAATATTGTCATCTAGACAATATCCACACTCAAATTCAATATTATTACATTTATTTTCCCACTATTTCACTGAATAGTGAGGACTGCTAATGCTATCATCTGGTCCGACACTCCGTTCCCCTACTAGTCTTTACTACATTCTCATTTTTCTGAAGAGAACAATTAAAGCAAAAGGGTGAGCTCAACTAGCCCAGTAGGAAATATTATGACGAAGATAATGCAGAATATATTATCGTTAGCCTTCAACAGTGTTAAACTCATACAATATAACAAACATCAAGTTTTAGATCAAAAATTGTAGCGGAACAAGCAATCCATTAGAATAGTCAAGTAGAGAATAAAATCTACTATCTTCTATGATTTAAAAAGGTTTTTCATCACTTTTATCAACGAGAGACTCGACAATAAACAATCCACATCATTAAATCATCCTTGCACTCTGAGGGCCGAGGATATTATTTAGTATCACGACCACGAATTATCCATGCACTTACGGGCCAAAGATAATCTTGTTTTCATCAACGGTCCTGATCATGCCATGAAACAATTCATCTTTGCACCCTTGGCCAAAGAGAATCCATAGCCATAATCATACCAAAAACTGTCCATCAATGCACTATGGGCCAATGAGGACTTTTACCACATCATTTGTAACATTACGGTCATGATTACAAGAATAATCCACAGTCATAATCATACCAAGTCCATCTATACACTCTCATGTGCCACATATGACTTTCAACAAAATATAAACATGAGGATGATGATAATGATATAAGAATTCAATAAAACAAGTTCAAGAATTAATTTATCTAGGAACTAATAATGTCCAAATTATCAACATGATCTTTGCTTTGTAGAGTAAAAAATTCAAGAATGCTCGAGAAGAATATTTCCATGAAAAGATCTTTGGATGAAGCGCAAATATCAGGATATTACACTAATTTCATGGAGTATAGAAGTCAAAACTTTAACCAACCTGAGTATAATAAAGAATGGAATAACAAAAGAAATCACCATGTATGCGGTACTTGAATGAGCGAGTTATTCCAATGAGAATACTAAATAACGGAACCATGTCGGTAAAATTTGCAAAACAGGGATGTTCCAATAGAATAATAAAGAAATGAAATAACAACGAAATCACCATGCATGCGGTACTTAGCAGAGAGGCAGAGTTATTCTAACGAGAATACTAATAAGAATAAATCGGTCCCAAGCGTAAAATGCATGAGACATGATATTCCAACAAAAATAATATAGAGCGGAATCGAATCGTAAAAGTAAAAGCATGCATGATATTCCAACAGAATAATAAAGATGGAACCAGGTCCGGCGTAGAACGCACAGACATGATGTTCCAACAGAATGATAAATAATGGAACCAGGTCCTGTGTAAACGAACAAACAAGATGTTCCAATAGAATGATAAAGAATGGAATAACAAAAGTTCTCTTCATGGATAATAAAGAAATAATACTCCATACGAGTATAACAAATAATATTCCCTACCTTAAAAAAAACTGGATACTGGAATAGTGAGGTAGCAGACTTTTCTTCTTCTTTATCTCTGTAATTTCTCTCTATAATAATTGCTCTAAAGCTTTTGTGAATTGGTGAGAAATGAAGGAAGAATGAGTTTCTATTTATAGGAAAATATAGTTTCGATAATTGCACGTTTTGGGGCTCAAAATATTACAGTATAATACCTTCCTCTTTTTCTTCATTTTTAATTTAGTCCTGCAAGTATTATCAAACTTGCACCAACTCCCCTAATAGTAAATCATGTGACTCAATAGTTCTAATCATGTGATAAAAACAATTACAGTATAGTACCTCCATCTATACCTCCATTTTTAACTTAGTCATGCAAGTATTATCAATTTTGCACCAACTCCCCTAATAGTACAAGAATGTGATTCAATAGTACACACATGTGAACAAATAGTTATATAAGCATGTGAATTAGTAGCAATTAATTGCTCATTTATCCGATAAATTACCCGATTTATCAATATAGCCCCCAGACATCAATTATCATCGAAATAGATGTCGATTTTCACAAACACAAACAATTCCAACATAATGAAACTATTTTTATCAACAATATAAATTTTGAAATTTTGAATTTTGAGTTTTCCTGAAAAAGTCAACTGTTGACTTTTTGACTAAATAGTGAATCCTGGAAAATTTTGTGTTTATAGACTATTTTTAATAATTTCATCGTTCCGGACTTAAATATTACGTCCGCGTCTCCAAATTCAACTCCGAACACAACTTCAATTTTAATAACATTCATCATTAACATTTTAACTCACAATATTTAACAACCAGGTCGTTCCCAGGAAAGAAGGAGCTTTCCGATAAGGATTTCTCTTTATTGGGGCGCAATTAGGTGACCAAACCTCTCCTTGATAGAACTTCTAGACATTGTCAATATTGCAAATAATAATATGAATAACTTTTCCGTCTCAATCATTGATTTAATAATATATCATATTATCACGGATGATCTTTAAACAATAATTGAATCAATAATATGAAAGATATGATGCACGAAATTACTATAGCAATAATTGAGTATAAGCGAGTGACTTCTCACGTAAGCATCAATAATCAATACAGTGTTACTACTTATGCAACCACGTATTATTCATACTTTTAACAAGGTGTTTCAACGATTAACGGTAAAACTTCCGCCGTTATTTTCATAAAGTATTTTTGTCGTTTTCTCAATCCGACATTAATTCTGTTGCGGGGTCCACCAATGATTGTACCGTCATACGAATATTCCCCAACAAAAAGAATATTCCCCGATAATATACTATATTCTCAAACTCTCGAGACATTACATTCACCCCTTCTTCTAAGAATTTCGTCCTCGAAATTTTTGACTTACTAATTTCATTCATTCCATTTATCAAAATAGATTTTATGTTAATATCTTTTTATTCATTAGGTTCTGCAACCAAATTCTTTCTTTAAGGATCATTCTAAGATCATCATATTCCTCACCTTATCCTCTTTTAAGAGTTTCACCTTTCTCTTCTTTCTGGAATTTTATTTCTTTCTTGAAATTATTATGTTTTATTTTAATTTTCTCATCCTTTCCACTTTCACCTTTCAGAATAATAAGAATCTTCCATAATTGCTCAATAATTGGGAAGCAATATGAATAACGTGAATTTCAAAGATTCCAAATCATCTTTGAGGGTCACAAGGCCGTGAACTCTATTCTCGGTTTACCGGTTGCTTCAACTCAATCCTTCACATCGCACGCACACCGTGTTTATCAATCACAAAGACCAAAACACCCTCCACACGCACACTAGGTGGCGGACTATTGTACCACTCGTTGGGCATAACGTAGTGTTTTGTAACGACTATATGTGTTACGCTCGGAACCATTGTCCCCAAAAACATGTCCCCTTATAGGGTTGTTCACCTCAGCTTTTTGATAAGTGGGTTTTATACCTACTTATGGAGTACTAATTCATGCGAACTATGCCCATCTCAAGTACATTTTAGTATGTTTTAGCTACATTTCATGTTAGTTTGCATTGCATATACTTCAAACTCCTTTTGATGAAAAAGTGCAGGAAACGGCCTAATTTGGTGGACTTAGAGGGCACGAGGCGAATGGACGCATGAAGCGAGGCACAAGTTGAGGTGGCGTTGCTTGAGAATCAAGTGGAGTAGAGACTCAGCAGAGATGAACAAAGAAATGAGCAGCAGGAGCAGATCAGTGCAGTAACAGAACCATGATTCAAAAGTGCAGAAGCCGCGCGACAGGACAAACATGGGAACGCGCGCCCGCGCGAGAACCCGACTAGACATCATGATACACTGCAAGTTGCACGCCCACGCGAGGATTACACTAGGGGAGCGGGCGGCCACGCGCGATGCTTAATCACTGCTGAGCTGCTTATTTTAATGTTTAATTAAAATAGTTGTAATTGGTTTTAAGACGATATATCTGACTGGTGTCAGAGGATTATAAGAACGATTTAGTTTTGACGTATTTTTAACATTATAATTAGGGTTTACTGTCTGGGAGAAATTCCAACGCAGAAGGAGGCCAAAAACCCTACTTTTCTACTTCTTCTTGGGATTTTCTACCAGAATGGATTATTATTAGTATTTGCTGGATTCATATGAGGATTTGAATAGTGAATACTATTCAGCAATTGGGTTTGATTGTTTTTACCTTTCATCTTTCAATTGTTAGGTTATTAATCATGTTTAGATTTGATCCCATAAAGGCTTTTGGTTCTGTAATAGGTCGAATTTATTGAGTTGTGATTCTGGGGATAGAATCCTTTTAAGGGGGGAAAGATGTGACGAAAGAGATTTTTGTAATTTAATTTTAATATTTATCGAATTAAATAAATATTTTTCGATGATTTAATTATTAGATTAAATAATTAATTGATGCAATTGTGATAGATTAATTTAATTATATGTGTTACATTTACTAAATTAATGTAGAGAATACTTATTATTCAAGTATGTAATTATGTGAGCTTATTGAATTAAATGAAATATTTAATTAAGCATGATGTTATTTAATTAATTTAATTATTAATTAGAGAGTTAATAATTTGACATTATTTATTAATGAGAAAATTAATTATATGACTATGTGAATTTATGAGAAATTATTATATTTTATTTATATTAAATTTAATAAATTAATTGAGTTATTTTATAAAGAGTGTGACATTAATTAAACTATATGATAAAGCTTTATTAAATTAATTAGTTTTTAAATCTATTTTGCTAGCCAAAAAAGGCCCTATGGGGAGTTGGAGCAGTTACCCATGATGGGTAACTGACCTACACAATGCGTCAATTTATTGATGCAACGTCTTCTTTATTTTATTTTTCTTAAGTCTGATAAAAACTAGTTAGAGAGAATTAGAAAATTTTGAGAGAGAATTCAGAGGATTTGTGAGAATCTCTATGTTGAAGAAGCTTTTGAAAAAGGGTTTTATCTCTTCTAAATCTATACTCTGGGTAATCTCTCCCTCCCAAATTCTATATTTCACGCATTCAAGTTTTAATAAAAAAATGGCTTTCACAGTTTTCTGTAAAGCCTCTGTGATTGAGAAAGGAGTAATATTTATGAGTTATTTATGGGTTAAGATGTATCAAATCGTATTTATATATATATTGCATGATTCCATATCATTAGTTTCATAATACTTCATCGTATATGATTTCTACAAAATTACAGAGTATGGGTTTGGCCTTATGGCCTTATACGTGATATTTTATGTATTAATCGTATATTATCCCTAAATTTTACACTCGTATATTATTATACATGTTGATACGAAGAGACCAAACTTTAAACGAACGGATTCGGTGTTATAACGAATCCGTAGAATCAATTTTTATGTTTTATTTTCAAAACCTTCAAGAACATCAAAGTCAGAGAAATTATATATTTTAACTCTGTGATTATGTGTTTTAATGGGTTAAAACCATTCTATAAATGTTGGTTATATTTATGCATGAATTATAACATGTGTATATGATTAATTTCGTGTAGTAGTAATTTAATTGGAAATTTTTGAAATTTGTGTTACGCAATTTTCGCGAATTGAGCGAGCAGTTTTAACTTTCATGTGCATGCGCATGATGCCCGATCATATAAGTCCATGATCCGTGTCCATATGATTAAGGCATGAAGTGTCCGTGTATGGTATGCCGGTGCTTACTGATGCAAGACCTAGTATAAATGTGGCGCCGTAACGCCACTCTGCAGAATGGTTCATAAATGTAATTTTTAAAGTGTGAAGTCTAGCAATGTATTGTTAACATAATGTAATGAACATAAAAATATGTTATAAGTATAATGAGATGTTAAAATAAATACTTAACATGTAAATAACATAATTACATTTGAATTGAATTATTGATTTCATAAGTAGCTTATTATTCATGAAGTGTTATTTTGTGACAATAAGTTTGATATTTGACTAAGCATAGTCATAACCAAAGTTTAGATAAAAGAATGGGTTTATGATGATTAGTTAAAGTTATAATTAACTTGTATTGTGAATGCGAATGGTATGTAGGATTAAATTCAAAGAACGTGCTTAGTTAAAGTGTAATCTACGCACGAGGCAAGTTTCCTAACCCTACTTGTCATTATTGTTCAAGTTTATTAATTACCTCGAGTAAATTATCATTACTATTATTCATGTTCAAATGTTATATTAAAGATTGATTATTTTTTCAAAGCATGATTCAGTTATACAATAATTGTCCTATTGTATACTTCATGAGATTATTATTGAATTTGAATATCATTATTATTGAACCTTATTAGACTAACGAACCCTTATTGATTCGACTAGTCCATAGTTGATGAGCGTTCTAAATTTCAGAACCCTTGATGAATTATCCAAACCAAACTTCCTTTGGCGCGGACTCGAATGTCAAACTAAGATGAACAACCCTGCAAAGGGATTTACTTATGTGTTAGCGTTAAGATATTGTGCACAGTATGGTACTAAGGGTTGATCCCCCTAAGTACGAGAAGAAAGGTCCATAGTCTTATGACTGTTAAAGGTTTCAAGTATAACCCTTGATAACCTAGGACATAGTTCAAGGTCTTATGACCCTCAGAAATCTTTTGATTCTTGTTATTAATTCTTGATTCAAAAGTTGAGCTTTTATTTCAGAAGATATTATTTCTCTCGCATGTTATTATTCATTGTTATATTGTTATACTTGTGGGCAATCGTGCTCACTCTTGCTTAATAATAACATTGCAGTTAAGAACAAAAGAACTGATGAACCTTCCACTAGTAAAGGCAAGGGTAAAGTTAGCAAGTGATGAAGACTTGTTGATTATATGATGATGTATTTATGTTTAAGACTTGAGTTAATGATGTTGTTAAGACTTATTTGTTTATGATTCCGCATAGATGTTTAAGGTTAGTTTAACCTGGGATTGTAATATTATTATTCAGATGTTGTAACCCTTAAGGGGAAGATTATTATTCTATCTATTACATGGCTTGCATTTTTATGGGTAGATAGATAGATGATATTTGTCTGATGAACACCAAATCCGTGGAATTGAAGTACCCGGATTTGGGGTGTCACAAGTTAGTATCAAAGTGTGGGTTATGAACCTTAGATGGGGAACAACCTTAGGTAGTAGCCTTATAGAAAGAAGATAGTGATGGAAAACTCTTATCGAGTTATAAGAAATGAATTTACATAATTCATTGAAGATAATAAAAGACCTTATGTGTTTATGTGTTAAAGTATCGTTAGATGATACGACTTAGTAACTAAAGCTTAAAAATTTTGTTGTCGGGGATGTTGAATGTTGGAGAAGCTAGTCAAGTTGGGGAGGAAGAACCCGTGTACCTATAGTACCTCTCTTGAGGAGGAACCCCGTGTACCTATAATAAATGCAAGCGGAGGAGGAGCCCCGAGACATTCATGTCGTTAGGGAGCAATTTGGTGCGAGAGGAATCATCTCCATTGATCATCGTTGTTGGTCGGGAGCATGAACCTAAGATCGATCTGAGGAGGATCCCGAGGAGGAATTTGTTGAGGAAGAGGAAGAGGAAGAGGAAGAGAGGAGTTACCACGGTACACCGTTGATCTTTGAGATGTATGACACGTTATCTGACCGTAACATGGAGTTACTAGACGAGGTCCGAGTTTTGACCGAAAGCGAGCGGTTATTGACATATTACTCTAGAAGCGAAGGAGAGAGAGATTTGACTCTTCACTCTCGGTGACAAATGTAGAATGGGATTTGGTCCATGAGAAGGTCAAACCAAGATAAGGCCAGGAGATAGAAAACTAAAGAAGGAACTGAAGGAAACCTCCGAAAGGCTGAACATAGCAGAGGAAGGCTGGGTAAGAGAATCGCGTCGAGCTGATCGTGCATAGGATGATAGTCGTGCAAAGAAAGCGAAGATTGGGGAAACGTACTCTACACTTAACAAGGAAATGAATGAGACCCAAGATCGAGTTTTGAGGTACCCAATCCAGTTTGAAGGATTACCATTGTACATGATGGATCGCAGGACGATGAATTGCATCTTAGAAGAGGAACGTAGCAAGGCTAATCTATACCTTGACCGACAGTGATATGATTTAGTTAATTATGTGAAGAACTTAATTAGTTTTTAGATGTAAATTCTGACGTGTTTATGAACGAAAGAATATTTTAAATGTTTTAAATCTGTGGATTCTTTATTCGAGATAGTTGATGTAAATAGCGGTTATCTTATCGTTTAATGTTAAAACTTTGATTTGAATGCAAATATATCAAGTTATTTGAGATGATGTGTTAAGTGATATATTAAATTGTTGAGTAATGCCTTAACTATTTAGAGAAATAAATAATGTTCTAATAAGCGTTTATTTAACGAAATATGCATGAGGAGAAGACAACAACGTCAATAAAAGCTCGGGAAGAGTCGACCAATAATAACAATAATGCCAATGCTAATCCCGATGCGGCGATTGGTTAACTTCTTGGCCGGAGCCATGAATAATCAACCTCGAAGCTCCACCAAACACAACGTTTAAGGACTTCAAAGGCGGTGGGACCGCGAGTTCAAAGGTTCCATGAACCCAATCAAGGCTCAAACGTGGGTTATGGAGATGGAGAAGGTTTTCGACGTTGCTAGGGTTAGAGAAGACCAAAAGATCGCTTTTGCAACGTTTATGCTGAAGTCTGAAGCTTGCTACTGGTGGCAAGAAAACAAAGTGCAAGGAGGTGAAGGTGTAATTACGTGGGAGAGATTTAAAGAGATGTTTTTCGAAATGTATTTCCCAACTAGTTCGCAGAATCAGATGGAGGTTCAATTTTTGGAACTAAAGCAAGGAAACATGAGCGTACCTGACTACGCGGCTAAATTCAACGAGTTAGCGAGGTTCGCCCAGTACCAAGTACACACTGATGAGAGAAAAGCCAGAAGATTCGAACAAGGACTAAAGCCTTGGGTGTACAGCAAGGTATCAATGTTTTGGCTAAACACATTTACCGGAGTACTGGAAAAGGCCATCCTCTCTGAAGGAGGAAACGATGCGGTGACCAAGTACAATCAAGATCAAAAGAAGTAGAAGAATGAAGGCGAAATTAATAACAAGGCCAGTGGAAGTGGCACAGGAGGTGGAAATTTCAATCAGAAGAAAAGGTGGAATGACAACTCATCATCGGGAAATCAGCAAGGTAATCAGAAGAAAAGAATCGAAGCATGCCCGACCTGCGGGAAAGCCCATCTGGGAGTTTGTATGAAAGGAAAAAGAGTGTGCTACAATTGTGGTCACGAAGGCCACATAGCACCAAACTGTCCAAACCCAAAGAAGGGTGCTTGTTTTACTTATGGTTCAAAGGACCATCTGGCAAGAGAGTGTCCCAAGAAGGGATCGGGAGGGTCAGGATCAAGAGGAAATCAAGGAAATAACTGTGGAAATACCTTAACCATCACCGACCAACCATGAACAAACCGGCCAAATAATCGCCTGGGACTTTCAACATGGCGGTCTGAGATGTGTAGTTCGATCCGTGATGTGGTGTCGGTATCATTCGATCAATAAAATTAATGCTTATGTTTTATTTGATTGGTTGCTACTTGTTCCTTTATATCAGATGATTTTGCCAAATTTAGATTTGCCTAAGGATGATTTGGATTACCCGTGAACATAGAAATTGCGAATAGAAATAATCCTGTTAAGTATATATATATAAGAAGCGTAGAGTGGATATTAAGGGTAATATCATGAGCGTAGATCTTATTCCTATTAGACTTGGGGAATTTGACGTTATTTTGGGAATGGATTGGTTATTCAATTACAGTGCTGTAATTGATTGCCAAAAGAAACGTATTAACCTTATGACTTCATCAAAGGTTGTATTTTATGGTAGCAAGTCGCCTATACAAGCGAGTTGTCTAACGATGATGCAGGCTAGGAAGTTGTTAAGACAAGGCTGTGTAGGATACTTAGCTTACATAGTCGACGATCGAAAAGAGAATCCAAAAGGTAGAAGAGATCTGGGATTGTGAGGAACTTCGTCGATGTATTTCAGACGATTTGCGGGACTTCCACCGGATAGAGGTAGATTTTGTGATCGATCTGCGCTTGAAACTGCTCCAATATCGAAGGCACCATACCGAATGGCACCAGTAGAGATGAAGGAATTAATGGTACAACTACAAGAATTGTTGGACAAGAAGTACATTCAACTGAGCGTATCGTCGTGGGGAGCGCCGGTGTTGTTTGTGAAAAAGAAGGATGGATCGATGCGACTCTGCATTGACTACAGAGAACTGAATAAGGTCACGATTAAGAACAAATATCCATTACCGAGGATCGACGACCTGTTTGATCAATTAAAGGGAGCAAGATGCTTTTCCAAGATAGACTTGAGGAGTGGTTATCATCAATTGAAGGTGAGGCCGGAAGATGTACCAAAGACTGCATTCAGAACGCGATACGGTCACTACAAATTTTTAGTAATGTCGTTTGGTCTAACGAATGCTCCTAAAGGATTTATGGGACTAATGAATGGTGTGTTCAAGCCATTTTTGGACAAATTCGTGGTGGTATTTATAGACGACATTTTGGTATATTCCAAAACCAAAGAAGAACACGAAGAGCATTTGAGGTTAATGTTGGAAGTATTGAGAAGGGAGAAGTTGTACGCTAAATTTTTGAAATGCAAATTCTGGATCGAGTAAGTACAATTTCTTGGTCACGTGATCGACAAAAATGGAATATCGGTAGATCCATCTAAAGTAGAAGCCGTGATTAACTGGGATTAGCCGAGAACGCCGTCAGAAGTAAGAAGTTTTCTTGGATTAGCAGGATATTATAGAAGGTTCATTCAAGATTTTTCCAAAATCGCAACTCCGCTAACGAATTTAACTCGGAAAGCTGTGAAATTTGTTTGGACGGATAAGTGTGAAGAAAGCTTTCAAGAATTGAAGAAGAGGTTGAGTATGGCACTTGTGTTATCTCTTCCGGATGATACAGGAAATTTTGTTGTCTATAGTGATGCGTCGCATAAAAAACTTGGTTGTGTGCTGATGCAAAACGGCAAAGTCATTGCGTACGCATCACGATAATTGAAAGATTACGAGAAGGGATATCCGACCCATGACTTAGAGTTAGCTGCAGTTGTTTTTGCTTTGAAAATTTGGAGGCACTACCTCTACGGGGAGAAGTGTGAAATATATACGGACCATAAGAGTCTGAAATATATTTTCACGCAGAAGGATTTGAATATGCATCAAAGAAGGTGGTTGAAGTTAATTAAGGATTACGACTGTGAGATTTTATACCATCCGGGTAAAGCAAATGTGGTTGCCGACGCCTTAAGTAGAAAGGGTCGTGAGAAATTGATGATGTTAACTGCTCAGGAGGAGCTAATTTCAGAAATGGAGAAACTGGAGTTAGAGGTGAAGTATCCTATAGAAATTGATGAGAATCTATTTCAGATGCAATCTGGTATAACCCTACTAGATAAAGTTAAGGAGGCTCAACTTCAGGACGAAGAATGTAAAAAGGTGACAAAGAAGATATCTGAAGGAACTGAACCGAGATTTAAGATGGATAAAGAAGGAATACTGAGATTTGAGAGTAGAATTTGGGTACCGCTATTACAAGAGATTAAGGAAGAGATTTTGAGCTAGGGTCATAGTTCACGATATTCGATTCACCCTGGTAGTACCAAAATGTACGAAGATCTTCGACAACATTTCTGGTGGCCAAATTTAAAACGAGATGTTGCAGAATGTGTTACCAAGTGTCTTACCTGTCAGAAAATGAAAGCAGAACATCAGAGACCGAGTGGATTGCTACAACCGTTAGAGATCCCAGAATGAAAATGGGAACATATTACAATGGACTTCGTGGTTGGCCTTCCGACGACTCAGAAAGGCTACGACGCAGTATGGGTTATCGTCGATCGACTGACAAAATCTGCACACTTCCTTCCAATCAAAATAAGATTCAACTTAGATCAGTTGGCGAGGCTATATGTAAAAGAAATTGTTTCGAGGCACGGAGTTCTGGTGTCAATTGTTTCTGATAGAGATCCGTGCTTTACATCGAATTTCTCAAAACGTCTACAGGAATGTATGGGAACGCAATTGCAAATGAGTACAGCATACCACCCTCAAACAGACGGACAGAGTGAGAGAACGATTCAGACATTAGAAGATATGCTAAGAGCCTGTGTGATGGACTTTAAAGTAAATTGGGATGATCACCTACCGTTAGTAGAGTTTGGCTACAACAACACTTACCACGCTAGTATAGGCATGCCGCCTTATGAAGCGTTTTACGGCAAAAAGTGCAGAACTCTGCTTTACTGGGATGAAGTTGGTGAAAGACAAATGTTAGGGCCAGAATTGGTACAGTAGACGGCAGAAATAGTCAAAGTGATCCGAGCATGACTGGTAGCGGCTCAAGATCGACAGAAGAAATACACTGATCCACATCGTAAAAATATCGAGTTTGAATCAGGTAGTTATGTTTTCTTGAAGGTTTCTCCCTGGAAGGGGAAGATCAGGTTCGGAAAGAAAGGAAAATTGAGCCCAAAATTTATTGGACCCTTTGAAGTACTCAGAAGAATCGGAGAAGTTGCGTACGAGGTAGCCTTACCTTCGGCACTCGAGAATGTCCACAACGTCTTCTATGTTTCTGTATTACAACCATACAAAGCCGATTACAAGCATGTAATTGAATACGAACCCCTACATTTTGAGAAAGACTTATCTTACGAAGAAATTCCTTTCCAAATTGTCGACCGAAAAGAACAAGTTCTCAGAAATAAAGTTATACCTTATGTTAAGGTAATTTGGAGGAACCACAACGCTGAAGAAGCTACGTGGGAACTCGAAGAGAATATGATGAAGAATTACCCTCATTTATTTTTTAATTATGTATGGCGATTACGGGAATGAGAATCTTTATAGGGGGGGGAGAATGTAATGGGTCGAATTTATTGAGTCATGATTCTGGGGACAGAATCCTTTTAAGGGGGGAAAGATGTGACGAACGAGATTTTTATAATTTAATTTTAATATTTATTGAATTAAATAAATATTTTTCGATGATTTAAATATTAGATAAAATAATTAATTAATGCAATTGTGATAGATTAATTTAATTATATGTGTTACATTTATTAAATTAATGTAGAGAATACTTATTATTCAAGTATGTAATTATGTGAGTTTATTGAATTAAATAAAATATTTAATTAAGCATGATGTTATTTAATAAATTTAATTATTAATTAGAGAGTTAATAATTTGACATTATTTATTAATGAGAAAATTAATTATATGACTATGTGAATTTATGAGAAATTATTATATTTTATTTATATTAAATTAAATAAATTAATTGAGTTATTTTATAAAGAGTGTGACATTAATTAAACTATATGATAAAGCTTTATTAAATTAATTGGTTTTTAAATCTATTTTGCTAGCCAAACAAGGCCATATAGGGAGTTGGAGCAATTACCCATGATGGGTAGCTGACCTCCACAATGCGTCAGTTTATTGATGTGAGGTCTTCTTTATTTCATTTTTCTTAAGTATGATAAAAACTAGTTAGAGAGAATTAGAAAATTTTGAGAGAGAATTCAAAGGATTTGTGAGAATCTCTGTGTTGAAGAAGCTTTTGAAAAAGGGTTTTATCTCTTCTAAATCTATACTCTGGGTAATCTCTCCCTCCCAAATTCTATATATCACATATTCAAGTTTTGATAAAAAAAAATGGCTTTCACAGTTTTCTGTAAAGCCTATGTGATTGAGAAAGGAGTAATATTTATGAGTTATTTATGGGTTAAGATGTATCAAATCGTATTTATATATATATATATATATATTGCATGATTCCATATCATCAGTTTCATAATACTTCATCGTATATGATTTCTACAAAATTAGTGAGTATGGGTTTGGCCTTATGGCCTTATACGTGATATTTTATGTATTGATCGTATATTATCCCTAAATTTTACACTCATATATTATTATACATGTTGATACGAAGAGACCAAACTTTAAACGAACGGATTCGGTGTTATAACGAATCCGTAGTATCAATTTTCATGTTTTATTTTCAAAACCTTCAAGAACATCAAAGTCAGAGAAATTATAGATTTTAACTCTGTGATTATGTGTTTTAATGGGTTAAAACCATTCTATAAATGTTGGTTATGTTTTCACGAATTGATTAATTTAACAATTAGTAATTTAATTGGAAATTTTTGCCATGCACGCAATGTTACAATTTAATGCATATAAGTCCGCCTCGGCTTCCACCACGCTTGAGCGCTTGAATGTGCCATGTCATCCGTAAATATGCCACTTGCAACACCATGAACGCAAAGTCCTAGTATAAATGTGGCACCGCAGCGCCACTCTGTAGAGTGGTCCATAAATGTAATTTTAAAGTGTTAAGTCTAGCAATGTATTGTTAACTTAATGTAATGAACATAAAAATATGTTATAAGTATAATGAGATGTTAAAATAAATACTTAACATATAAATAACATAATTACATGTGAATTGAATTATTGATTTTATAAGTAGCTTATTATTCATGAAGTGTTATTATGTGACAATAAGTGTGATATTTGACTAAGTATAGTCATAACCAAAGTTTAGATAAAAGAATGGGTTTATGATGATTAGTTAAAGTTATAATTAACTGGTATTGTGAAAGTGAATGATATGTAGGATTAAATTCAAAGAACGTGCTTAGTTAAAGTATAATCTACGCACGAGGCAAGTTTCCTAACCCTACTTGTCATTATTGTTCAAGTTTATTAATTACCTCGAGTAAATTATCATTACTATTATTCATGTTCAAATGTTATATTAAAGATTGATTATTTTTTCAAAGCATGATTCAGTTATACAATAATTGTTCTATTGTATACTTCCTGAGATTATTATTCAATTTGAATATAATTATTATTGAACATTATTAGACTAGCTGACCCTTATTGATTTGACTAGTCCATAGTTGATGAGCGTTCTAAATTTCAGAACCCTTGATTAATTATCCAAACCAAACTTCCTTTGGTGTGGACTCGAATGTCAAACTGAGATGAACAACCCAGCAAAGGGATTTACTTATGCGTTAACGTTAAGATATTGTGCACAGTATGGTACTAAGGGCTGATCCCCCTAAGTACGAGTTGAAAGGTCCATAGTCTTATGACTGTCAAAGGTTTCAGGTATAACCCTTGATAACCTAGGACATAGTTCAAGGTCTTATGACCCTCAGAAATCTTTTGATTCTTGTTATTCATTCTTGATTCAAAAGTTGAACTTTTATTTCAGAAGATATTATTTCTCTCGCATGTTATTATTCATTGTTATATTGTTATACTTGTGGGCAATCGTGCTCACTCTTGCTTAAAAATAACATTGCAGTTAAGAACGAAAGAACTGATGAACCTTCCACTAGTAAAGGCAAGGGCAAAGTTAGCAAGTGATGAAGACTTGTTGATTATATGATGATGTATTTATATTTAAGACTTGAGTTAATGATGTTGTTAAGACTTATTTGTTTATGATTCCGCACAGATGTTTAAGGTTAGTTTAACCTGGGATTGTAATATTATTATTCAGATGTTGTAACCCTTAAAAGGAAGATTATTATTCTATCTATTGCATGGCTTGCATTTTTATGGGTAGATAGATAGATGATATTTGTACAGTAACATCAAATCAAGTGGAATTGAAGTACCCGAATTTGGGGGTGTCACTGGTTCAGTCATGAACTAACCTCCATTATGGGATGCTAACGGATTTTAATATGTAGTTTGATTGCATGCTTGAATGCTGGATTGTTATAAATATTATATGGGATGTCTACCATGATTGTTTTGCATGTATGAATGCTTGATCACCATTCGTTTCAGTACTTGTATGGAATTGACAATGAACATACAAATATGGATTGTAATCATGATAGTATACGTATATGGGGCTATTTTATATGGCTTGTGCATTTTGTGAACCAGATAGACATATATTGTTTCACCGTATGAGTTAGAATAAGGGCTTGAGCTTAAATTCAATATAGTTGCAATTTCACATAGACATATAGTGATTTTGGTTATATTGATGATTAAATAGAATCTATCATTTGTGGATGTTGCGTAAGTAGGTCATAGTGCATTGAAAAATGGCTATGACTCTTTTAGTGCTCTTGGCTACTTTCCTGTGATATGTGAACAAGTCATGCATGATAGTGGTGATTAAATGAAATATTAAATGAAGTTAGGATTCCATTATTTCTAGATTTTATTTATTCCGTCATTATTATTGTTTTAGTTGTTATTTGCGATTCGAGTAACAAACCAATCTTAGTCATTAGTTTGAGCATATAAATATAGTGATTTAATAAATGCATAGTGATTTAAATTAAACAACTTTCTCTGTAGGATCAATACTTTACTTGCTCTGTATTACTTGTTGACACATGTATGCTTGCATGAGTTAGAGCTCTTTTGTTAAGACTAAAAAAGAGGCAACAAGTTTTTGGCGCCGTTGCCGGGGAAAGGCATTTAATTTATTATTATTATTATTATCATTAGTTTTAAGCTATATTGTATGACTTAGACAATTCTAGTCTTATCTCCTTTCAGTTTTTGTTTTTGTTTAAGGAATTTGGATAAATTTTATATCTTGACGCCATGATCATTCAACCCCGACTTAACACTTGTTCAGGACAACATAAACGGGAGAGGTTGGAAAGCGGGTGTTCGTAGAAATTTACAAGCACAGTTAGAAAGTACGACAACTAATATGGCAGCCGAGGCACAAGGAGAAGAGCAAAGAGATGAGCATAGGGCTCTAAAGGAATATTCCATGCCCAATATTAGTGGACTACAGTCTAGCATCGCCGCATCAAATGGTCACAATACATTCAAGATAAAATGGGCACTATTCGGATGGTATCGAATTCAATGCGCTTTAAAAGTGCCACTCTGAGATGATCCGAATGAACACTTGTTTAGTTTCATCGAAATCTGTGATACATTCAGATACAACGGTGTGATGGAGGATGCTATCAGACTTAGGTTATTCCCATTCTCATTGAAGGATAAAGCAAGAAGTTGGCTTCATTCTTTGCCAGCAGGATCTATAACTACATGGGAGGACTTAGTACAGAAGTTCTTAGCTAAGTTCTTCCCAATGGCTAAGACTGCAAAGATGAGGACATCTATCTCTCAATTTGAGGAACAACAGGGCGAGTTCTTATATGAAGCATGGGAGAGATACAAAGAAATGCTGAGGAAGTGTCCACATCACGGTAGGACAGATTGGATGGTGATCAACACGTTCTATAATGGATTGGGATGGCAGTCGAGACCGATTGTAGATGCAGCTGCAGGAGGGGCATTATGGGCAAAAGGCTATGAAGAAGCCTATAACCTTATCGAGACAATGACATCGAACGATTTTCAAAATCCTACATCTCGGATGCCACAACCCAAAGTTGCAGGTGTGTTGGAGGTAGATGCTATTACTCAGTTGTAAGCACAGATGGCAGCCATGGCAAAGAAAATAGATACATTGGCAGAAGGTAAAACGAAGACGGTTGCCTTCGTATGTGAGCTTTATGTCGGGTCACACTCGACGTATCAATGCGCTATCAGCTCAGAGTCAGTGCAGTATGTGAACAACTACATAAAAGATCAAAGACAGTTTCAGAATACATATCACCCCAACAACCGAAATCATCCAAACTTCAGTTGGTCAAATAACCAAGGAATCGTGAGAATCGGCTTCAATCAAATAATCGGGCCAACCACAACCAAAGGCAAATGCCACGCTTTAATCCTAGACCAGCTTTTCCGCTGGGATTTTCTCAACAACAACAACATCATACTCCAACTGCACCTCAGTAAGAAAAGAAATTAGAAATTGAGGAGATGATGATGAAATACATGGCTAATACAGAGGTTATAATTAAAAGCCAAGTAGTGGCTATTAAGAATCTAGAAACTCAAATGGGGCAGATGGCGAACATGCTTACTAACATGCCCCATGGTTCATTGCCAAGTAATACAGAAACAAATCCAAGAAGAGAATGGAAAGAACAATGTCAAGCAATCACATTTAGATCTGGGAAGGATATTGCAGATACTGCAAGTCGTGCGAGGCAGAGGAACCAGCTACTGAGAAAGAAAATCTGGAAAAGTCTGAGGTTCAGCAGGAAGAGAAAGATAAAGTAGGTTCAGAGGAGAAGCTTAAGAGTTCAGTACCACAAATTCATACTCAAGTTCCGTATCTGTAGAGATTAAATAAGAAAAGGGAAGACAAGCAATTCAGCAAGTTTTTGGAGGTATTTAAAAAGCTACAAATCAATATACCTTTCGCCGAGGCATTGGAACAAATGCCAAGCTATGCAAAGTTTATGAAGGGTATACTATCAAGGAAAAGGAGATTAGACAAATTTGAGATGAGAGCCTTGATGAAGAATGCAAAGTAAAGGTTTCAAGCAGGTTACCTTCAAAGTTGAAGGATCCAAGAAATTTCACAATCCCGTGCATAATCGGGAAGATGAATTTTGAAAAATGTTTGTGTGATCTTGGGACAAGCTTAAATTTGATGCCATTGTCGGTATTCAACCAGTTGGGATTATCGGCTCCAAAGCCGACAAACATTGCGTTATAGTTAGCTGACAGATCCATCACGTATCCACGGGGACTTGTCGAAGACGTCTTGGTGAAGGTGGACAAATTTATCTTTCCGGCTGACTTCATCATTTTGGATTACGAGGAAGATAAAAGTATACCAATTATACTGGGGAGACCATTCTTAGCCACAGCCAGGACTTCGATAGATGTACAAAAAGGGGAACTCACAATGCGTGTACATGATCAGGAGATTACGTTTAACGTCTTCACAAGAATGAAGTTCCCCACAGATGAAGAAGAATGCTTCCGGGTTGATGCGGTGAACCGGGTTTTCAATGATGAAATATAGAGTATAGTGGATTGTGAACCACTGAGAAGCATCATTGCTAAAAATTCAGATGTGAAGGATAAAGAGTTAAATAAATTCGCTCAATATCTGGATACCAATCCACAGTATGGAACCGTTGCAGTATGTGATAAACTTCCGGATAAGCATCTTAAAGTGAATGGCCAAAGATTGAAGAGTGATTATGATGGTGAGGTGGACAGAAAGAAAGTCACCTCGATTCTATCTTTGATATGAGACTCCGAGACAGTGAAGCTAACTGACTATAACTTAGCGCTGGATGGGAGGCAACCCATTATTTCCATCTCTACTTAGTATTTATTTAGTTCAAGTTGTTTGGTTTAACTTATTCTAATTACTTATTAGGATAGTATAAGTACATTTATTTGCTTAGACGTCGTAATCGAATCACAGAAGAGCACGTGCATGCATTGCATGGAAAATAGGGAGACAGAATAGTAATTCATTTTGATTTAGTAAACCATGTTTTGATGAGATCCATTGATGTTATTTCAGGTGTATTGGAGAACATGCATGTTTGTCTTGTAGAGTCTAAAAAAATAAAAGTTATAGTGCAAATATCAGGGATGCGCGGCCGCTCAACTATTTTAGCACAGATCCTCGTGCCAGCGCGATATGCCTGCCAGACCAGATTTGTCAACCTCGCGCACGCGCGCCCAACCCATTCAAACCTCGCGCGGCCACGCGCGACAACAGACGTGAAAAAAATATTTCAGTTTAAAAATGTGATGGAGATAAAGTGGACTCTCATTTACAATCAAAACAAAAGTGACATCACAGTGTCTCTCCATAACTCACGTCTCTATCTCTCTATCAGTTACAAATTGAAGCCTACACCTGTCAATCATATCTCCACGATTCTCTCCACGTTCAAAGCTCAAACCCACGTTCTCCCTCACCTATATAAACTAGGGTTTCTCATTTTGTTGGGCAGAAACGAAATTGAGGGCAATAGCGTCATTGTTTCTTCTTCATTCTCAATTATATAATATGTGCAATCTTTATCAAATGCAAATGGGGCCTAAGCGCGCACGTTCTATTGCATCTTCCACATCATCTTCCTCGGGCAGTCAATGGGCAGATGTTGTTGATCACACCAACTTTCTCAACTTGGAAACCCAGCAAGAGTATTACCGAATTATGGCAAAGACGGTTGTCAAGGATCGCAATTTGAAGCCAGAAGGGCAAGACGGTCAGTTGTGCGCCATGATTCGAGAGAGAGGCTGGGGTGGACTGACTGCTACTCCAACGCCCATTCCAATGAGCATAGTCTACGAGTTTTATGCCAATGCCAAGGTCACTACGAGCGGTATATCTCTGGTTCATGGTATCGACATAGATTACAGACCCCGTGCCATCCGATTAATTTTCAAAATCACTGATGCACCGCCAATGTGGGCTGCTAATTGGGTCACCGGCGCTCATTTGGAGACCGACATGGAGTTGATTATTGCAAAATTATGCGTTCCAGGTACAAAATGGACCTATAAAGTAGGCACAACTCAACCTCGTAAATTCCCAACTGCAGCCCTGAACCGCTATGCAAAGGCATGGAACCTGTTTATATGTGCCAGGCTCGTGCCTTCCTCTCATCAGCACGAAATCACAACTATGAGGGCAATTATTCTGTGGGGGCATAATCACTAGAAATACATTGACGTTAGCCATCTCATCCATTAGAATATGTTGCGCTATCTATGGGGAGGCACCATTGGGAGCATTCCACACACATCAGTGGTTGCCATGCTTTGTGCTAATCAGGGATGCAACTGGGGAAACGACCAAATGCAATACCCAAGCTAGGACATAACTCATGCCACAATTGAAAAATTGGAGGACTGGGCAGGTTGTGTACCACATCCACGCGGACTAGGATTCATCATTCAACCCACTTTTCCAGAGTCATCACAGCAGCCCCCTCGGACAAATGAGGCAGGCCCATCCACGCATGCACGTGCCACCCATGGTGATCGCCAGCTCCGAAGGTTAGAGCAAAAAGTTGATGCCATGTACGATAATTTGGGCACATTTGCGATGAGACTCACAAGGGCCTTGGCCGAAGCTTTTGCGCAGCAAGGAACAACGCTAGAGTGGCCTCAATTCAGAATAGTAGCACCATATCCACCACCAGATTCACCACCCGAGGAGGGTGGTCCCACAGATCATTAGGGGAGTTTTTCATTACCCTTTACCTTCATTCATTGGGGCATTGAATATTATAAGTTTAGGGGTATTGGGGAGTAGTGTAGTTTTGCATGATTAGTTTAATTCTTTAGTTTTAGCATGATTAGTTTAATTTTATACTTTTCGTATGTTTAGTTTAAATTTTTGCATCATATAGTTATTTTTGCATATTTTTGTAGTCTATTCTTTAGTTTCATGTGTAGTTTGCATATCTCACAGTTCTTGCCGTATCAAAATTTTTGTCTAGCCAATGATGGTAGTGAATTTGTTAAATAAGTTTTTGAGTATTTTGGATAATATGAGCTGAGATATAATGTTTTACACAATGCAATTCATAATGCTGTTTAAATGCTTTCAGTTTGCACGAATGTGTTCACAATCACTTATAGGTATAATAAGTATGTGTTGCATTGCTCGATAGAAAAATATAGTTTTAAAAAGGGAAATATGTGAAAAGTGAGTTTAGACTCTATAAAACATTGATTTTTAAAACATGGGTATGCTATGTATAAAAAAAAAAGAAAAAGATAAATAGCAATAACGTGGCTAGTCTTATTTCGGGGCCCTAGCTACTTGAGTAAGTACGCCCGAGGGGATTATCTCTACACCTAGCGCCCTAAGGTCTTTCATGGTCTGGGAGTCGGTGGTTGAAAGCTCGCTAAGGGGTAGCAGTGTTGCCTAATGGAGTAAGACATTGCACAGTCATGTGAAAAAAAAAGAGAAAAAGAAAAAGGAAAAGAAAACTAGCAATAAACACCGCGGAAAAGTGCGAAAATCGCCCTCGTGAGTAAAAATAAAGCAGTTAAGCCCATTGTTGAACCTCAGTTTATTTTGATATGTTAGAATAGTCTTTGTTGCATATATATACATGATTCTTGCTTTAAACTATAATCTTCTGTTTGGAGCAGTCTAGTATGTATATTCTTTGCTTAAATCATGTTTTGGTGAACATAACACACACATACAACATATCTATAGCATTGATGAATTATCTGAGTGTATAACTTTATGCCTACAGTTTGGTTTGAATCTGTATTCTTGAATCTAGAAAAATTCGCTGAGGTATTTTGGACTGAATTTCTATGATGGTCGGGACAATGTGAGATTAGTTGCATCATAATTTAGTTGCATAGTATTATAACTGCATTTTCATTGTTCATTAGTATGCATTGCTTGAGGGCAAGCAACAGTTCAAGTTTGGGGGTATTTGATAAGTGGGTTTTATACCTACTTATGGAGTACCAATTCATGCGAACTATGCCCATCTCAAGAACATTTTAGTATGTTTTAGCTGCATTTCATGTTGGTTTGCATTGCATATACTTAAAACTCTTTTTGGTGAAAAAGTGCAGGAAACGGCCTAATTTGGTGGACTTAGAGGGCACGAGGCGAATGGACGCATGAAGCGAGGCACAAGTCGAGCGCAAGGGCACGAGAATCAAGTGGGCGTAGACTCAAAGCAGAGATGAATAAAGAAATGAGCAGTAGGAGCAAATTAGTGCAGCAGCAGAACCAAAGATTCAAAAGTGCAAGAAAAGTATGGGAACGCATACCACATGAGAACCCTACCGACATCATGACACACTATGTCGCATACCGCCACGCCGAGCGAGGATTACACTGGGAGCGCTACGCTGGCGTGATGCTTAATCATCTTGCCGAAATGCTTATTTTAATGTTTAATTAAAATGGTTGTAATTGGTTTTTAAAATGATATATCTGACTGGTGTCAGAGGATTATAGGAACGATTCAGTTTTGACGTATTTTTAACATTGCAATTAGGGTTTACTCTTTGGGAGAAATTCCAACGCAGAAGGAGGCCAAAAACTCTACTTTTCTACTTCTTCTTGGGATTTTCTACCAGAGTGGATTATTATTTGTATTTGTTGGATTCATATGAGGATTTGAATAGTGAATAATATTCAGCAATTTGGTTTGATTGTTTCTACCTTTCATTTTTCAATTGTTAGGTTATTAATCATGTTTAGATTCAATCCCATAATGGCTTTTGGTTCAGTCATGAACTAAACTCCATTATGGGATTCTAACGGATTTTAATATGTAGTTTGATTGCATGCTTGAATGCTGGATTGTTTTACATATTATATGGGATGTCTATCATGATTGTTTTGTATGTATGAATGCTTGATCACCAATCATTTCAGTACTTGTATGGAATTGACAATGAACATACAAGTATGGATTGTAATCATGATAGTATATGTATATGGGTCTGTTTTATATGGCTTGTGTATTTTGTGAACTAGATAGACATATACTGTTTCACCGTATGAGTTAGAATAAGGGCTTGAGCTTAAATTCAATATAGTTGCAATTTCACATAGACATATAGTGATTTTGGTTATATTGACGATTACATAGAATCTATCATTTGTGGATGCTGCGTAAGTAGGTCATAGTGCATTGAAAAATGGCTATGACTCTTTTAGTGCTCTTGGCTACTTTCATGTGATATGTGAACAAGTCATTCATGATAGTGGCGATTAAATGAAATATTAAATGAAGTTAGGATCCCATTATTTCCAGATTTGATTTATTCCGTCGTTATTATTGTTTTAATTGTTATTTGCGATTCGAGTAACAAACCAATCTTAGTCATTAGTTTGAGCATATAAATATAGTGATTTAATAAATGCATACTGATTTAAATTAAACAACTTTCTCTGTGGGATCGATACTTTACTTGCTCTGTATTACTTGTTGACACATATATGCTTGCATGAGTTAGAGCTCTTTTGTTAAGACTAAAAAAGAGGCAACACTTTTCAATATCTGAATCTGCACCAAAACAATTTGGTTTGGCATAACTTTTCAATAAACGCTTGAATTTCTTGAACGTCTTTCAATATCCATCTAGCTGAATCAAATAGCATAGACTTCTACAATAATTCAGACATCAGTCGAAATATACATATACACACACACAGAGATATATATATATATATATATATATATATATATATATATATTCTCATATCTTAAAAAAAATCTCAAATATCTTTTTATGACGTCATGATACCACACTGTATTTACAGTCCGTTTGAGGATTCCGTCATTTGGTGATTTTATCATACTACATCATACCATAGTGGGCAGACGATCCTTAGATCATCTCCAACACTAAGTAATATTGTATTGATGACTCCATCATTTTTATCTTCTCAGCACCAGGTTACATGATGCATTGATGATATATATAAAAAAAAAATTGATATATTTCAAATAATTTTTGTCTAGCCAAAGTAATTAGCATAGACATACGAATAATAGCATTGTTTTTAAAAATTATTTGGTTCACTAGTGTGACCTAACATTTTTTTTTCAAAAATCAAAAGTATAACCATCGGCACGAAGTCAATAAATTTCAAAAATCTAGCAAAGCTAGAAGATTTGGAATACCTAATTTTCTCCATCAATTTCAATCTTTACACCAAATATTCTTGTACTTTAACTTATAATCCTCCTATATCCCCAATATAGTTCATCAAACTTACCGTACATTCGAAGTTCAGGAACTTGCCACAATAACATTAGTTTAAGAACTTGTCCTAGTTAGACCATAGGCGTCCATTCACTAAGGGGTTCAAAACATACCATATTATTATGAGTCACGAACTTACCATATGCGTTAGTTTTAAGAACCGCACCTAATCCTAAAAATATCTGACCAATCTTAATAGTTTCTAACTATCAAAAATACACATGAGAAAAGAATCACCTTTTCACCACACATACATTGATAGCGCGACACTGACATTCCAATGATTATTAATGTGATAAACTGAGTGAAAGCACAAAACCCTCGCCTATACAAAGGTTTGTACAACTCATCCATCATATGAGTCCTCAATTGAAATCCCACCTAACTCTAACTTACTCTTAACTTGGTCTTTGCTCGATACGAATTCCTCGTATCACATCATCTATAACTCCTCGTGAGTTATCTCGTACTATTTCATAGTACACCATCTTCATAGCATTAAGCTATAATTATTCAAACATTACAGACCATCTTTCTTCTATAACTTAAACAGATCACGTCGTGATCTTATTCTATAATCATCTCCCTTAAAATTATTTTCTTAACTCGTGATCATTTTGTTTTACGATCCCCTTTCTTTCCTTTCATTTATGTCATTATTCGTTATCTTTGTTATTGAAGTTAGGTAACTCCCATTTCTTATCTTTAAATCTCTTCAAGATTCTTCTTTGAATCTTCTTGTTTATATAACAATTATTGCTTTAAGAATTTCCAACTTCATTTATATCGTTCAACATTTCATTCAAGTTCTACATTTTCATCATACATAACCATTTTCTAGACTTGGTACACCTCGAGTCTCTACCAGTTTCAATATGGTATGCTGAGTGGTTTCCCACAAACAACCAACAAACTGAGTTCCGAGTTGATAGTTCGTATATACCCCCGCTCTATGAAGGAATCGTTTAGCCCAGATACCATACCTCAACTACTAAAGAGTACAACTGTACCATACTCAACTATAACTTTTCATTCTTAACTTCCTTACCAATCTCTTCTTATAGACATTGTCTATTTATTATCACCTTACATTCTTATTATTGGAGTTGGGTAACCCCACATTCATATTCCTTATAACTCTGTGAGATTCTTCTTTGAATCCTTTCACGCATGTTTTAATCATTTCTTTATAAGTTTCTTAAATTACACTTATTGCTCAAACTCTATTTGAGCTTATTCTTTATCATAATCACATCCCTTCTCTATGGTTAAAGCCTAAGGTACTCTTACCTAAGGTTTCTAACCTATCAGCTTTGATACCAACTGTAACGACCCCAAAATTCATACAATTTAATTCTCGACTTCGGTCGTTAATAATACATTCAACCTTTAATTTTACATCATTAAACGATAATACAACCATTGAAATTTGCGGAATAATTAAAATTTGCTATTACAAATTATCCTCATTCCCAAAACCTTCAACCTTTACATCTATATATCTCAGAATCATTTTTAATACTATAATAGTTTACATCGCAAAACGATATTACAATTCAACATTAATACATTATTCAGAACCTTAAACATGGTTCAAATAGTAATAACATAACCAAAGTGTGTAAATCTTCAAATATTACATCTGATTCATGTCTTTCAAGTAACACATAACTTTACCTTGAATCTTGAACCTGCAAAAGTGGTTATTTGCAAGGTTGACCTCGACAGCCCAGCAAAATCTAACAGTTTTAATGCTTCACGTAGCACATAATAACATGCTCAATATATATTCCATAATCATTAGACTAACGTAACATACACGTTGTAGTTCAGATAACAAGTATAAAGATTGAGTTCCTTACTCAATCAGCATTCATCATCATAGTCATACATTGACTTTAACGTTTCATACTTTCAACATATATATAAAACATCATGTTATTCGCAATAAAAATTTAAAATAGTTCATCATCAAGTTCACATAACAAATAAGAACTGAAAGACTTGCATTGATCATTGTTTACCAATAACAGTTTAACAACTTACAAATATCTGCACTTCACGTACCCTACACAATTATATAATCATACACATCAACTATTAGTCACATAGCAATGCATAGTAGTTTTAATGTAAACTTTAATTTACGTCTCATAACCCTTCTTATTATCAATACACAATGTTCAATTTTACTGTGTTACTTTCGACTTATAGCTCACTATATTTCATAATCGAAGTTCATTCAAGTGCTTAAGTCCTGCTACGAATCATTATTGATTTTATATTAACCCTATTAAATATCTTATAGTATTCATTTCAATTGATTTAAAACACTTTTTATGTTCATTAACACTTATCACGGTGTTTCGACATTTATTTGTCACACACCCAATTTGTCTCACTTGTGTGTGCTTAATATGCGTATTCAACTTATCTAATATATCATTTATTAATGTTAAGCATCATTATACTACATAATATTCATGTTCTATAACTTAGAACAACATATATTATCGTCAAGAGCACTACACTTGTATACGTGCAAGCCCGACGCCTTCCGATTGCCTCCGAAAACACAATAGTCCTAAAGATGACCATTTGGACCCTTCCCAAAGACCTCAAGCTAACAACCTCAAAAACCAAAAGTTTTAGGTCTATTCGTCCTCGTTCCGGATCATCTTGAATCTCCTTAATCGGAGTTCGTATGAAAATGTTATGACCGTTTTACCAAACTAGGTCAAAAAAGTCATAGTCAGCAGACATGGGGCTAGGCCGCTCCCCTTTTCTGCACGTCCACAAGAATCCTAGCGAAGGCCCAAATTATGGCTGTCAAGATTCCCGGGTCAGCACAGGACTGCCATTATTACTACTTCATTATAATGTTTTTTTGATTTTTGACATTTTCTCTTACTAATCTTCATAGCTTGAGCTATATACATCCAAATTAGTCCGTTTTCGATTATATGGATTCGTAATTCATAGAACTACAACATACCAAAGAATTAATAATTTACAATAACATTAACTAACCCAAATCTTGACTTAAAACTCATGTTTATACTAAATTTTCATATTTTAACATGTTTAGCGAATTCATTCACTTCGAATTCATTTTTTAACAAAATTGATTCATTCAACTTGCGTTATTTTTGTTTTTGAATGTATTAACACAAACCATTGCCAATTTACAGATTAACACATGATTCAACCACTAATTTTGGTCTCAAAGTAAGCCAAAATATATATATTATCACATAACCAAGTTCTTCATCCTAAACATGTTTCCATGGATTTTGATTTCTAAAAATCATCCCTAGACAACATATACAGATTATAATCATCTACCAACATATATATATAATATCTATTTTTATCATATCATCCAATAAAATATAAGTTTCAAAAGAAAACTCTAAGAACACATATACTAAAGTTTGTAGAATAGGTTATTACCTCTTTGATTCTTGGAATAGATGATTAACAAGATGATTACCCTTCTTCTTCTCTTTCTTTGATTCTCAACCTTGTCTCTCAATTCCCTAAATTTCTCTCTTCTCTGTATTCTTCTTTCTTTCTTTTAGAGTTAGGAAAATATATGTATAAAACTAAACTGATAAAACACGTAACATACAACTGATATAACATTAAGCGTACAATTATATGGCTTTATCAATTAAATTATGCCAAAGGTCACAAGACCATGTTTGGCAAAACTCTCTCCAACCTCCTTTTAATTTATTTTCATGTTTTTCTTATTATATAGTATACCAATGTCACACTTATTAAATTTAAATCATAATATTTAATTATCCACATAATATTTACTTAGCTAACATAATTCTTAATATTTATTTAATAAATATTAACCTTCTAAATTAATCATTCCTTAAATCCATTAATCAATTAAATTAAAATAACACTATTACATCGATATTATAATTATTAAACAATTAATTTAATTTGATTATTTCATAAAAATAAATCTTCAATCCATAAAATTACCATACATTAATTTAGTTATTATAACCACTTAACTAAATTATTACATAACAATTTCATCGAATATTTATTTATCTCAACAAATAAATTATTTAAAATATTCATTTAATTCAATAAATATTTAAAATAATTATCAAATTCATTTAATTTCTTCAATAATAAACTTAACTATTGAACCTCACTTTCCCAATATATGAATATATATTTCTCTTCACACCAGATCACACATTTCAAAATATATATAGTACGTATATATACATACTCAAACTCAAAACATCTCATAATAAAAATTTTAATTATTAAATTCCTATTTTAATAATTTATAAAATTTTAAGGTTGTCACAACTACGCAAGTTGCCTGTAAGCACAGCTACTATAATGCCTAATGGCAAGGGTGCTCTGGGTTGGTGAAGGAATTGGGCGCATCCGCGCCCAATGTGTGTTAGGTATGACTGTTTTGACTTGTCTTGGTAAAATGACCATTACGTTTTCATATAGACTCCGATTGAGGTGATTAAAGAGGATTCAGAACGAGAACGAATAGACCTACAACTTTTGGTTTTTAAGGTATTTAATTGGAGGTCGTTAGAAGGGGTCAAAATATTATGTATTAGGAGGCAATCGGAGGGCGTCGGGCATGCACGTATGCAAGTGTAGTGCTCCAGACGATGGAATATGTTGTTCTAAGTGATAAAACATAACTATGCATGATAATAGACATGTCATATAACTAAAGATTACTTTACTCATAATGGAATGCTTTAACAATGATTTCTTAAAGAAAACTTGATGTTTGAAAATGAAACTTGACGAACTTTGTGTCTTTTAAGTTCCGACTTTGTGAACATGTGAATGTGGCCTAGTTATGTGCGTGAATGGGTAAGGAATGTGATTTCAAGATATATTTCACATAAAAGGTTGTCAAGCTCGGTTTAGTATGGGTTTTAAAGAGAAATTTAAAAGGTTTAGAAACTAATTTTGATGAGCATTGTATTACTTGCATTATGACCTTATAAGCAAGCATGATAGAGTTGTTTATGCCTTTAAGCATGAATGATATGTGCACCCAATTAGTTAAACATGACATACATTATTTAAACATGTTTTAAAAGTAAATGAACTATGTTATGTCTATGTAAATGAGATAGATACATGTGAACATGCGTATTAAAGGCTTGTTAATACCAATATAAGGTTTAAAAGCTTATAAACATTGAACCTTTGTTAAAAGAAGTTGTTAAGCCTTATTGCTTGAAATAATTCAACATAGAGCCATATAATTCAAGACTAAATGATTTGAAATGAGAACTTGAAGGAATATCAGAACCTACTTGATGTATGTTTATAGTATTATCAGAATGCATAGTATGTTAGGACTAGACTGAGAAATAAAAAGGTCAAGTCTGGTTTTGGCAGGGAGTAGCGCGGTCGCGCCAATCCTAAGCTTAAATGCAGCGGGGATGCGTCGTTCTACTGAGTGACCAAGAGCAGTTTGTTAACTGCATGGTCTTAAGTTATGGTTATATATTGTCCTTAAGGACTACAAGATATGAATCAAGATTGTTTAGATAAATATGATAGTAAAATGAGCTTGTCTAATGGTTATCCTAAGTTTAAGTTAGGAAACAATGTTTATTCTTATATTAAGAGCATATGAAATGAATGACTAATGGGTATGAATCTATGATTATACAACTGTGTAGGAACACACGCACTACAGATAAGCTTTACGCAGTTAAGTCGTAGTTGATAAACTACTATAGACACTCGAAATTTTCTATACTTCTGTCACTAACATTGCAGGAGGACAGATTCATTTTTCAAGAGGGAACCTTGTAAGACAGTTCATATCCGCTCTGGATACTACTGGAAGTTCAGCATCAACCCCGGAATACACACTGGGAGTAACAATTCCAACCTCGGAGATAACCCCGAGGCGTGCAGATCCAATACCGGAACACACACCGGAGAAGACCAATTAATCTCGGAGATAACCCCGAGGTATCCAGTCTCAGTCCCAACTATGTGAATAGCCACAAACCTTGGTGATAACCCCAAGGAATGCAGTTTCGGCGATAACCCAGGAAATGCTTGTTTCAAATGCGACCAGCTTCAATCTCGGCACTCACAACGAGATATTCCGTACCAACCCAGAGATAACACCGGGAGGACAGGCACACCTCAAAGATGACACTGAGGACCTTCAACAATTCCAGCAGTCTAATCTCAGCGAAGCCCTGAGCAACGTCTGCTTTATTAGCCCAATCCGGCGATAACACCGGTGAGGGGCAACATCCTCATCTCGCCAACACGATGCCACGCTATATCGTCTCAACATTTCATACACATCTCTATGCAACGATGTCCCACAAGAATCAAGGATAACCAATCTCGAGTGACTATTGTGCGGGGTAACGGATGGAATTTGAATCTAGAAGACCGGATGGCATCGTCCCATCTTCAATGACTTCGTACAAACTCTAATCCTATTCCATTGTACAACTCTCGACAATGGCAGTTCGTAATAGGTCCTGTATACCTCAATCGGATGCCCGGATTGCACTTTTGAAAGTTCGAGCGGACATTACAGTGCCCGAGTGCACGTACTACGAGACGACCCGCCCCGAGAAACCTTGGCCCACCCTGGTTGCCTCTGGTACACCTGTGGCGAGGAAGCCCTGCCTAATTTGCTCTGCACTCACCCCATACAGTGTACTTTCTCATTTTAAACACATGTGAGCTCATATATAGCTACTTTTATACCTACAAAAGCCAGTGTTTACCCACTTTAAAGATATAGAAGTCTTCTTTGGCAGTCAACTGTAAGCCTTCTCACACACTTTAAAGCTTTTCTTTCATCTTTGCACACACCCTTCTTGACGCTGAGAGTCGTGGTCACAGGCGCTTTTCTTGACTTCTATCCGTGGTTTTATTTTAGTTTGTATATACATATATATATTATATATATATATATATATTGACTAAAATTATCGAGTTTTGCTTCGATTGAGCCTCGACTTCTGGCCCGAGCGCTTATTTGCTTATATATATATATATATATATATATATATATATATATATATATATATATATATGAACTGTGTTTCAACTTTGTTCAATGAGCCTAGACTTCGATATATATATATATATATATATATATATATATTATATATATTAACTGTGTGTCTGACTTGCTCGATGAGCCCGGACTTTAAATGAGCGCGTTTACTTGCTTTTAATATATATATACTTATATATTAATTGTTTATCTGACTGCTCGATGAGCCCGGATTTTACATCCGCATGCGTATTCGCTTATATATAAATATATATATATATATAACTGCTGTCGAACTCGTTCGATGAGCCCGGATTTTACATCCTATGCGTTATTGCTTTTTATATATATATATATATATATATATATATATAGTAATCGAAACATTAGTAACTTCATCGAATCCTGGAGGAACAACCGATTTTTTTTTGATTTATCAACATGTTTTACCGACCGATTTATCAGGGATGCAAATTACAGAGGCCAGAGTGATCAAGGGTGTTAACCGGAGGAGTCAATAGAGGAGAAGGCGGAAATTTTTCCTAACTCGCCAACTATTCTATCAACACCGAATTTATCCCACCATTTAATGAAAAAAACTACGAGACGCAAGAAATAGGGGAAAGGATGGAAAAGATGGAAAAGATTTATTAAAAATGAAGAAATTAACATCACGCTCTACGAATCGGTATGATCAAGCATTAAAAGTAAATGTAATGTTATTAGTAAAACTCAATGGATTAAAGAAGATAGATCTAAAGTATCATCCAAATATCCCCTTTAGAGACCTGTTTCTAATTCCAGCTTAAAACACTTCAGCTTATCGCTAGTCCTTCAAGATTCTCGACGGAACTAATGATAATAAAAATTAATTGAATGTTAAACTTTAGTAATCAATATCTAGCAACAAGAGGAAAACAAATAGATAGATCAAAGAAAAATTTGAAGAAGGAATTATTAAAAACCCGATTCAAAACTTGAACAACCTTTAATTAAATTACCGTAAAATGAGATATAATCTAAGTCTACCTAATAAAGAAAGTGAATTGATCCAATCTATTGAAAAGTTATTTAAAAACTTAAAATGTAACCAGTCCAAGTGGAACCATCATTGTATCGATCATGTTGAAACAGATGATGTTGATAACGAAAGTTCTTCTGATCACTCTAATCACTCATCCATTTCAAACCTTAATAAATGGCTAAATAAATTAATCAATAATAACACAAGTATTACCGTAAATTGGTACTTAGACCCAACTCCTCCTGATTTACAAAGCTCAAGAGAGAAATCTAGATAAAAATGCCTTCTCTGTGTCCTCTAATAAGATTTATGAATGGAATATAGATGGATTTGGTGAACAAGAAATTCTTAATAAACTTAATCATATGTCTATGGTAGCCAACAACTATATTACCAAATTCAACTCTTTATCTCAATCAGATATAGTTGAATTAATAGCTAGTGGTTTTACTGGCATTCTCAGGTCTTGGTGGGAAAAACATCTCACAGAAGAAATTAGATGTTCCATAGTTCATGTTATCCAAAGAGATAATGAAGGCAATCCCATCTTTGATGAAGATGCTGGTATTGGTCTTCCTGATGGAGTTAATACTTTAATATTTACTATAATTAAACATTTTGTTGGAACTCCTAGTAATATCACTGAAAGAATCCATGATCAATTAAGTAATCTTACATGTCCCACTCTAAGTGATTTTAGATGGTACAAAGATGTATTTACTTCAGAGTTATTATGATGAGAAATGACAAGAATAAACCATTTTGGAAAGAGAAATTTGTTAATGGTTTACCGTCTTTATTTGCTCACAAGGTTAGAGAAGAATTAAGTAAAAATTTAGGATATATAGATTATGATAATTTGACTTATGGTGATATTATTAGTTATATTCAAAAAATCGGATTAAAAATGTGTATTGACTTTAAGTTAGCTAAACAAGCCAGAAAAGATAAAAATAAAGCTAAATACGAGTTAGGAACATTTTGTGAACAGTATGGATTACCGCCAGTTGCTCCCTCTAGAAGAAAGCACAGGTGCTCTTAATAAAAGTCCAAAAGATCAAACAGTTTTAATTCAAAGTTTAACTAGTGATGCTAATATCCAGATCCCAAGAACAATTCTTTGGAAAGATATTACTTTACCTAATCAATGGACTTTACCCAATGAATTGCCACAGCAGCCCATAGTTAACCATTTGTTAAATATTGAAAACATTCAACAGTTTTCTGACGTATATATATATATATATATATATATATATATATATATTTGTCCCACCTGGAGTTCACTTCGTGGTGGTTGATCGCTTTTATAGCTTTCTTTACGTTTCGTCCTGCCTAGAGTTTACTTCGTGGCAGTTCATCACTTTGTACAACTTTCTTTACATTTTGTCCCGCCTAGAGTTCCCTCCATAGCGGTTGATAGCTTTACAACTTTATTTACGTTTTGTCCCGCCTGGCGTTTCCTTCGTGGCGTTTAATAGCTTTTACAGCTTTATTTACATTTTTGATCCCCCATGGAGGTACTTCGTGGTTGGTGATCATGTCTGTATATATATATTTACAGCTTTTATATATACCTGCTTATTACTTTAGTACAAATTGCGGTATCATGTGCGCCTAGGAATCATGTGATCACAGATTCAACCTATTGGATCTAGATTCGGATCCCGTGATGGACATTTTCAGCTGTAGGCAGCTTGTAAATTATTCTGCTGTGTCTGAATTTTCTCAGATGGTTCTCATACCCACGAGGAAGTTGGCAATATTTTGTATATTATTTTCATACAGATGCCTCGCATCTGTAAAATAAATCAATCAAGCCGAACACTTAATAAAATGGGAGTGGAAAAGGTCTTAATTACTATTGAGCATCAGGGTTTGAAAAACCTCTTTTATAAAATATCACCGCTTATATCTTGTTTAAAATTGAATTTTACATAAATTGAAACCCTCAGTATATAGGTGCGAACGAGGCCTCAGCACTACTTCCAAATAACAAAGACATCGACTTTCTCACACACACACATTCAGATAATGGTTTCTTGAATGAGGCGGCCACCGTGGTAACACGGATGTCTGGGGTGCCTAACACCTTCCCTCCGCATAACCAAGTCCCCGACCATAATGAATCTCGGTTTCACCGACCCATTTAGCAGTGTCATATCACTGGGTCAATGTGCAATCCTTTTCTCGGTTGTGTTGGTACAACCATTTAAAAAACCAACTGGCGACTCTTAACAGTCCATCATCGACATTATACATGTCGTACCTTTTTCACTTGTTTTTTCAAATAAATCTCACATAAAATGAGAACACCAAAGAACAAATAACGGAAAGGGACATCTAAAAAATCCCGACGTCAACAGGTGGCGACTCTGCTGGGGACTCCAGTAAGAGGACTTAAGCCGCTATTACAATCTTTTCAAAACTGTTATCTGCTTGTGTGTGGATGTTGCATTTACATTTGATGAATGTGTACGAATGCATTTCCTGATTGCACTTAGTGCTTCGCACCATATCTGCTTGTGATATTAGTGCTTCACACATGTCATCATTTTCATACGGTGAGACGCGATGTATGTGAATATATGTTGTGTGGTCCTTCCACCAGGAGGCTATCCCATTAGTGTTTGATTACTGGACTCGTGGGAAGACTAATTCTCCGAGGCTCAGGAAAGGCACCACCCAAATTCGCTCCAGTTGAAAGACCGGATTAATTTTCCGTTGAGTAAATTGCGATGATTTGGGAACCTTCATGCCAAAAAGCCGCGAGAGTAACCTAAGATAGGTCAGCCTCTGATAAACCCAAAACAGATGAAAGTCTCTTCATGCTCTCTCATTTCAATTACTTATAAACACAATTACTTGTAATTACATTCCATATCTATCTCCATGTAATGAGAAATATAAAGAATGTGTACATGTACATATTTTAATGCTACAAACAGCTGACATCCAGTTTGCAGGATAAAATTCCTAAAATGGACGCATCACATAGCATGTTAATATACACATATTCCCTAAAGACTAAACTATGCAAGTCTTTCGCAGGGAACCAATCGGACCTACTACCCGGTCGAAATCCAAAAAGGCTACAGGCCTATAGTCAATTATGTCATCATCTGACCAGACTGAACTTAATCCAGTTTCTTGCAAAGAATTAGACGGATTAAGCAAACAAATTACAGATTTGGCTGTTCTACTCAAAGAACTACACCAGTCCAATCAGGGTCTAAAAATACCCGTGCATACTGAATCCTCCACACAAGGGGGAACCCAGGTCATTACAATACCTAAACTGCAGTTGGATACGACTAACAAAACTCATGATGCTACCCATCCCACTGGAGATCCAGACACTGGTGACATCAAAAAGAAAGTCCTTCAAATGGAAGAGACCCTTCGTGCTATCAAAGGAATTGGAACACACGAGAGTGTTTCATATGCTGATCTTTGCATTTTCCCTGGTGTACATTATCCAGAAAAATTTAAAACTCCTGACTTTGAAAAATATGACGGGTTAGGAGATCCTTACACACATTTAAAGGTGTTTATTGGAGAACTTAGATCTTATGCAGAGGAAGAAAAGCACAGAATGCAATTATTCCAGAATAGTCTAACTGGAGAAGCCCGTTCGTGGTACACAAGATTAAACAACTCAAAGATTCATAGTTGGGAAGAGCTAGCACATGCTTTCCTCACTCGATACAACTTCTAATCTCAGATGGCTCCTGATCGGTATCAAATTACCAAGATCAAGAAATAGTTTAATGAGTCTTTCAGAGAGTATGCTCAAAGGTGGAGATGCTTGGCTGCCCAAGTTAGTCCTTCCATGACAGAATCAGTGATGGTCATGACTTTCATAGACATACAAGAAGCTCCATTCTATGAAAGAGTTTTAGCCGGCATCGGCAAACCATTTTCTGAAATGGTGAAACATGGGGAGATGACTGAGATTCAAGACCTAGCTTCCCTTAAAGCTATTGCTGATCACATCCAATCCGGAAATTATGGAAACAATCCCCGTAGGGTCCATAAAAAGAAAGAGGAAGATGTTTCCCTAATACTACAGGGTCAAAAAGGTAGTTAGAACATGCCTATTCAAAGGAGAAACTACACTCCCTTTCAAGCACAGTTTACAAACCCTCCAATACCAAAAGGTGGAGAAGTCAAAAGCCCTCGAGTGTTCACACCATTAGGGGACACCCTCGAGAACATTCCCAATCTTCTGACAACACAGAAGAAAATTACGCATCTTCTTCCACCAGCTAGCCCTAATGGACGGGGTTTCAATGTTGTTCGAAAATGTGCTTATCATACCGGGGCACCTGGACATGATACTCAGGATTGTTGGGCCTTAAAACACAAGATCCAGGACCTGATAGACAACGGTGAGATCGTGGTCACCAAACCAGATCAACCTCATGTTCAAGACAACCCTCTTCCTCAACACAAAGAAGAAGAGGTCAACATGATCAATTGGAGTAATGGACAAAATTCCAATTTCAACTGTGAATCCTCCCAAACCCTCAAAGATGGTGATGACAAATGGGATTATTCCAAGTTTCAGTTCACAATGGAATGAAAGATAAAAGCTTTAGGCAAGCAAATTGAACAATTGGCAGAATTGGTGACTTATCTGCATCAAGTAACTCGTCAATTAATCAGCTAGGAGCATGTCAGTCTCCTATCTCTTGTCATGAATGTTCCCTCGTCACTTTCAAAAAATGAAATGCTGGAAGATAAAGTGACAAAGAGTGTAAATGCCAAAGCCCATTGGTATTTTTCCAAAAAAAGGGAATTCACTTATTTGGGCCAACCTATAGAGGAAATCCTTCAGATGTTAATCAAGGAAGGAAGGATCAGTTCCCTTCTACCTCCAATCAACCCCCGTTCAGGACGGTACAATTTCGACGGAGTATGTCAATATCACTCCCAGTCTCGCGGTCACAGTACAAAAGAATGTTGGGCACTCCGCTACCTTATCCAAAATCTAATTGACAGTGATGTCATGCACCTAGCGGACGATGATACTGTGTTACATGCAAGTGAGAATACAGGTCCTACTAAGTGGAAGAGTGTGGTAGCAGTCATATCCACTGAAACTGATGGGGCTAACAGATTACTCACAATGCTAACAATTCAAATCAAGGGAAGCAACAATCCTTTGAAAGTGGCCGCTCCCGAGCCAATCAACGTGCCGTACAGAGCACAATATCCTATTGTTAGCTTGCGCAAGGTTCCGTGGAATTATGGAGATGGTAAAGGATCCACTACACATACCACTACTACAATGTCAAAGGAAAATCCACTATATCTTCCCCAACGGGTGACGAGGTCTACCACCAAATCAAAGGGGAAAATACCCATGGAGAAGATTGAAAAATTCCTCCGCACTATGAGTCATAACGAAGCCAAGGTGGTTTTAAGCTTAAAAGAAGCTCCACAACAAATATCAATTTTTGACTTGGTCCTAACTTCCGAGAATCACAGGAAGGTTTTGTTGAAGGTTTTAGAAGAAGCCTATCTACCGACATCAGTTGATATGGAAAAATTTCAACATCTGGTTGATCACATTTTTAACAACAATGTGATATCCTTTACTGATGATGACATACCGCCCGAAGGGACCGGTCATTGCAAGTCGTTACACATTGCGGTCTTGTCCTCCGGATATATGCTAGCTGGAGTCTTGATAGATGGAGGTTTATCTCTTAATATCTGTCCATACACTACCTTGGTGAAGATGAATATCAATCTCAACCGAATTCGGAGTAGCCATACTATCATCAAAGATTTTTATGGAGCCCATCGAAATTCGGTTGGAGTAATTAAACTGTCAATCGAAATTGGTCCCCATACATTCTGCGTATCTTTCCATGTACTCAAGATAGATTCGGGATACAACCTGCTCTTGGGACGACCTTGGATCCATATGGCTAGGGCAGTCCCCTCCACTCTTCACCAACAGTTGAAATACATTATCAATAATAGCCTGGTCACGGTCAACGCTAAACCAGAGTGTCCTCAACACGGGGACGTGCCATTCATCAATGCAATACAGATGTGGAACCGGTCAGTTTCCATGCCTTGGAAATAAGCAATACCCAATACCATGATATTGGAAGGCCATTACCCGAACCCAAGATTTCCGCCGAAGTAATGTCAGCTACTAAGGAAATGATGTCATTGGGTCATCAGCCGAGACAAGGGCTGGGTAAAGATTTCCAGGGTATCATGTACCCAATTCGATTAACCAAGCAAACTGGAACAGCTGGGCTAGGCTATTCTGCCAGTTCTAGTCATAGGAATCCTCATAAGCATCAACAGATTCCTTCAGCTTCAACCATGTGGCATTTATCTTCGCCTTCAAACTCTGAGTCCGCACAACCTCCTGTAAAGGAGCCCGCCAATGTAATGGCTATGTTATTTCCCAAGCCAGTACCGGTAAAGGAGAAAGAAGTCTTTGTTCCAAATCCCGCAATGGAAGAGGAGGAACGAAGAATCAAGCAAGACATCATCCGAATGATGTCAGGTATACGCATCATCGTTCATGATGAACATACCAACATATACACCCCCTGCATTTATGATTGCCTGCATATAGTGGCCATCATTCGTGATGTGAGGAGGATGACAATCCCTCCATCATCGCGATCCACCCGGACTTTGCCTCGCTTAATTGGAACATCACTCCTTGCATTGGTCAATAGGGTAAAGCGGTAAAAACTTTTCACCTCAGAGATATAATAACCGCTTACTTTTTTGTGCATGTGATTAGCGCTTTATTTTGCTAGTATATGCTAACACCGTATGATCAACACATTTCATATATACTAAGTGAAAGCATATTTTGTTCCAGATCTATGAATTTAGATGTGCATGTACTTGTTGACATTTTGCCTCTTCTCCACAAGGATCAGACCTTTGATGTAGAGATGAATTCACCTTGATGGAAATACAGGATGACATTGAGGTGCCTCCAGAAATTCAAGAATGGGTCAAAGATAAACCTAAACCCAACCTTGATCAAACCACTTCATTCAATCTCGGAACCTTAGAAAGCCCTTAGTTAATCCAGATTGGTTCAGACCTTACCCCAAACCAAAGGAATGACATGGTTACGCTATTAACACAATTCCAAGATGTGTTTGCATGGTCCCATGAAGACATGGTGGGTTTGTCCACTGACATTGTCCTTCATCGCCTTTCCATTAAAGAGGGATTTAGGCCAGTCAAGCAAAAGCTCAGGCGATTAAAACCTAAATGGAGGTTAAAGGTGAAAGAAGAAATTATGAAACAATTTCAAGCTGGCATCATCATGGTGTCTACATATCCTGAGTGGATATCCAACATTGTGCCCATGCCTAAACCCAGAGGGAAGGTGCAAGTTTGCATGGATTACCGGGACTTGAACAAAGCATGCTTAAAAGATAGCTTTCCCGTGCCATTTATCCACATCCTTACTGACAATATTGTGAAATACGACATGTACTCCTTTGCTGATTGCTTCGCAGGGTATCATCAGATCATGGTTGCTGAGGAAGATCGTGAGAAAATTGCTTTCATCACGCCTTGGGGAACCTTTTGCTATAGACGGTTGTCATTCGGCCTCATCAATGTCGGAGCCACCTATCAATGAGCAATGATGGCTCTTTTCCATGACTTAATGCACAAAGAGATCGATATCTATGTGGATGACATCATTGTCAAGTCCCAGAAGGAGGATGACCATATATACCATCTTAGAAAGTTGTTCAACCGGTTGCGTAAGTACAACTTGAAATTGAATCCAACTAAATGCGCCTTTGGAGTTAAATCAGGCAAGTTGATAGGATTTTTAGTCAGCCACAAAGGGATTGAGCTGGATCCTACCAAAATCTAGGCCATCATGGAAATGCCCATTCCTCAGACAGAAAAGGAAATACGGGGATTTTGGGAAGAATCAACTTCATTAGCAGGTTTATCTCTCAACTCACAGCAACCTGTGAGCCAATCTTCAAGCTATTAAGGAAGAACTCCTCCACGAAATGGAATGATGAGTGTCAAAGTGCCTTCCTCACAATCAAGAAACAGCTAGTCAAAGCTCCCGTGTTGGTACCACCCAGGGATGAAGTTCCCCTGTTCATGTACCTGTCCATAAGTGACAATGCCATGGGTCGTGATGTCCGGGACAGAAAAGACGATAGAGGCCAAGAACGAGCTATCTATTACCTCAGCAAAAGATTTAGCAGCAGTGAATACAAGTACACTCTGATCAAAAAGACATGTTGTGCTTTAGCATGGGCTTCCATGAGGTTACAACATTACCTCCATGGTCACACAACCCATCTCATATCCCATGTGGATCCTCTCAAATACGTGTTCAACAAACCCATGTTAAATTGTCAACAGGTGGGATGGCAATGATCCTACAACAATTTGACATCGTATATGTGACTCAAAAGTCCATCAAAGGTCAAGGAATTGCGGATCAACTGGCCGCCGCACCATCAGGAGATTTCAAACCAACACCATCAGTAGGATACGCGCCAATCGTGGAAAATGTATTTTGATGGAGCTGTTAATCTGGAAGGTTCTGGAGCTGGAGCACTTCGGTATCCGCACGGGAGCAGATCCCGTCGTCGCCAAATTGCGCTTTATCGCCACCAACAACATGATGAGTATGAAGGCCGCCTTCTTATGGGGCTAAAACTTGCTCGCTCAATGGGCATCAAAGTTTAATCGCCTTTAGAGATTCAGAGTTGGTAATTAGACAATCCACCGGAATCTATCAAACCAAAGAACTACATTTGTTGTCTTACCATCGGCAGGTTTTGAAGATGGCTTTGGAGTTCGAAGAAATCTCCTTTCTACACGTTCCTCGTAATAGGAATGACTTTGCGGTTGCATTAGCAACTTTGGCCTCCTTGATTTGCATATCAGACAAGGAACACTTGCCAAGCGTCACAATTTCCCTGCACAAGGCCCCAGCCTATGGGAATTACGTTGGAGAAGTATCGGATGAGCTACCTCCCATCCAACATCCGTGGTATCAGCATATCAAGGAATATCTATGAGATGGATCCACACCCGCTAAAGCGATCCCGATTGAGAAAAAGTGGATCCATCGACTTGCTATGAAATTCTACCTAAGTGGAGATGCGCTCTACAAAAGAGATGCAGGACTAGGTCTCCTCACAAAGATCAAGCCCAAAGGCTTATGGATGAAATCCATGGCGGAGTCTGTGGCCCCCTCATTGTCAAGAAGGTCCTCAGGACATGACATTACCGGCTATCTCACAAAGCTAATTGCAATAACCACGTCAGGAGATGCTATCAGTGCCAGATTCATGGGAATGCTATACACGCCCCTCCACGGGAACTCCACAACATGAGTTCACCTTGTCCCTTCTCAATGTGGGGAATGGACGTTATCAGCCCCATTGAGCCTAAAGCTAGTAATGGTCACCGATTTATCTTGACCATGATCGACTACTTCACTAAGTGGGTAGAGGAAGCCTCCTTCCCCAGGGTTACTAAAGAAGTCATCATTGCTTTCATCAGAAACAATGTCGTTTGTCGATATGGACAACCAGAGGTGATTGTGTCAGACAATGTCAAGAACCTCAACAACAAAATGATGGAATAATTATGCAGTAAATTCCACATCAAACATCTTAAC